>JANBXA010000735.1:5462500-5945000 GCA_030556225.1 Cricetiscus sungorus | reverse complement strand
GATCATCTTTGCAGATGAGTGCACGGAAGCTGAGGGACGACACTGGCACATGCGACACTTCTGCTGCTTTGAGTGTGAGACTGTGCTGGGAGGCCAGCGCTACATCATGAAGGAAGGAAGGCCCTACTGCTGCCATTGCTTTGAGTCCCTGTATGCAGAATATTGTGACACTTGTGCCCAACATATAGGTAAGGCCATGTATGGCACTCGGCTTGATCCTTCTGAGATAGACTCCACCCTGCATCTGGCTTTGTAAGCAAATTTCTTTGCTTACAATTAATAAACCAACTGCTACCAGCTTTAAGCAAAAAGGAAGCTTGACTCATTTTACTAGAAAATCCAGAGTGTTTGGCTTCAGGTAGAAGTGTATGAAGGGTTTAAAAAGGGTGGGGGAGCATTGTTTTGTTTTCCTCTGTGTTAGCTCAGTTTGCCTTCTATTGGAATCTTTTTGGAACAAAAAGATCTTCATGTGGTGATTGAAATGTTGCTCTCTGGTTATACATCATCTTAACACACGCCCTCTCAAAAGGAGGAAGGAATTCGCATACCATTTCCAAGTCAGTTCCTCAGAATGGAATCTTATCAGTCCTGACTTGGCCATGGATCTGCCTTTAGGTGGAACTTTATGGTATACTTTTCCACTCTCAGGGAAAAGTGTGAAGCCCCAAAAGGAAAACTGGGGAGAAATGGCATTTTAGGCAAAATCAGGAATGGGCAGAGGGAAGAATAGGGTGGGATCCTTTGGTAACGAGGGATGGTCCCTGGATTCCAGCAAGTGTGTCTTCTAGGAACTCAACAACAGTGAGCCTAGCCAAAGGCAGAGCAAAACAAATAGTCCATGAACTGTGTGCCCCCAGTTCATGGCAGATGGGAGGCCATGAGAGTCATCCCCATTTGTTCAGCCCTTCTGCTTCATTAGACCTGCTTTTGCCTCAACTTTTCTGGTGCCTTGGGAATGAGCACCTCTGTTTAAAAATGGTGGCAGTGGACAAGTATCTATGGTCTTTCTGTGGTCACAAAACTCCAAGAAGCCTGTTTAGAGGCTGCCAGTGCCTTTCTTGCAGTGAGGAGACCCTCCATTCAGGGCTCCATTTTGTTCCACTTAGCTTTTGTAAGGGTCCTAAAGAAGCAGCCTTTTCCCTGGGGTTCATCAGAAATGAGAGATTTATCGTTGCCTTCTGGACTTCCATGATAGGCAAGACCCTTTCCCCCAGAGTCCCCTTCCCTTTCACCAAATGCCACCATGACCAGGTGCCCAGAAACCTTTCTATTTACAGGATTGTCACATTCAGACATGTTGATGTTCTTTGGTGCTTTGAGTTAGGAAGTAGGGACCTGAATTGTCATTGGATGTGTGAGGTGGGGAAGTGGGAGGGACCATCCCAGAGACAGAGGTACTTTATATTGACTCCAGGCTGTGCTTGGGATAGGTTTAAGGCCTCTGGTCATTGCTTACCCAGATGGGAGAGACTGAGCGTTAGAAACTTAACCCACAGCAGTGACACCATCTTCTGACAGATAGCCTTTCTGTGTCCTTTCCCTTTCCACAGAGGCTACAAGCCTAGCCACAAATGGCTTCTTAGAGTTTTCTCCCAGAAGCTTGGGAGAGAAAACTGTTTATGACTGGTTTGTGTGTACCTCAAACAGCCCCTCTGTCTTCCATCTTTTTTCAGCTGTCCACAGCTTTTATTGGCATCCTCCTTTCCTCTTGAATCCATAAAAGGCATCCATCCATATTTTACTAGAAAAGGTGACTGCTTGTGGTCTGCAGTCTGTCTGCTGCTATAGTTAAGTTGCTGTCCCTGATTTTTTTTTAAGTCTACTTTCCTGCAAAATGTCATTTCCCTGGGACAGTGAGTTCCTGCTGTGTGTATCATATACATCCCAGCCATCAATGCCACACCTCTGCCCATACTGTACAAATATTCCATATTTATGCAGCTGCTCAGAGCAGATCCTACATCAGGCAACCGTTACCAAGGCAACAGGACTCTTGCTTGTGCATAGCAGAGTAAACAGTCTTATAAACAGAGGAGACTGTGGTGGCAGTAGATGCATGCTCCTTTAGAGAAGTGCTTAAAGGGCTTAGAGGGTTTTTTTAAGCATGCTTAGATGTTGAACACAGAGACCTTTTCCAGATGTTTGGAGTTCAGGAGCAGTTCAGAGGGCCATCTGACATCGATGATGTTTATCAGAGGCAATGTTCAGCCGCCTGCTGGGGCTGCTTTATAATTTCCCTCCCCCTCTCCTCCCCCCTCCCCACTCTGTCTTATGAGACTCCGTTCCAGAAAGCTTGGCCTTCCTCTGACACCTCTGAGCACATTCCCTTGCAATGTGGGGGTAGACAGGGCAGAGGACCCACCCTTCCAAGTTCTTCCACTCTCTTCCAGGTAGAGAGTGGGCAAAGATACAGCTGTGGGATACCATGCTAAGTAACTTCATGTCACCAATGATCCTGGGCAACTGAAGAGACCAAAATAAGCTCCCAGGACTCTTGACACAGAGAAGAAAAACTGTAGAGAGGGGAAGAGAAGCTGCATGGTCTTGGGTTGCTTTTGGATAGCATCTAGGCAGTGACCCTCTGCAGAGAGAGCTAGGCTTTCAGACCTAATAAAACTGAAGGAAAGACAGTTTGAATAGCTAGCAGGCTGGGGCTAAGCCCTCTACGTAGTCATCTCTGTGCTTCTGCTGGGGAAAACAGGGCCCTACTGTTGAAACCACTTGCCTGGAGCCATACTGATAGAAAGCACAGAACTAATATTCAAACCCAGCAGATGGACTTCAGTGGCTTTACAGCCCCCTAAAAGTGGCGGAGCTGGATTAGCCCCATTCTTAGTACATTTTTCTACATCCCTCTACAACTCATTGCTTCCCCCATAGGCCTGGGTAGAAGCATTAGCTGGAGCCCCAGCTTAGAGATGTCTATTTCTAGCCACACCCCAACTTTCCATTCTCAATCTCCCTGGGATTGGTCAGGGGGATAGAGTTAGTCACACAGTGGCCTTCTCAAATGGAGTTGCCCTGTAACAAAGAGCTCTGCCTTCATAAAATTCCCCTCTTATTGACAATAGGGATTAGTGCCTAATTGAAGAGACATTTCCTTCCCCAGATTGGAGAACATCTAGCAAGAGAAGAATTTGCCTCCTTCCTGTCTGTCCATGGCCTCTAGTGACATAAAAGCCAGCAGAGGCAGAGCCTGCTAGGAATAAGTTGCTTCCTACAGCACTTTGGTCCCAGCAATCATTTCCCTCTCAGTTTTTGATCTATCCATCTCTAGACAGGTGTCTGGAAGTTATACCTTGAAAATCCAGGCTGTGGAATTCTGTCCACTAAAAAGTGGAGGTTCATTTTAGTGCTTTTTTCCTGAAGAGATCTTTATCATCACACATTGGCAGTCTTATGAGATCTGTTCCTACCCATGGGAATCCCAAAGGTCTATACTCTAATAAGCTGTCCCCAGGGTAGCTACTCCAATGGCCTGTTATATCACTCTTAGAAGCCTCAGGCAACCCTTTCATTGCTTAGACCATCCCTAGACCAGACCCCAAGACTAGGAGATACTCTTAACTGGTAGCCAAGGTTTGTTCCAATGTTGTTTCAGTGCCCAAGCTAATGGCATCCACAAGGACAGTACTCTCTTTCCACCAAAAGAAGGCAGAGGAACTAGTGAGAAACAAAAGCAGAATAAAGGGATGTGTGAGTTTCCCTAGCACACAGGAATGTGACAGCAGAGCCCCACCATGGAGGAACTGTGCTTCCTCCCTTCCAGATAGTATTGGGTGCAGGTTGTGTGCCAATGAGATGACAACATCTTTTACAAACATACCCATGGCTTTTCATTACCAAGAGTAAGCAGGATTTCCCACACTGAGTGTCGACGCCCCCTTTTTGCCTTTCTACTGACTTAGTCTTTTCAGAACCACAGTCTGGGCAGTTTCTAAACAATACAAACATTTCTCATAGTTATGGAGGATGTGAAGGCCATGGTAAAGGACCTGACATATTTGGTGTCTGGGAAGATCCACTGGCAGTGTGGATGATGGCATGGTTGAAAAGAGTGTTGATACTATAAGGAAAAGTGGAGAAGCAGCCAAGGCTACCATTGTCAGTGGACAAGAAGGCTCTTGAGACAACAGATTTCTGAGTAGAGTAAAGAAGACAGGACTGCTATGGTTTTTCAGAGCAAGACTTCTGAATACAGATCTGGCCTCTGGTGCCTAATTACATTACCTTAGGCAAGTCATTAACCTTCTGTGTATGCATTTCTTGTCCAGAAAACAGATCCCTGGTAGAAGCTCACCTCAGACAATCAAGTGCTTTATCAGGCTAGTATTGTCACAGTCTGAATATCCTTTAGCTGACATGTCTGGGAGCAGAATTAGTTCAGCCTTTAGAACCATGCATGTCTATAATGAGGTGCTTGAGAGATAGACCCAAGTCTAAACATGAAACTCATTTATATTTTCTATATAGCTTATGCATATAATCTCAAGATGCTTTTATAGGACATCTTAAATACTTTTATGCACAAAGCAATTTTATTATACAGAATTTTCTGCTTGCAGCATCTTGTTGACACCACAATTTTGGCTTTTGAAGCATTTTGGGTTTGGATTTTTCGATTAAGGATGCTCAACTTCTGTTGCTATTTGGGGAAAATAGTCTCTGGCAGAATTCATGGCTAAGCTGTTCTGATCTACATTCTCCATGTTGCTAGCAAGGGAAGTTGTGAAGTCCACTGACTGGTAGCATAAGTTGTAACAGGGTGTGGGCACTGATTGAACAGGCCTGGAATGACTGTTTATTGTTGTTGTTTTGGTTTTGGTTTTTGGTTTTTGGTTTTTGTTTGTTTGTTTTTTGGATTTGGTGTGATGTTTTATGTGATGTTGTAGTGCTCAGTACAGCTCCTCAGCCTCCTTTCTGTCTCTTGCTTCCCAGGGATCGACCAAGGTCAAATGACCTATGACGGCCAACACTGGCATGCTACCGAGACTTGTTTCTGCTGTGCTCATTGTAAAAAGTCCCTCCTGGGGCGACCGTTCCTCCCGAAGCAGGGCCAGATATTCTGCTCACGGGCCTGCAGTGCTGGGGAAGACCCCAATGGTTCTGACTCATCTGATTCGGCCTTCCAGAATGCCAGAGCCAAGGAGTCTCGTCGCAGTGCCAAAATCGGCAAGAACAAAGGCAAAACAGAGGAGGCCATGCTGAACCAGCACAGCCAGCTGCAGGTGAGTTCTAACCGGCTCTCAGCTGATGTGGACCCCCTGTCAGTGCAGATGGACCTCCTTAGCCTATCCAGTCAGACGCCCAGCCTCAATCGGGACCCCATTTGGAGAAGCCGGGATGAACCCTTCCATTATGGGAACAAGATGGAGCAGAACCAATCCCAGAGTCCTTTGCAGCTCCTCAGCCAGTGCAACATCAGAACTTCCTATGGTTCTGGAGGGCAGGGAGCAGGAGCCCAGCCTGATGTGTGGGCCAAGCACTTCAGCAACCCCAAGAGAAGCTCGTCAATGGCCATGAAGGGGCACGGTGGCAGCTTTATCAAGGAATGCCGTGAGGACTATTACCCAGGGAGGATGATGTCCCAGGAGAGCTACAGTGATATGTCCAGCCAAAGCTTTAGTGAAACCCGAGGCAGCATCCCAGTTCCCAAGTATGAGGAGGAAGAGGAAGAAGAAGAAAGTGGCATGGCTACACAGCAGTGCCGGCCCCGGCGTCCACTCAGTTCCCTGAAATACACAGAGGACATGACACCGACAGAACAGACTCCTCGTGGCTCTATGGAATCGCTGGCCCTGTCCAATGCAACAGGTAGGCTGGTCCTGGATAATACAGTGTTTCTCTCTACAATGCCCTTCTCCAGCTGGCTGCTGGGGAAGGCTAACCCAAGTCTCAGAGAGCTTCTGTCCTTGATGGAATATAGAGAAAGCCCGAGCCCAAAGTCTGGATGCCTGTGATACATGATGAGGTTTAGGGGTGGGCAGATACTCCCAGTAGAAGGGTAGGAGCCAAGACAGGAACGGCATCTCCTCTGGGGTTTGGCTCTGGAGATTATATGGCAGGTAGGTTTCTTCTGGTGACATTCAGATTGATGTGTTATCCTATCATGCTCACCCATCATTGCCTATGGTCTGCTAGAGAGTGGCATTATGTGTGTATATGTGGGAGAGTATTAACAAAGTTGAAGGGGTGGCCATGGGTAAGGCATCATGTTGGCCAACAGCATTCATGAGAAAGAACAGCTGTAAGGTGGTGGCATTTGCTGCACACCTGAGATGCCAGCACCCCACAGCCTGGTATTGCTTGAGGAACCCAGTTTCCATGGGTCTTCTGAATCCCAGTATCTCAAAGGTGTGTGTGTGTGTGTGTGTGTGTGTGTGTGTGTGTGTGTGTGTGTGTGTGGATGGGAAAGAACGCTGACTAAAATGGACAGGGTAGAGGTAGACCACCTCAGGATACTGTTTTCTACAATTTTCTAGTTGACTAAGATGACCATGGCTTTAATATCCAAGTGCACATCCTGTGTGCTTGTCTTACTGACCAGGGTATGTAAACCAGCCAGAGTGCCGTTTAAGACTCAACCAGTGAGTCATTTGTTGGGAGTGTTTCAGTCAAGCTCAGTAGAGCCTCATGTTAGTCTGTCTCTTGATAAGAATGTGATAGGATGTACTCAGTGTTAGCAGAGAATCAGAATCATAGGCCTTATCTCATGGCGGGTCCCACAGTCAGAGTCTGGGATCTGCACCATTTTGACATTGCAGCCTATTTCGTTTCCTTGTAGGTGTCCTTGCACTGTGAATAGAGGTGGTAAACTCTGGTAGTCCCATCTGATGGGCTCAGCTGCTGCTCAGCCCCAGCTACCCATTATCATAAACATGAGTATTTTAGCTAACTCATACAGCTCTTACCACGTGCCAACCACACCACATGTCGACCATTGTTCTCAGAACAACACAAATATTAGCTATTAATTAAGTTGTCACAACACTACAAGGAAAACATATTCTTATTTCTGAGTTGGAAAATCAGAACCAAAAAGTTTGAAAATTACCCAGCTTCTTAAAATTAAATACACTTGCCCTTTGGCAATTTCATATATGTGTACAGTGTCTTCTGATTACTCTCGTGCCCCAACCTCTCATCTCCCTGCCATGCCTGTTCACTTCCCCTCCTCCCAATGGGTCCCTTTTCCATGTTGTGCCTTTTTGTTTTGTTTTGGGACCCACTGAATTCTAACCAGGATTGGCTGAGTGCCCACAAGCATGAAACTATCCAATGAAGCTTGGTGGGGATACATCCAAAGATAATGACGCCTATACTTCCAAAGCCATCAGTAGCCAGTAGTTCAGTAGGGAGGCGTAGGACCTCCCATTCAAGCTTGACTATTGACCCAAGTGTTTCAGGATGAACAAGCTCTATTGACTCCAGAGCCATGGGTTTTCCTAACCTAGCAGCTGCTGCCATCATATGAGTACCTCTTAATTAGATCTTCCATAGCAGAATCCATTTAAACTTTCTCCTAGACAAACAAAAGCCCGAGTCATAGGATGTCTATACAATGAGTTTTACCTTCTATCTCTCTTCAAATGCTTTTACTGTGTTTCCACTTGTCCCAGAAGACAAATCTCAGCTATTCTTACCCCCATGTTTCAGATGGGGGGGGAAATGAGGCTTTGGTAAATAATCACTTCCCTGATGCTGTAGAAATAAGCAGTCTGTGCAGTGAGGACTGCCTGGGAGCACTCACTCATGTGCTATAATTATTTAAGAGGACAATAGAGAAATACATACTTCAGCCTCTGAAGCTGGTTTCTTAGGCAAGACCACTTGCCCTAGAGCCACTGGGACATGTGTGCTCCTCAGCCTCCTGTCCAGTCCCTCTGTGGCACAGCTCAACAGAAGCACAGCCCAGGAATCTGTGTTTTTGCTAGTTTCTTGCTGTTCTGATATGTGTCATCATCCTAAAACAGATGTTCTGAGTTTGTCTGTTGTGACAATAACATTAGAGGACCTTCGGAGGAAACCAGGGTCCTCAACTAGGAGTCTGGGAAAGGCCAAAAGAGAACACATAGTCACAATCTAGTGCTGAAAGCCTGGAGGATTCCTGGAGAGCTGCTGGTCTTCAGTCTATGTCGGAATCCCAAAGAAACGGGTCCTAACACTGATAAAAGAATGCCACAGAGACAGGATAGAAGAATTTGCCAGTGAGAGTAAGGGCAAGCAGGCAGAAAGCAAAGTTTCCTTCTTCCCTGTCCATTTCTGAGGGCATCTGCCAGAAGATGCCACCCAGATTTAGAGTGAGCCTTCCTGCTTCAAATAAGAACTCTCACAGGAGTGCCTGGCAGGTCTAGTTAATTCTAGGTGCAGTCAAGTTGACAGCAAAAATGAGCTATCATGAAGTGCAACAGCAATGGACTGAGATTTAAATGTCCTTTTTATTAATTTAAATTGCATTAGCTGCATGAGGCTAATGGCAGCTCAGCCCGATGAAAGGGCAGAGTATGCAGGGTTAATTCTACTGTCTGTCTTGGGGGACTCCTAGACATGCCTTGGTTTTATGAATTTCAGCCAATGGTTAAAAAAAATAGTAGGTTGGGCATTACAGTTCCGATGCTAATTTCATTAGAATAGTTAGTTATCTATTTTAGACAGGGCCTCATGGCTGACCTCAAACTCATTATATAGCTGAGAATGGCCTTCGGCTTGTGATTCTCTTGCCTCCCAGTGCTGGGATCATGGGAGTGTACTTCCAAACCTAGTTTATGAGGTGCTGGGGTTGGACCTAGGGCTTTACCCAGCTACATCTCTTATGGTCTGGGTTCAAACCTTCTCTTCATCTATTTTTTAACATGTGACTAGGGATTAAACGCAGAGCCTCATGCCTGCACTACTTGCTCTGCCACTGAATTGTACCCCACCTTCTTCTTCCTTTTGCAGTTTGTTTTGAAGCTAGGTCTCATGCAAGATTGCAGGCCTCTACTACCAGACCTAGCTCCACTTCATTGCTCAGGAGTCTTGTGACTTTAAACGAGTTGCTAAATTCTGTAAGACTCAATTTTCTGGAAGTCGGGATTTAATGACTATTAATACTTCCTTTGTAGGCATTTTGTGAAAATTCAATAGTAGGTTCAATTAAATTGAAAGATGCTTCTGACCCTCTGTAATGATTTCTGGACACTGTATATTATTAGTTCCTTTCCATCCAAAACACATTGTAGGATGACTCAGTTGAGTGCCCCCCACCACTCCCCTGCTCACCAATATGTGGATTTGCTGTGTATAGAAATGCCCCTGTGGTTTCATCTTTCCACAAGCAGCTAGAGGCCATACAGAAAGCAGGAAAGTAAAGAAAGCAGGTTTGTGCCCTTGACTTACCATGCGACTACCAGACATGACAGCAAGGTAGAAAAATGATGGCTAATATTACAAGCACAGCTTCTGGTCTTCCTCGTAGCACAATGTAAGTGACTTTTTACATCCTACTTACTACACATAGCCCTACACTGGAGATATAGCTTTGAAAGATGTCGAAAGCTGATCTCTTTTCTGATCCTTGGGGATGTATTTGAAATCTGCCAGAACATTTAGTAGTCTTTTAAGAAAACAATGGTCTGAACCATCCATGTATTTGTAAGCCTTAGAATCATAGACTGAGTTACAGATATAATTCACTAATCCCTTGGCCGTACCTCTAAAGCTTAGTTCAAGAAAATGGATTTGTTTTCCCTTCTATGGTAGGTAACGCATGCTATTGGGTAAGTTAGGTGTTTAATCTGGCAGGCAGCATGGTTCTTTGTGGACAGCATTGCTCTTTTGAACAGACTTTAATAAAAGCATAATTCAGCCACTTGCCAGCGTCTGATCTGGGCCCTGGCACCGCCCAGATTGTTTAGAACTGGGAGTGTGTAAGCCTTTCTCCATGGAAAACACAGCCCATTCCTTCTGCTACCACTGAGTGACTCAGGAAAGCATAGTTACCACTGTGTAAACATCAATGTGAGAGCATGGTGAAGCTCTTTAACCCTGTTCTTCTCAAATGCCATGAGAAGCTGCATACTGGTGTTCATAGCAGACCACTGACCATAAGCCAACATGCTGACATTTTTACACGCATCATATTTGAACACTCACAGCCCTAAGAGATAAGTCACTATGTAGCCATTTCACAGATGTTCATAGCAGTTGTCAATGCTGACATCATGCCATAGATAAACAGAAGTTACTACTTTAATTTATGTTCTGACAAATGGCAAAGACTCGAACCCAGGTGTAGCAGACTGCAGAGTCCATGCTCCTAACTGCCCTGATACATATCCTTGCAAGAAGGGCCATGATCACGGCCACGGGGATTTGCACAGTGATTTTATATGAAGAAATGAGGCCTCCCTTCCCTGCTGAAGCTGCTTTGTGTGTATCAGTCTGACTCTGGTGGTGAAGCATAAGAACACAACTACTGGATAAAGCCAAAGGACGGGAGGCAGAGGGGTCAGTCTGGTATGATGTGCCAAGATTGGTCAGCCTTAGGAAGACAAGGGAGTCTAGGACAAATGGTTCAGGGGTTGGAATAAGGACATAGCTGCAAGTTAGGGGTCAAGAGCTAAGTTCTTCATTGGACCCAAGTGTATGGCTGAGATATGGCTTGAGGCCCCTAGCAGAAGTCATTACCACTGCACAGCTATATTCTATGAGATGGTCCTGGTTGAAGAACTAAGGATGGTCCTCGAGGAATAGCTGCTTTCTGTAGGAGGTGGCTACAGCAGCAAGAGCCTAGACTAGTAGGAAGGGAATCCAAGTGCATGAAGTCAGGGAAAGGGAAAATGACTTCTTCATTAACCCTCGCATCCATTTAGTATTTGTGACTTGAGTGCCTGCTCTGTGAATTACAGCTGGCTGAATAAGAACACAGGCTGTAAACAGCCTGCTGGAAGTCATAGGCTGGCTTACTTGTTCTTGCTTCAAAGTCCTCATCTTTAAATTGTAATGTCAGTGTTGCTATGGGGATTGAGTTACTTCCTGTAAAGAATTTAGGACAGTGACCCAGCACCCTGCAGGGGCCCATAGGACAATTGCCTGTGCATGCTGCTAAGGATGTGCTACTGAGTTAAAGTGACCTTTTCTGCTTGTATCTGTAGTCTAGTGGAGTTGATAGTAACCATTTAAGTGAGCGGTATAAAACTGCAGGTGATGAGTGATATACTGAAGAGGCATACAGAGGAGGAATGTTGGGGCAGGCAGGCAATCAGGGAGGGCATCCTGAAAGAGGCACATAAGGGAAGGACCGTGGGCATGTGCAAAGGCCCTATGATAGGAGAATATCAAAGTATGAACTGAAGGATGGGATGAACTCATGGCTGGGAGGAAGATAGCCATAAGCCTGGTAAAGAAGGAAGGATTTCTGAGGGCTATGGAAAGCCTTTAAAATGTCGTGCCAAGAAGAGAACAAGGTGACATCATCTGATTTACATTTTGATGAGACAGGCATAGTAGTTTTAATGGGCACGAAACTAGCAAAGGACCAGTGTGGCCTCATAGGAAATCCTAGGAGGCAGTCCAGAGTACAGTGTCCAGGTTATAAACAGGGTAAATTTCAAAATAAAAGGAAGGCCAAGACAGTGAGTTAGGAGAGGAAATGGACAGAGTTTGCAGTGACTCAGGGAATGGGTCCTAGGAGCCAGAGGAAGATTGACTTAAGAAATGCTGGTGCGGGTGAGATTTTTTCAACTTCATAACTGCTGACTTGTGCCAGCATCAGCAGAAACTGCCTATTGGTTGGCCCGGCTCTGAGGAGAGATCTGAAGAGCTTCTCACCTTTTTTGGCACATGCATGGTACATTTTGTCATTGGTGCCTTTGGACAGGCCTCACCTCCCTACCTGGAGAAGGGGCAGCTCAGTTGTTCAGTGTGAGGCCATTGGTAGCTGGGGGGTGAACAGTGGGGTAATATTTTTCAGTGTTGCTAGCAAACTGGAGAAGTTACAAACAACAGTTTCAGTCTGAAGCAACCACTGGCATGGCTCCCTCTCCTGGGAATGTCTGAAATGCTTTTTAATGCTTATGATGCAAACTAGTTCTATAAGCACTTGGGGTGGAACCGTTCTTCGGTTCTGTGTAACTGGGCTATCTGTTGTCTAGCCCAGTTCCTTTATTTAAATAGTTAAATAGAACCTCCTTAACCACTTGGCACCATTTGAGGGGCCATGCCTCAGACATGCTCAGGAAATGCCGGCCCTGATACTTTTGTTTATTTCTGTGTAAATTACTTGTCTTGTTTTCGTGACAAAAGCAACTTAAAGAGGAAGGTTCATTTTGGCTCATAGTTGCAGAGTATAATCCAGCATGGCAGGGGCATCATAGCAACAGGACTTCAAGATCACCAAGGCCTGGCTCATGGTAGCTGACCACACTGCATCCATGGTCAGGAAGCAGAGAAAGGATGATTATCAGTCCTCAGTTTGCTTTCTCCTTTTTATTGAATCTAGGACCCAAGCCCAGACAATGGTATTTGGAGCTGAGCATTTACAAGCCTAGAACCCACTTGAATCCTATCCATTGACCACCCCACTCCCCCAGGATCAGCCTGGGAAGGACTTGGGAAATGCTCCAGGATTGTCATTGTGTTATCATACAGACTCTTGTTTGCGTGTATAACCAGTTGTCAGGGTCTGTGCCGTGTGTATCCAAGCTCTTTATCTCTTACTCAAGAATAAAATAGAAGTTCACACAGATTATAAAGTATCAAGGCAAATATTCAAAAGCAAAGCCATAGTATGGATTAGAAAAGAATAAATGCATTGTCAGGATTGACAGTGAACCATATGAGCAAGGGACCATATGAGCATGGGTACTCAGGAGGCATGATTATTGTTTAGGGCTTCTCTTTATGGGGTTCAAGGGATAGAGGTGTTAAGTTACTAGGGATATAATTTAGGTGGTTCTCTATTTT
This sequence comes from Cricetiscus sungorus, assembly GCA_030556225.1. Taxonomy (NCBI): domain Eukaryota; kingdom Metazoa; phylum Chordata; class Mammalia; order Rodentia; family Cricetidae; genus Cricetiscus; species Cricetiscus sungorus. Next base: position 5,932,055 of record JANBXA010000735.1, on the reverse strand, counting down.
GAGCAAGAGGCTTGGATTATATCATTTTTGTTCACTCCTCATATCCTTTCCCATAATGCATTTGATTTTAACCATATGCATGCCAGTTATGCCTCCATATAAGATAGTAATTAGGGGACCCTTCACTTGAAGACTTAAGTGCCCTTATTGTCATGTACCCAGACCTGATCAGACTGGACAGGTCCCTTGCCCATGGATCCCAGTTTGTGTTCCAGGGTGTGTTTGAATAGAAACAAGATGTTATTAAGGCATTTAATATAGGAGTAACTTATTTTTATTGTTTATAGCGGGTATGAGACGTTATGCAGGTGGGGAACCCAGGTTGCCAACAGGTTGCTAGGTGCTTTGGAGAGGAGTGTGTGTACAGCCCAAGCCAGGTTGGTAAGTTACATAAGATTCTGAGTTATGTAAGGTAGCTGTCAGCAGCCCTATCCCTTAGTAGCCAATAAAGAAGAAAGAGGTGGCTTTTTTTCAGTAGTCCACCCTCAAAGTCCAGAATTATATCTCATTGGCCTGACTTGAGATTTAATTGACCTCCATAGCCAGAAGGAATGAATCACATGCCTGGCCCAGGACTAAGCAGTAAAGTCAACCTTTCATCACTGTGGGAGGTGGAGGGAATGCTATACTACCATGGCCAAAGCATCTCATAGTTCCAGAGAGATAGTCTGTCATGGTGGGAGACAAGGTAATAATCAGGGAAAGCATCACAGTTGAAGCAAGGAACTCCCTGAGAACAGTTTTATTCACATACTGGAAGCAGATGGGAGGGGCCAGGGGCAGTAAGCCAAACAAGGTTCAGGCCTCAAAGCCCATCCCCACTGCATTATTCCTTCTTCTCTTCCTCAAGGTTCTATAACCTCCCCAAATAGTACCACTAATTGGGAATCAACAGTTCAAACACTATATGAGGATTTCCTTATTCACACTACCACAAAGGTTCTCAAGAGGAAATCAGGTCGTGTATCTAAAGAAAAAGGTGAAAATGGTGGCTTTTAATCTATTGTATGTGTTCTTGCTATCTGTGGCTGGTCCTTTAGACTGATCCCATCCTTTAGGAGCCCTACAATCTGAATTTGACATCAAATGCTTACTTTATATGAAAGTTTGTTTTTTCTGGAGGAAAAATGTCCCTGGTTTGAGAGAGCTGATCCTAAAGTGACTGGTAGAATGGATTGAATGGAGCATGGACTGAATGGAGGCCAGCTTTCTCAGAGTCACATTTGTGACATGCCTGAGGACATGGAGGTACTATTTGTCACTCCTCAAAGAAGCTGGTCTGTCTTGTTGCCATGTTAGGCTCTGAAATCATCCCTGCCCACATACATTTCCAAATGACAATGAATCCTTCACATGGATGTTCATGCACACACAAACATATAAACACACACACACACACACCACATACACCAAAATAAAAACCTTCTAAATGTGTCCAATTTCAAGTCACTCAATAAGTAAAGGACACTTTCATTGTATTATATGTGAGTGACATGTTTCTTAAATATAATATATGGGTAATTATAAAAGAAAATAATAACATGCCAGGAACATTTGGTAATTTTGCTATCCCCAAATGAACACAACAGAAAAAGTGGACAGCACTTGTAACAGGGTCTGCTTCGGCTCTAGAATTAAAGTTAAAATCAAAGTATATGAGATGAAAGGTCCACAAGAATTGAAAGATGGCTAGTATGGGTCTAGTTAATGGAGGGAAAGGGTTTGGAGAGATCTCCCAGCCGGTAAAGTGCTGGAAAGCATAAGAGCCCAAGTTTGATCCCCCAAACCCACATTAAAAGGGGAGGGCAGTCATGATGACATGTGCTTGTAATCCCAGTGCTGGAGAGGCACAGGCAGCGAGATCTCCTAGCTGCCTTGCTTCAACATAGCCTACCTGCTGAAATCCAGACTAGTAAAAGGATGGCACCTGAAGAGTGAAGCCTGAGATTGTTCTCTCTTCACCACCACATACATGCTCACATGTACACACACACACACACACACACACACCAGATGGGGGGGGAAATCCCCTTTCCTTGAGATACACCCTCTTCCACTGGTGCCTGGTAGAAGCAGTGTGGCCTAGGCCAGAGGCTGTCAGTGGGAGGGCGAGTTTGGAGACACAGTAGGTGTCATTTTTGGATGCTGCTGGCTTCTAGTGGAGACTCGAGAGACTTCCAGACATGGTGTACAGAACAGCCAGTCTACCCCTGCTGCTCCAAAGCATTTCCTGGCACCATAAGAAATGCCAAGAGACAGAGACTAGACTGGCTATAAGGAATTCCAGTGAAAATCCTCAGCCTTCTTCTAAGCCGTTCTGGACCAGCTCAGGAGGTAGCATGACATTATGCGAAGGAGGCACCTCTGGCCAGTGGCAAGAGCTCCATCTCCTTCATCTGCTCCAGCGGGAATACTCTGCAGCTTGAGCTCAGCCAGATGACATCTCTCAAGCTCTGCACTCAGTGTCCTCGGGCCTGCAGCTTGCTGGCCAAAGGTAGATTCGCCACATGGTGTCACAGAAAGGCATGAGGTGGCATGTCTAAAGCCTTCTGTTGCTCACCTGGCATCTGCACTACTAAAGAGTTATTGTTGCTTTTGTTGTTGTCCACCTCCTACCACCTTCCTTCAATATGTTTAAGAAGAGAAGGGAACTTGGATAGAATTTTGGAATCAACTATAAAGGCTAGAAAGCAAGTGTCAGAATTAGTGAGTGTGGGGTTTGGCTATCTAGAGATGTCAGTTATACAGACCTGTGTGAGCTCATACCAGGCAGCCCTGCTGCTTTCAGGGAGGTGGATAGAATTCTCTTTGGCCCAAGAGATGAGCCTACCTTTCCTGAGCTAGAAGTGGTTACCAGAAGCCACAGCCTAATGCTCCCACCAGCACCCCCCCACCCCTCTGAGAGTGTGAGTGTCTGTCATCTCAAAGCTCTGGTTTCCTTACCACACCACCAACACCACCACCCCACCCCAACCACGCCACCACTCCACCCCACCCCCACCACCCCACCACCCCACTACCACCCCACCACCACCACCACACCACCAATATCAATTAACTTTACATAGACTTCTCATTTGCTGCAGCTTAGAGAAATTAATTTGCTCTTTGAGTCTGTGGATAGAAAGGCTGGCCTAGCTAGGGGGTGGGAACTAGGAAGACAATGGAGGCATCACAGCAGTAGTTTGCCTTGGAGACCATTTTAGCTCTAGAAAGAGCCTAGCATGGCCCATGGCCCTGTTTTAGTGGTGTGCCTGCATCTGTAGGGAGACAAAAACACCACTCTGCTTTTGCTGACCTTCAGCTCCTCTTAACAGAACTCTGGTTTCACCATGCCTAAACTGCTCAGCGCCTGGGATAAGCAGGACTTCGGTCCGGGCATCACTGAGTCTGATGCTTTTTCTCCTGTCGGGAGTTGGGTCTTCCCAAGACAGTGGCTTCCACGTCTTTTCTGTCTTCTGAAGCTGTTTGTTGTAGGGGTCATTTGATGGCTTTGCATCTGTGTGGCACACTTCTGTCTGGCTATATCGTATGAAGCACATAAGGAATGAGAATGTATTTTATCCTTCTGAACCACAGAACTTTTGTAATGAACTCAAAGACTGCTAGCCCCACCTGTTCGTCCCCATTATCTCCCCCAGCCAAGTTCAGGGGCCTCCCTTTCATTTGTACATACTATTTGCTCTTGACCCAGTCCCTAATATATTGTATCTCATTTGCAAAAATGGCCTAAGATGCCACCCTCCCACACAGCACCCTTCCTTCCCAAACCTATTCTAAGGTACTAGCTTTATAGCACTCTTTGCTGTCAAGTCTGCCCACTAAACTACAGCCTTAGCAGCCCTGTTTTTCTGTTTTCCAAACCAAAATTTGGTCCAAGATGCTTTAGGAAGGAGAAAACTTAAGAGAGAACAAAAAGGTATCTTAAGAAATTATGATGTTGAGCTGTTTTATTTTTATTTATTCAAAAATATTTATTGAGTGCCTACCATGCATCAGGCACCCCGCTAGTTACCAAGTGCATGTTGATGAATACACTCCCTGGATGGGTCAGGGCCCCAGCAGGAAACAGCTGCTACACTCAAGAGGTAATTAAAGAAACTTAAATGAAGAAGCAGTCTCTGGATTGCAAATCCAGTCCCAGTGGAGAATTATATCCACACTGAGGCCTAACAGGAAGGAACCAGACCAGTCTCCCATTGATCAAACTTACCTGGGAGCCAGAGGTCAAAGGCAACCCACCAATGCAGCTCTCAGGGCAGAGTGCAGTAGAGAACTGGTGAAGAATCTAACAGGGATGTGCAAGCATACAGAGAAGCAGACTGTGCTAAGCTCGAAGAAAGAGATGAGCCAGAGTGGAGAAGAAAATGTAAGGTTCCACTACACACAGAGAAGGCTTGGGGAAGCACTCTGAAATGTTAGGGAAGAGGAAAAGGATGGTTACAGAGAGCTTGTGCAAAGGCCCTGGGCAAGAGAGCACTTGCCTTGTTCCAGGAGCTCATGGGAGTCCAGTGTGGTAAGAAAACACTGGGAGAGACAGCTTTATCTGAAATCATAAAGTACGTCCCCTTGCCGGTTCCAGCTTAGCCTCCTGGAGAGTCTCTGGCAGCACTGCCCGCTCCTGTATTCTTTAGTCAGGGGCATTAAAGCAGAAAAAGTCAGATGACTTTCATGGGAGGCTGAGAAAGCTTATTTGGGACCATAAGGAAGCAGGGATCAAAAATAGCACTTTTGCTGGGTGAGGGAGAAGTTGCTATTTAAAGTGGAAACAAGAATTTAAAAAAAAAAATCCTATCTATGCATTCCTTCTGTGGGTATTTGTATTGATACCACCACCACCACCACCACCCTTTTTTTTTTTAAGAACTGCTTTCTGCCCTGGTTATATCTGGATTTCATGCACAATTTATTCCCATCTTGCCTCAGATACCACCTTAACCAAACAACTGATGTATAAACCTGACTAGAGCCAAAGCTTCCCTTCTGGTGAGCTGTAAGCTTTGAAAGCACAGCTAAACAGAAGCATGATTCACACAGTCCAGCTATCTATCTTCTTCTCTTGTACAAACAAGTCAGCATCAGCTATGGACAGCCAGCTCTGAGTGCTTCGGATCTATCTATTTGTCTTTAAGAAGGATGAAAGAGTTGGCATTTTCCCTGAATATGAATGTTGCCATAGTTACAAAGCTTTCATCCATCTTTCAAAGTTCTGCATCTTTCTGCTTGTCTTGGTTTCTTTTCTTGTTGCTATGATAAAAATAAAAAATTTACCCTGGCAAAACCAACTTAAGGAAGAAACACTTTGTTTTGGTTTGAGGTACAGCTTGTAGGTAGGGAGGTCACACCAGCAGGAGTTTGAAGGAACCAATTTTGTTGTGTCCATGATCAGGAAGAGAATGCAGTGGGCACATGGATGCGAGCATTCAGCTTGCTTTCTCCACTCTTGCAGTCTCGTTTTTAACAACTAAGTGTGAGATTCTCACATCCCCATCCTTCCCGAGCTATGATTCTTTTCACTCCCACTCCCTTGTCCACAGTCTCACTTCTGTACATTCCCAAGGCAACCAAGATCTACTGTCATAAATGAGGCTAACAGCTGGCAAGCCTTCTAAGTAGGACACCCTGTTAATGCCTACTGTGTAATTATCCCGGTTGATTTTTGTAGTAATGCCATGCAGTATATGTACACAGAACAGCCCCACAAGAATTGTCCAGCCCCAAATGTCAATAGAGATGAGGTTCAGAACCTTGCCATAGGCTAGATGAGGTAGTGCACCCTTTTAATCCCAGTGTTAAAGAGACAGAGAATAGAGGATCTCTGTGAGTGTGAAGCCAGCTTGGTTTGCATAGCACATTCCAGGCTAGCAAGGGCTGTATAATAAGACTCTTCTCACAAAGGAAAAACAAAACCCTGCCACAAAAACTGCCTTTTGTGGGGAGGTTGTCTTGTGAAAACAGTCATTTTTCCTTTAAATTACAATATGGCATTGTAATATTAAATAGGCTTTTGAAAGTAGCCTTAGCTTATCCTTCACTCAGTAGTTCTCTCATATGGAGGATGATCCACATTTGCCATCCTTTGGGTTTTGAATGCCTGAGTTTATTAGAAATAAAAGAAGGAAACAACAGGCTACAGAGGTTCAGGTCAGACACTTACTCCATCACAGAGACCAAACATGACAGCCAGAGCAGAATGTTTCTGGTTAGCCATTCCTGCCATGGGTATGTGTATACTGTGGCAAACTGTGGCTGAGTCTTTTGCTTTGGAAAGGAGCCTGGGAACCATTTACCTCCTAGCTGTGTTCAAGGACACACTACTTTGAGGCTAACTGTTCACTCTTAGGGTGTGGTATGTTCACTCTTGGACTGTGTTGCTGGTCTCCTTCTCATAGTCTGGAAGGCAGCACAGCCTGGACAAGGGGTCTTGGAGAACACTCTAAACCTGTTTGGGTCTGAAGTTTGTCAACCCCACTTCCAAAACCAGCCTCGCAGTGAACTTAAGCCACATACAACAGCTTGCTAACATGATTTTTATACCTCCCTCTGGTGGGGGACAGCTTGGTCATTTCATGCCTCACTTTGGGAATCCTGGCAGAGGTGGATCCTGCCTTCAGAAGTGTCTCTTTGCCAGCTTAGATGTCTCAGGTCTGTTTTGTACCAACAGTGATTGTGGGCGTAGACCAGGCAAGTGTATGCTCATGCCACTGTTAAAGCTATCATAGGTGACCTCAAGCAGGCTAGCCCTTTCTACAGCTCAAGTGTCACTTTTCTCTTCCTCTCCCACCTCACTGTTAGCACACTATGAGCTCTCCTCCCTATGGTAGCAAGCCTGCTGCTGCGAAAGAAGGAAAATGAACTTCCATAACCCTCTAAAACATTGAAGAATAACCTTCCTGCTTGGCCTTGGCTGTTATTTCATCCTGTCAGCTCCCGTGCTCTTTTTGGTTTAATCAGTGCCTGCTGCCCTCCTCCCGCAGGGGACCTTAACTAACATAGTCAGCTGAATGGACACAACTTGTAGTCCTAGCACTCAGCAGGCTGAAACTGGGGGATTTTGCTTGAGGTTACCCTGAGCTACATGATGAGATCCTGTCTCATTTAAAAGAAGGGAGAGGAGGAGGAACTATTTGATTTGGAGAGCTAAAATCATAATCTAGGACCAAGAAAGAAAAGAGGTTAGAATGTCTTGAATTGTGGCCTAGAAGCAAAGAGCAGTGATAGAGGACACTACAGGCTGACCACTGAAGTCTCAGGAAGAGCAGGAGTAGTTCCATGTTAAGCGCTTGGAACCATTATGCCTGAAGGGCAGCTAGTTAAGGAAGCCCTCATCCCCATCAGCCAAGATTTGCACATGCCCTGGCTGCTCTGCCTGTATCGCTCCAGCCTCTCTTAGACTCAGGTTGCTCTTTTGAAAAATGAGTCTAACAGTATCTACTATTCTTGAGATTCAGATGAGGTTAGCAACAGGAAGTTGCCTGACACATAAAATATAAACAGTGGTAGGTCTTGTCAAATGTCAAAGGAGAAATCCTTGTGGGCGGGGCTGCTGGACTGCTGCAGGTGGGCACAGAAGTAGGGAGAGGGATTGGTTCTAGACCCTCTGAGAGGGGTGGTCTCTGTCAGGAAGATGCTGTGCACCCTTTATGGATAGGTAAATTCTTAGTTCCTGAATGCATCCCCTGCAATCTACCCACCCCCTGCCCTGACATGTTTTCTCTAGAATGTTAGCACAGTGTAAAATCTTAAGAATTTACTTGTGGCCCCCTGTTGTAGGTTGAATTTGCAATGTTCTCTGATGGAATCATATGTTTGAACTCTTGATCTCCAGCTAGCAGCACTGTTTGGGAAGGTGGTGGGACATTTAGGAGATGGAGACTTCCCCAGAGAGCAAGCCTTGAGGCTTTGTAGCTAGCCTGCCACCTGCCACACTCATGATCCCCATGAGTGTGGATTCCAGCCTGCTGCTCCTGCTCCTGCCACCATGCTGTCTTGCCTGCTGCCATGTTCCCCCACCATGATGGACTTTATTTTCCTGAAACTGTGAACCGCCCTTCCTCTCTTCAGTTGCTTTTTGTCCATGTATTTTATCATAGCAATGACAAAGTAAGAGAACAGAACTCACATCGGTTTTTTGTTTGTTTGGTTGGTTTTTTTGTTTGTTTGTTTTGTTTCTTTTTTTTTTTTTTTTTTTTTTTTTTGCTTCTGCTGCCCCAGTAACTGGAGCATTGACACACAATGGGCACTTAACAAAACTGGCCCTTGTTGGCATTCACCAACTATTTGTTAAATTAACCATCTTTTTTTTAAAGAGACATGAATGGGCTAAGAGAGGCTGAGAGATTGGCTGTGATCACATGACTAAAAATAGGAGCCTTCAGCAGCTACAGTGAATTCTGTGTGTGTTGTTTCACCAATAGAAATGACCCCTCAGCTCCTTCGAACTAGATGCAGAGATTCTGGGCCTTCTTAGAGTTCAGAGTGCTGAGGTTGACATGTAGATGGAATTATAATGGCTTGAGTTGCCTACAAGATCTGAAACCACCTAGCTTCTCATAACTCCCCATGAATCCAGAAAAGTCCCAATAACTTCACCCAAGACTTGGAGAATGAGTGAGTGATGAAGGGGATTTACTTTTGCCAAGTCTCAAAGCTAACTTGGAAGTGACAGACCTGGTCTCAAACATATATGCTGATCCTCTATTCAGGGTCAACCCCAGAGAAAGAGCTTCCTATTCCCTTGCGAGGTATGTCAAGGTGAAAGGGATAGGCCTCCAACTGCTTTACATGCAATCTTATTATTTTCCAAATAGCAAAAATGTTTATAAAAATGTTTTATAAATTGAATTGGTCCCCTAATCTCCTTTCCCCAGCCTACTGCTCCTTTGGCATTTTTTTCTAGGCATACACTGACAGATGTATAACTAGAAACAATAAAAGGGTCCTAACATTTTGCAATTTGTGGGGTTCTTTAAAGTAGCCTATGCCTTATCTTTGTCAATACACAGGCTCTAAGTCATATGAAACTATTTAATATTTCATTGCCCCTAGCTCTTTAAAATTTATTTATTTATTTTTATGTGTAGGAGTGTTTTGCCAGACTGCATGACTGTATACAATGTATATGTAGTATGCAAAGATTCCAGAAGAAGGCATCAGATCCCCTGGAACTGGAGTCACATACACAGACCGTTAGCCACCATGTAGATGCTAGGAATAAAACCCAGATCCTCTGGAAGAACAACTTGTGCTCTGAGCCACTGAGCCACCTCTCCAGCCCCTAACCCTGATTCTTTAAACACATCTCATACTACTGGACTTTTAGACTTTTTTCCCTTGGCTTTTCACTGCCTCTGTTTTTGCTGAAATATACCTCTGACTTATATTTGCATGCTCACAAAAAAAATGTTTCCATAGGATGAATTTCTAGAAGTGAGATTGCTGAACTAAGACATATGTACTTTATAAATTTGTATGACTATAAGATAACCAAGCCATCCTTCTAGGTACTGTATCCATTGCTTATCCATTGAAAAAGTAGGAGCTGGGAGCAGGGTGCTTGATGGAACCAGTCCTTGCTTCAGTATTAGGATTTTACTAGCAGAGTGGCCTGGTATTTTCAAATTCTAAGCATTCAGCAGGGAAGAGCTCTGACAGCCCATGCTGGAGGCAGATCAACTCAAGTCCCTCTCTTTGCCAGGTCTCTAAAACCCTAGTGGGTACCAGCCATCTGAATGGTTTCCAGGGAACTGGATTGCCATCTACTCCGACGAGTCCATTCTTGGTAGGTTGGTGCACAGACCACATTTAGAGACAGAAGCAGGGGAATTAAGTCATCAATCCTTCCCAGCCAGGATATGGCAGGAGTGGTGGCACAAATTGTCCTGGAAATCCTGCCTCTGACAGAAGCCCTTGGGTTTGCTGGTTGTAGAATCTTCATACCTTGCTTGGTGCAAACAAGACTGAGTGACCTAACAGGCAGCTGTCCCAGCTCCAAAATCCAAAGTTGCCCATAAGTATGGAACCTGGTTCTGGGACAGACCTTGGGTATGTCTTCGTGCCCACATGGTATGGTAGCAGTAGTTTGATGGTTAAGGACATAAGAATCAACTGGAGAATTTGTGAAAGCTATAGGTGCTTGAATATCACTCCCAGAAATCCTAACTGTAGTTTGGGGCCCCAGAACCCACGTGAGGATGCACCCCTGTGCTGCTGACACTGACCACTGGGCTATACATGTATACATTGAAGAAGCAAAGTGTAGGACCACACCCACAAGATACTCAGTGATAGATTTGGACTGATGAAAAACAGTGAATAAATAAATTCTCTCTCACACACAGCCCATTTATTCCCTTTCCCCCTTCCCTTTCAGATTTACAAACAACTCACTCAAACATTTTCCAGCTATCTAGGCACCTCCTAAATGTTTTTGTGTCTTCCTTCCTTGGTGCTACCATACTCACCTTTCTCTCCTGTCAAGACAGACTCTGCCTTTTGCTGAGGTGGGCAAGGTATGCCTTACAAAGCTCCTTCAGTACTAATCCACACTGGCCTGAAGGAGGGTGGGATCCCCAGTTTAGAAATATCCCCTAATAGAAATCCCTTGCTGTCAGTGAGGAGAAGCCATGAGTAACCCTGATTTAAAAGAAACAAATTCAGGAGAGCAAGCCAGGCTTGGTGGGGGAGGAATTAATGTGGGGATTCATTCATGGGTATTTGCAGTGGAGTGACCTGCTTTCCAAACCAGGTGCGTTTCCACTCCCTAGGGAGCCCAGCAGACAGTAAACAGACAACACAAGAAATTGCACAAATGCAAAGCCAAGATTTAGCTACAGTACAGTGTAGTCAACTGACTAGGTAGGACTACAGGGAGGCCACGTGACGGAGACATGTAAAACCCTCGAAATCATGTAAAAGAATATTTAAAGGCAAAGGGAAGAACCAAAATTTGTTAATAATAATAATAATAATAATAATAATAATAATAATAATAATAATAATAATAATAATAATTCCATGAGGTTTGGGTTGTGAGCCTAACCTCTAAAGGCTGGGCCATTTTTCCAGCTCAGGAGTGAGGCTTGTAGCTGGGCCTTCTTCCTGTTCTCTGTGTTCAGACTCCAGATGCAATACAACCAGCCTGTCCCTGCTTCCCTTCGCCAGGTCTTCACATCCAGCATGGATCATGGTCCCTTGAAATGTAAACTGAAATAACCCTTTTCTCTCTGAAGTTACTTCTTGTCAGACCTTTGGTCACAGACGAGGAAAGTAACAAAAACACCAGGTTCCAGTGATCCTGTAAGAATCACACAACTTACTTGCTTTCACAAAAGCTCTTTTCAAGGCAACCCAGAGATTTGTGGAAAGGCTTCCTTAACTCACAAGCCACATCCATGGGAAGCTTTTCAAGGAGGGAGACGAAAGATTTGAGGGTCTGGGGAACTCTGCAGATACACAGCTCCTACCAGTGAGCAGCTGTTTATTCCATCTGTGCACCAGTTGAACCCAGCCAAGGCCAAGTTGCCCCAGGAAGCCAGGCAAACGGTACAGGCTGGTGCTAGGAACTGAAGAATGAGGGTAGGAAAGACGTTTCTATGACCCAGTTTGACATCCTTATGCTGCTCTAGGAACCCAGTCCTGGCTTCATTGCATCTCACAGTCGTAGGGTGCTGTGTGAGTGACAGCTTCATATGCATCAATGAGAAGAGGGAAATGGGGCAGAGCAAGACCCTGCTCTAGATCCCTGTCTCTGTTGTTCCCTGGCTCCCTAACCAGAAGCTTGGGGGTTTTATAAGCCCAGAGAAAAGCATCTTGGTTGGTCACCAGAATACACAGCTTCTTAGAAGTGATGCTTGATTTTTGTTTTATACTTATACTCTTTCGTTTCCAAATACAGTTGATCTATGGGGCTATCAAGATGGCAAAGGTGATTGCTGCTAACCTGAGTTTAATCTTCAGAACCCACATGGTAGAAGGAGAGAATCAGCTCTTCCAAGTTGTTCTCTGACTTCCACATTCTAATACACACACACACACACACACACACACACACACACACACACAGTACATACATACATATGTACATATGAAAAAAAAAAAACAACCACTGTGGTCCATGGAACAACTCTATTAGCTTCTTCTAGGAGATTGTTAGAAATTTAGAATCTTGGATCTACCTTAGACTTGGTGGACCTGGATCTTGTTTTTAAGGAGGTTCATGGATAAATAGCATGTCTGCTGAAGCCAGAAAATGGGCTGTCCTAGAAAATCGGGAGACTAGTTCAGTCCCTACCTCCTTCATTGATTCCCACCTCGCCCATGACCTTGGGTAGCACGCTCAGGCTTTCCTATTTTCAGGGCCTAGTCTGTCGAGTGGAAGTACCGCTGCTGGTGTCTCCTGAGTCACAGTATGTTATGTGCCCTCAAAAAGGGTGAGCTCTGTAAAAATCCTTTTCCTGTAATTATCCTGTAGCTTGTATTTTATAAAAGTTTGACATGTTTGGAAAAAGAGCTCAGCCGTGACTCTTCTGAACCCACTCCCTTCTGCATCCATTCACTTATTAACTCTTCCAGACTTTTTGCAATTGGCCCATGTCCTTCATTCAATCTACCTATCTGTTCTCTAAAATTTGCCGTCTAGGCTTGTCCGTTGTACCCCCAAGTCCTTCCTTCTTTCAGTCAGTCTAGTAAAAATGTCTTCATCTTGAATACAGTCATGATTGACACTCCGTCAGTCTGTAGCTCTGGAGAAGTAGGATCATGGAAGGAAGGATCCAAAGCTTACAAGGGAATGTTATATACTGCCTCTTAAATCAAAACATCTTCCCTCCTTTGTCAGGCTGGCATTACACAAGAAAGAAATGCAGATGCATAAAGGGGAAGGAAATAGGATAGGCAGGCAGGTATAATTGATAAAAGAGTTTGACCAGGCATAGAACCATTAATGGTAAAAAAAAAAAAAAAAAAAAGCCCCTGAACATGCCAATTTAAAGCAAAAAGAGAGAATGGGGATGTTGTTTGGTGTATGAGAAATTCTTAGATTGAATTGTATGAAACCTTAGCTCTCATCCCCAGCACTACAAGAAGTGCATTGGCCACCAATTTGAGTCATGTGACAGAAAGATGCACTTAAAAAAGTGTGTGTTGGGAGGGGAGAGTGCTCCAGTTTGTATTTAAAATTGTCATAAGTAAATCCCCGCCCTTGGGGGGAGGTGAAATGTAACCCATTTGATTACAGTTCTATGGAAATGGAGTCAGACTGCACGTTCTTTTATGTCTGGCCACATTGGCTTCATTGTACTTGTGAGATGTCCCCCATGTCATGTGTAGCAGCAATTTGCATTATAGTGAAAAGGATTATTTTATCATGCTGTTACTGAGTTACTGGGGTAGTAGTGAATGCCTACTTCTCTCTTTGCCTTCTGTGCATTGCTGGATGCTGGTGTCCAGGCCACATTCTCTTTTGTAGTCTCAAAACTGAAAACTACTGGAGCAGCTGCTGTGTGACCCTGAGTATTATCTCTAATTTTTATTATCCACTAGGAAAAAAATATGGAGGTGTGACAACACATGTAAAACTTCCTTCAAAGAATGAACCTTAGCATGCATGTGTTCTTAGTGCACCAAGGTGTTTGGAGTCCTCTGCATTAACCCAGGTGGTGCCTTTACCCCTAGATTGTATAGTTTCCATTTTAAGTTATCTGGATTGTTTTTCTTTACACTTATTTAGTGTGTGTTTGTGTGCGCATGTTCATGCACACACAACGCCCCTTAGCATAGGGTGGAGGTCAGAGGACGGCTCGTGGGAGTTGGTTCTCTCAGGGATGAGGCTCAGTCACAAGTACCTTTCCTGGAAGAGCCATCTTACCAGACCCCAAATCTTAACTGAGGTGGCATGGAGCTGAAAGGTAAAATCCAAAGTCGGTGTCCTTTACTACACCCCTCACTGTCCCATAGAGGTCTTTACTAATCCCACCTGCAGGCACACAAGGACCTCTTCCTCGGCTCCTGTTTATGTCCTCAGCCACATCTTTCTTGCCACTCTCTTCCTTGCACAGAATTCTCCAGGCACATGGTCTGTCTACCACTTCTTAGAACACAAAACATTTTCTCTGTCACAAAATGTTCTTGTTCCCTCTGCCTGGAACACTTTTCTCCATCCTTGACTTGACTGTGTCCACATCCTTTAGGTCTCACCCTAATAATCACTAGCATGGAGTTCTTGGCCAACACTGTCAGGATTAATACAGCAGGTTGTCATCTACCCTAGTCTCCCTTCTGTTTCCTTTCTGGGGTTGTTCCCTGTACTATTTGCAATGCTCTGCTGTCTCGGTTATGGTTTTTCCTAAAAAGTGTATGTAATAGCTGGTAGGGTGTCACCCAAAGCACCTGCTCACAATTGTGCATATAATGCCTGACAATATCAGGGTTTGGGAGACATCTTGAGGAAATTACATGACCTCTGCTCTCCATCACTGGAAGCCACTGAGTTCCTGTCACATGGTATCTGTTGTTGCCTGAGCCAGCATTCCAGTGTGGTCTCCTTGTTGGCTAACCATGTCTGGAAAGCAGCATGGTGTCACTACAAGTCCAGATCATATTCATAGGCAATCTTCCATTGGTTGTGAGGTTTTGTACACCCTTTAAGTTGGCAATAGACACCATGATGACACAATAGACATTATGATGGTACAACCAGGATCCCCCCCCCCAAGTAGTCCTGCCTAAAAATAGGCTCCATGTGATTAAAATTAGCACTACTTATTTGCAAAAGATTCCTAAGCTCCACCTCCATTCTTAAAAGACTGATTTTTTATTGACTATTTCTTGTTAAATATTTCATGTGTTTCACACAATGTTCTGATCATATTCTTTCTCTTCCTCTACCTCTTCCCAGAGTCTCCTCACCACCCTACTCATCCAACTTCGTGATAGCTCTTGCAGTCTCTCTCTCAAACAAAATTTAAAACAAACAAAAAGACAAAACAAAAAAAAAACTCACCAACACACACACACACACACACACATACACACTAATTTATGTTGACAAACTACTCCTGAGCCATGGAGTGTAGATGAAACAAAACTACTTTTATTGGGACAGACAACCGGTCTATTAGAAAGTTTTGTTTTGTTTGGGTTTTTGTTTGTTTGTTTGTTTTTGGTTGGTTGGTTGGTTGGTTGGTTTTGGTTTTTAGAGACAGGGTTTTGCTTTGGAGCCTGACCTGGAACTTTTATGTGTAGACCAGGCTGGTTTTGAACTCACAGAGATCTGCCTGCTTCTGCCTCCCAAGTGCTGAGATTAAAGGTGTGCATCAATACCACCGGCTTGGTCTATTAGAAAGTTGAGGGAATGAACAAGTGAGGGGTTAAAATGTGGGACGCCTGACCAGGGGTAGCTTGGTAATGTACTGGCTCTGTTCCATTCTGGTGGCTCCCCAGCTGGCAGGCTCAAACCTCATGCCTGTCTTTGGTACCAGCTGGCCGTAAAGAAGCCAGTTAATTTGTTTTAGTCTTTCAAAGTGTGCCAAAGATGCTCAGATGGCCTTTCCCAAGTGAGGGGGCAGGGCAAAGCTGGAGAAGGCTAAGCTGTAAAGTCAGGAGTGAGCATCTCCTACCATTTCCTCCTACTATGCTGACAAAGTGTCTGAGATATGCCAACTCTTTTCACCACAGGAACTGGTGACAGTGTATGCCATCACCTGCCAGGATCTGCTGGTCCCTTAGAACCCAGAACATGGGCTGATAACCACAGTTAGGAGTTGAGAAAGATTCCCTAAGAACCGGAGACGAGAAAATAAGACAACAGAGCACTCCACCACAAAGAACTCTGGAAAACATGAGTTTGTCAGCAGTTATCCGGAAAACAACCTAGAAGTTCCAATGTTTTGAAGCTATTCTTACTGAGCTAGTGGAACACAGGGGCTGGTGTATCTATGTCTTACAGAAATAGTGTTTCCAACTAGACCCATTGTACTTCCACTCTTGGAACGATGGAGAGACGTCTATAGACTCTAGTCAGATGGCAGCTGCCAAACTACATTACTTGGAGCTGTGGTTCTTTTCACCGTGATTTTGCCCTCTTTCAGCACCTGGGGGCCTTGTGAGCTATCACAGTTAGAAGGGAAAACTGCTATAATAGGCCAGAGATGTGGCCAAACATCCTAAATTCACGGGGCTGCCACATACGGCCTATGTGATCTGAGATGTGGACACTATTCTGCTAAAGAAACTCTGAATTGGAGTGTCTGAGGGCATGAAGGCAGGCTTCCTAGGAGAGAAGTTATCTTCTTTGCAAAGAAATTCTGAGTTGTTCTTTTTTAGAGTTAGCCTGAGAGTCACCAGGGGATCTTGTTTGAACACAGATTGGGATCTACATTTCTGGATAGGGTCTGAGAGACTCCTGGATATGTCCCTGTCTACAGATCCCAGCTGAGTACCAAGGACTGTGTGTGTGCACATCCCCCCTCCCCCCCCACACACACTTTCCATTATCTCCAGCCCCTCCTCCAGCCTTCCCTGTCACACTCATTTTGAACCATTCCAGGGCTGTCATCAAGAAACATGTGCTGGTATTTAAACTCCACTGCCTAGATGACAGTTCCTCAGCAGCTGTTGCTTGTTTGAAGTTCAGGCTGTTGATGAAATCAATGAACTCAGCAGAGGGGGAAAAGGTCACAAGGGGCCTGATCAAACTATGCACATACGCTCAAGTGCATGCACACACACACACACACACACACACACACACACACACACACACCAATCTTGAACTTCAAGATCATCTTTCTCACATGGTCTGAGACACACTGATGCAAGCAAATTGCTATAACACAGTCATTTCTATAAAGAACCAGAAAGTAAATATGTTGTGCTTTATAAGTCTTATAGTCTTTATAAACAGAAGAAAACAGTTGGGAAAGACTCGTAGGTAATGTGAATTTACACATTAAGTCTGATTGTATTCTAATAAAGTTTTATTTACAAAAAAACAGGGAGATGACAATTAGGCCCCAGACAACAGTTTGCAAATTCCCATTTTAAGTATTTTAATATTTTTATGTCCCCAGCTCTTGCATGTGGTCTGTGGATTTTTACCTAAAATAATTCCTATTTCTTCATCAACAGAGACAAAAATAATGTAGGAAAAACCTAATTGAAAGGGAGCTAAATCATCACTTTAAAGAGCAAATGTCTAGAGGACAAAAGGGAGAGGATTCTATTTCTTTTACTACATAACAATGTGAAATTCAAATGTGTCTTTTAAGCTGGCACAGCCATCATTCTCTGTCTTCTCATACCAGTTTTTTTCCCAAGGAGCAAGACAAATGAGGAACAGAACATTGTGCCCACAGGCTGTCTTTACATTTAAGTCTGGTTTCTTCTTAAGCATTCATCTTCTGCTCCTAAGACCCATGGGGGAAGGGAACACAGCAAAGCAAAGATTACATTTCCCTGCCATCTGACCATGGGCATTCCTTGAAACAGTGATGTGTTTTCTCACTGATGCCAGTTCCTGTGGAAGCCTTCTCTTTGTAGAGGGTGAGAACACTGTTCAAATGAGAATTCTGATGTCACTTACAGCATCCAAGCAGTACTAATGGGTTGAACTACAGAGATCCACAACCTAATTCCATCCTGACACTCTCTTGGTGGAACAAGGCCTAAGGGTGTTGAAAAAAATCCCATGAATGGCCCTATGAGACACAGCCCCCCTTGAGAAAAGATAAATCAAAGCCCTTCAGCCCACCATCCCTGTTTTAGTTAGGTTTTTATTGCTGTGAAGAGACATCATGACCACAGCAACTCTTATAAAGAAAACATTTAATTGAGGTGGCATCTTGTACTTCAGAGGTTCAGTCCATTATCATCATGGCAGGGAGCATGGAGGCATGCAGACAGACACAGTACTGGAGCTGAGAGTGCTACATCTTGCTGGAAGTCAGCTGATACACTGAGCAGTATCCTGAGCATAGGAAACCTCAAAGCCCACCCCCACAGGGACACACTTCCTCCAACAAGGCCATACCCACTCCAACAAAACCACACTTCCCAATAGTGCCATTCCCTGTGAGATATCCCCATCAGATACCTTGCACAAAGTCTATATCATTTAAGAAGAGAAACCCTGTCTACTGATAAAAACAGTTCCATTTGAGAGGAAAGGCCTGACATCTTTGTCCCTGTGATGGTGGATTCTCTACCCAGGTCCTCCAGCACCAGGATACCCCATCATACCAGTTTTAACTTCTCTGTGGCCAGCATTTTCTACAGAATGTATCACTCTTCTCATATATGTGCTTGTACATAGGCATGCATACATACATACAGAAACAAACATGCACACAAATGCAGAGAGAAAGAGAGAGAGAGAGAGAGAGAGAGAGAGAGAGAGAGAGAGAGAGAGAGAGAGACCAATGCTCTCTACTGGCAAGAAATGTGCTTGTGTTTCAGGAAAGTGGAGGGACATCCCGGGAACCTCATTGTTTGATCAATTGTACTGATTTTTCGTATTTTGACAATGAGTCTTTCTACACAAAGTAAAGAATTGAATGTCAACAGTATAGGGAAGAAATCCCAGACATCAAGTTGGTGGTTGCTGATAGTCTAGCGAACATTACAAAGTGTCCACAGAACATAGGTTTAGTTCTATGATTCATTTATTCACATAAAACAACATTTAACCAGTGTTGCTGTTGTTTGTTTGTTTGTTTGTTTGTTTTGCATGTATCAAGTTCTTAGGGCATGATTTATTTCATTGGGGACTTTCAGGCCTCACTTTCTCTACTGTTGCCCATCCTAAATTGCGGTTGAGGTGAGGTAGGTAACAGGAACACATATTCCCACCCTCTTGGCACTTAACCTAGCCAGAAAGATTGATAGAACCAAACTCACAGATGTGTTAATATTGTGATGTATTTTAAACAGGAAGTTTCTCCCCTGAGCATCACTGCCTCCTTCGTACCCAGATATTATCGTTGTGCCCATTTTAATTATGTAGCTTGTGGAGTTTTAAAAGTAATACAGCCAGGAGATGACTGTCTTGCTTGCAGTGCATAGTTTAAGAAGGGGGAAATGTTTCTCAACAAGAATATGAGCTGTGTGGGAACCTGAGAACTGCTAACTTAAACCAATCTCCAGATCTGTGGTCAATGAGGTAAAAGCATTTCTCAGTTCAGGGAGCTAATCATAAGTCATATGTGCCTCAGCTTTAAAATCAGGAATGCCTAATGCTGAGCTACACCTGGTGCTGAGTGGTTTGCCAGAGACCACAAGACTGATAAGCTTGATTGCACTGTCTTGTTCTGGGTGTTTATAGTCTTACACATTGGAATTGCATCCTGGCCCGTACCAGTTCAAAGGTCATCACTTCACCCAAGCTGTGGTCTGCATGGGAATTCACTTGCCTTTACTCTGAATTTATATATCAAGTACCCACAAGGTCCTGGATCCTGCTAGTTTTGTGAGAATGCAGGAAACAGAGACTAGGATTGCGGCTCCCATGCAGAGCCATTTCAGCCATAAATTTATGCACAATTTTTTAAAAACTGAAACAGGGTAGGCAGCTTAAAAGGAAGAGTAGTTGGCTGGTCATGGGTCAAATCACCTTTAAAGGAATGGCTCCCTAACACTGGGGAGTTGCCATCTGTGTGGAGAATAAAGTGAGCAGAATCTAGCCATGCAAAGGAGAGTTTCTCCCAGGAAAGCGTGACAGGTTAGTGACAAGGGGACTGCAGTCACAGCAGGGGTAGAGAAGTATTGACTTGATGATGATTGCATAGAGGGGTGGGCAGCCTAGTAGAGCAAGACCTTGAAGCTTGCATGAGAACTCTGGATTAACCACCGAGCCACTCTCTGTAGAGACAAGTACACACATGTCACTCATCTCTGAGATGCCCTTGCATGTAAGAAGACCCTCAAGGAAAATGTGACTCGGTGAGTCACAGGAGAAGTTTCTCAAGAGGAGCAGGTGGAACCAGCCATCTCATCTCAGGTCCCCCAGCAGGGTAACTTATGTTTGACAGGATTACTAATGGACCCTGGGCCTGAACATGGATAACCTAAGCTCTCTGAAGAGTACTTTTGTTTTCAAGGACAGGGTGTATGGGGCAATCCACAGGGCACCTTGGACATGTGAGCTTGAAGAAGCTCAACCCTGTCCCACTTCTCCACTAGAGCAGAAAAGAAACTACTTTTCTCACTTGCCCCTCAGCATGGAGCTAGGAACCTGTCCACATATGTCTTAGGAATGTTTTACTGCTGGCTGGTGGGACGCTTCCATGAGAATTTATGGTATTGGCTAGGCTGTTGAAGCTGACCTTCATCCCACAAAATAACTTACACAGAAAGTTCTGCAAAGATAATGGTGCCCCCTGGGTGACTTTCAGAAGATTCTCTTTTCTTCCTTGGGAGAGTTCATCTGCTCAGATCACTCATTCATCATTTTAGTATGTCAGGGTCCCCTCTCCATCTTCAGCTAGACAAGGCTGTGGATCATTTTTTGTGATTTATATACCAGAGACAAACAGCAAGAAAAGTGGGGGACGGAGCACTCAGCTCCTCTTGCTCGAACGGTTATCAGTGCTGAAATCATTTTTAAAATTACTGGAGATATAGAACACAGTTGGTGCTCTGTATGGACTTCACACCTGTGGGTTCAGCCAACCCCCAGTGAGAATTCAGTTTGGTCTAATGGCTGCATCTCTATGAAACCATGGTCAGTCTTTTATCATACTTTCTATACAGTACAGAACAGCAACTACTTACATTAAATCTACCTTTTATTCAGGATTGTAAGTATTGTACAATGTACCCTACATCCCATTGCATAGAAACTTGAGTACCCTTTGTACATTCAGGAGAAAACATGAGATGAAGGATGCCATTTTGAGACAAATAGTGATAACATTCTTGAGGGGCAAATACAGTATAAAATACAAAGACAAACATAGGCTGAGAGAACATTCTACATGGCTCTCTTAAATGTTTGCCAAAGGCTCATGTGTTCCTGTACTCTCTAACCGTGTGTTTACTCCCTACATGTGGTCATTTTGAGCTCTTGTGTTAAGTGATTGCAAAATGACTTTCCACATCTGGCCAGCTAGCCCCCGCCCCCTCTTCGTAGACTAACTTCCCTGACAGAGGGAGCAGCACTGCACAAAAACCCACTCAGCCCCCTAGTTATTGACTTACTGTTGTTTCTCTTATCTGTTATCAGTATAAAATTATGATTTTCCACTTATTTCAGTGGCTTACAAATAACTATTTTCCATAAATATTTTAACGTTCAAACTGTTCAGAATGTGCCATTGGGAACCTCTTTCAAGTGGAACCATGCTCTTCCAACAAACTCTCATCACACTTTATTTTTAACATTTTCTTTTTGTACAAGATGTCTGAAGTCTGAACTCTTTTTTTTTTTTTTTTTCTTTTTTTTTTTTTTGCGTTCCTACTCTGTCCTGAAATTCATTTCTCCAACAGGCCCAGGTAACTTTCAGTGAATAATGGCAAACAGAATCAAAATGTGTTTATCCATTTTTGCATTGGGTGGCACTTAAACGATGGCTTCCAGGCTTTCTTATTAGCTCCACTGTCTGAGTGTATCTGCATATTTACTAACATACATTGGGTATATAACTAGGAATGGCAATGGAAAGTTGAGGCCTCTCTGTTTAGAGTTGTATGCACAGGAGAAATGGTTTTATTCATAATTCATATGTGTTTACATATATGTACTTAGATTTAGATATTGCCACATATTCTAAAAGGCTTGTAACATTGATTTAGGTCTGTTGGGGTAGATCCCATTGGGAGGCCAAGATAATCAGCGGCAGGGGAAATGGAAGCTTATTTGTTGCCGATGACCAGAAATGGCAAAATGGCCAAACTCTATGGAGATGCACATCTATGTAAAGTACTATTTAAAGATATGCAAAAGCAAATTCCCAAAGTACATATCTCCCATCTCCAGGATGGTTTCTGTCTCAGCCCTTACAATATGGAAGCACTTCAGGAATGGAGACCCATTTCTTGGGTACCAGCTCTTCCATAGTGATTAAGATCATGGTTTTATTTTTTAAGGCACTTCCCTGGGGGATAGAGGAATGTCCCAGGAACAATTCATATCTTCTGGCTGCTAGAAATTCATTTATAATCCTAGGGCAATCAATCACTGATCAAGCCGAGAGAATAAAAACTCTTTTTCTCCATCTAGGGAGTCACTTGGTGTTCAAACCATTTGAGATAAACTGCTGCCTGGCACTTAGGGAAATAGGCCAAGCAGGAAACTGCTTTGGGCCAGCAAAGTAAACTAGTCCAGGATTTTAGAACTAGATTCGAAGCTTACAGCTTAGGCCTGGCCAGTCACTGACTGGATGGCTATCATCTGTCCTACAAAGCTAATAGAGCATGGTTAGATTTGAAGATGCAACAGAAGTATTTGGTGATATGAAATTCTAAATTGAGGGAAAGTGCATAGGAAGTACAGTGAACTCTTAGTAACTCATAAGCCTTTAGAGTGATTAGTAACTACTAAAGCACATGTCTGTTGATGGTTTTAAGCTTATACATTCTCTGTGTAGGGAGTCCCGTGCCATGCAGGCACCATGAGAGCCTTGGTGTATTGCACACCCATACTTATGCCACACCCTGAAGAGACCCCAGACTGAGAGTAATAGTGACATCCCCACCCCATTGCTGTACATGTGTATTAACTGCAGTTGTGCTCTTCTCTCCTGTCCCCTCCCCCAGGCCTGTCTGCCGAAGGTGGTGCCAAGCGCCAGGAGCACCTATCTCGGTTTTCCATGCCTGACCTCAGCAAAGACTCTGGAATGAATGTCTCGGAAAAGCTGAGCAACATGGGCACTCTCAACTCCTCCATGCAATTCAGGAGCGCAGAGTCAGTTCGCAGCCTGCTGTCTGCACAACAGTACCAGGAGATGGAGGGGAACCTTCACCAGCTCAGCAACCCCCTAGGGTATAGGGACCTGCAGTCCCATGGAAGGATGCACCAGAGCTTTGATTTTGATGGCAGCATAGCAAGTAACAAGCTGCCAGGACAGGAAGGTGTGTGCATCCAGCCCATGAGTGAACGTACCCGGAGGAGAGCTACTTCCAGGGATGACAACCGCCGCTTCCGCCCTCACCGGTCCCGAAGGTCCCGACGCTCACGCTCAGACAATGCCCTGCACCTGGCCAGCGAGCGGGAGGTCATCGCCCGATTGAAGGAAAGGCCCCCTCTAAGAGCCAGGGAGGACTATGACCAGTTCATGCGCCAACGGAGCTTCCAGGAGAGCCTGGGGCAGGGGTCCCGGCGGGATCTGTATAGCCAGTGTCCCAGGACTGTGTCAGATCTAGCTTTGCAGAATGCCTTTGGGGAACGATGGGGACCCTACTTCACGGAGTATGATTGGTGCTCCACCTGCTCCTCCTCTTCAGAGTCCGATAATGAGGGCTACTTTCTAGGCGAACCCATCCCCCAGCCAGCCCGCCTACGATATGTCACAAGTGATGAGCTGCTCCACAAGTATAGCTCTTACGGTGTCCCCAAATCCTCCACCTTAAGTGGCAGAGGACAGTTGCACAGCAGGAAAAGACAGAAGAGCAAAAACTGTATCATTTCATAATGTGATTGGGGTCGGGGAATTGGGGAAGATGGGAGCTAAGAATGTAAACTCAGAAAGGTGCACTGTTGTGAATTCTCAAGTGCTCTCGAGGATGCTTCGTAGGGGAGAGATGGAGACTGCTCTCGGTTGAGGGAGGCAAGGCTGCAGGTTTGACTTGGTAGATAAACTTGATGTCACAGTTTTGGACATGTCAAATATGATTTGCACATTCCACTTTGGAAACACAGGCTATGGAGGCCAGGGTAGGTCATGGCTTTCCAAGGTGGAATGGCCACTTACCAGATGACATATTGTAACCTGCTCACTTATATTCTTTCTGGTTCTCTTCCTTTTAGGACCCCTTTTCCAGTAAATACTTTATTAGCCAGGACCCCAAACTAAGTTATTTACATGTCCATTGTAAATGCAATGTAAATGAGAGTTCTGATAAAATATTTTTGTATTTTGTAATAACAAAAGAATTTCTATATCGTAGGATTCAGTGGTGCATGTCCACCATTGTCTCTGAGTGGTAGTAAATGGTGGCCCAGGACTACCTGGTTTCTGTTGTTTGTTTTGATTTGGTTTGGTTCTCTTTCTATACAAATCTGTTACATGTCAGTGAGACTATCTTCAAAGAAGTATATTCATCTTGGCTTTTTGTGGCTGGAAAAAAAAATTTAACTATTCTACCCAAAGCATTTTTTGCTCTAGTCCATCACGAGAGCCATCTTTAAGCCTGTCCCCACCCTCAGTAGAATTTACTCTCTACAAAGTAAGTAGGTCTTTTTGGTTTTTAATTGCAAATGTCGCTTTTGCTGATTAGAGATAACAACCAGTGTCAGTCCAGTTCTGTGAGAAATGCCACCCCTGTTTGGAACCTTGAAGTTGCTTAATGTCGATCTGTCCCTGGGGGGGGGGGTCAAAGTGACTGTGAGTGGTCCCAATGTGTGCTGCCAGCATGGCGTTGTTCTGAATGTGGAATTACTGTTTGGTGCTCATGTTTCCTGGATCATATTTTCTGCTTTCTACTTCCAAGGCAGACAGAGCTGCTGCCTTAGCCTGACAACTGTCTGTCCTCATAGCAAATGAGCTTCAGCATTTGAAGCTGAAGGATGGGAGGGTGCAGCAGGGGGTCTGGATGTGGTGGTGTGTCCTACCTTACAGGTGGATAGGGAACAAGGGAATTTGAAAACAAAAGGCAGGTAAATGTTGGAAGGGAGGGGAGTATGAAGGGAAGTCGGGGAGAAGGAACTTGTAGAGAGAAAGAAGAAAGGTGACAGCCACCTTGACTAGTCCCCAGTGCTTTAGAGAGAATCCAGTGTGACAAGCTTAGTTACCACAGGGGCTGGCTTATTACCCGGGAGGGTCAAGCTGCTGAGATGATAGGATAACAACATAGGGAAACAGACCTTGTGTCAAGAGAGATTTCCATTTTGAACTTTGAGGACTGTTGGTCAGACAGAAAGGCTCAAGAGTGAATTTGCTCAAGGAAGACATTTCACTGCAGGTGAAATAAATATATAGTAAAATAAAACTTCATGCCTCGCTTCAGTTTTTTAAAAAACGAAGCACTTGCTCTGGGTCCACTCTCTTCCTCTCCTCGGTGGATTGTGGCAGGAATCTACTGGAGGACCCACCTTTTGTGAGATGTGCTGTCCCTGTAATGCACAGTGTGTCTCCGTGGCCATTTGCCGTGGTAAGGTGAGCATGGTCTCTTTTCAGTATAGTACTTAACATTTTCTAGGGTGTTTTGTTTTGTTTTGTTTTTCTAATGGAGAGAATGTGAAAAGTGGCTTTTCAGACGCCATCCTAAATGGGTCTGGGGAAAAAGACGACTGAAAGGGACGTGATGATGATACTCCAGGATGTATTAAAATGATTTGCTTTTTAGGTATTAATATGACATTTGTCATTGTCACTGATTTAAAAAAAAAAGCAATGCAAATGTTGGTTGTGGCTGTTTTCCGCATGCTATCTTCATATCTAAATGTTTCATTAATTATCCAAGCCTCTGGAGAATTAACTCTATTACATTTGTATAGTAGGTTAATAAACTGCTTGGCTAACTGTGTAAGAGCTAAATATGCAGCACCGTGCCATTGCTGTGGCAGGTTTCTGGTAGACATTGGGTGAGTCCAATTTGGAGCTTTGAGATTGTTGTTTGGTGAGAATTAAAAGGCATTACTGGGAAAAGAAAAGAGGGAGAGGAGATCACTTGGCAAATGGTTTAAACCTTGTGTCCCCCTCTGGCCCCAATCCAATGAAAGAAATTCTCCCATTAAAAGTTGTTTTCTTGCTCTGTCCATGAAAGAGTCCCTCTTACATTTCCCAGTTGTAGTTTGAATCACCCTCAGCCCAAAGAAGAAAGCAGCCTAGAAACTGCTTAAGTAACATCAAGATCATTCTGGCCAAAATTTAAACTATAATGAGATACAGGCTTTCAGGGTCCAACCATCCACCAGCAAGTCCCCTTCCTTTGATGTCTTCCCATCCTAAACACAGCCAGGCACCTTACAGAGACTCATTTGAAGGCCAGTTCCTCACAGTAGTAGTGGGCCCTTCAAGTGACTGCCCAGCCATGGGCAGAATGTCACTGAACTAGCATTTCTCCACCTTTAATCAATAACTTTGAGATAACACCCCAGAATCTCATTCCCAAAATTCAAGTGCATCCTTTTTCTGAAGTGAGTACTTAAGGTCCTGCCTGAGTCCTCCAGTGTATCCCTTGCCTCTCATTGGCCAAGCTTCCCTGGTGAATGGAGCCTGTGCTCAGTTCCCTGTGATCATCATTTTCTCTTCTGTAGACCAGTTTTCAGAAGAGCAGTATTTTCCCTCTTTTCTCTTGTCTCTGAGGATTTGGTTGAATTTTTCCCCATCTCTCCTATTACTGGGCTGGCTTTGCTTAGAGTTTGTCTCATTACCACTGCCAGATCTGGCACCAGCTAGGCCAGCTTTCTTCTCCAGTCTAAGGAGTTTGTGAATCACCAGAAGTTTCCTGAGTGGTCTTGCTAGCAGCACATCCCACCTTTGGTACTGTGAAGAGGTTTCATGCTGACTCAGTAGCATTGTGCGTAGCCCTTGGAGGCCCTTTCTTCTATCCTTTATAGTTATGAATTCTCTACCACACATGAAGGTGAATGAGTAAGGAAAATCAGCCCTTGCTTCCTGGCTTTTAACATGCACGAGGGAGAATTGCTGGTGTTGGTTGTTTGAAACCCCCCTCCCACATTCTGTAGTCCATCCTTTACTCTCCAAGCAGCTGCGTGACCAGTCTGGATTTTCCTAATTCAGAAAGCCACAATTTTTTCACCATAGAATGCTCCTCCTACAGAACTATAACAAGACAGTGTCTTCTGCTCTTCTTCTGGAAGTTTCTGCTTCTTATGACCATTTTTACCTTCATTTGGAGCCAGTGGTGACATGAATGTAGCACTTAATGCTCTCCCTGCTACCAAAGCAGATAATAAGCAATGGATTAGTGCAAACTTTCCAAGGAAAGTAGGTTCTCATCCCAGGCATTTTTACAATTAGTCCGACAGGGCTAGTTGACAAGAGCTGGTCTTCTCTGTCTTAAAACGCGTCTTATTCATGAGCTGATTCTTCTCTAGGTCCCTGGGAAAGAAGCAGTGCACCAGGCATCTAGGAAGCATCATCATAAAGAATGGGGAGACTCCCTTTCCTCTCCCTCCCACACTGTGGAAGCTAAAGGAATCTGACCTCCTAGGCCAAACAAGGCTCTCTTTGGCCCACTTTTTCATGCTCAGGGTCTTTGCCAGTTATGTGGGCAACTCCTGCTCACTTTGCAGAGGTCAGATAGGAGTCCTTCTGTTTCTCATCTGACCCCTCCTCATAGGGACTTAGGACACTCACATTCCAAAGGGCAATGAGTGTCCTTTGCATGCTCCTAACAGAGACCAGACGCTGTGCTTCATAAAGATCCACCTATGGCCAAGGAAAGTGGAAAATCAAACCAGTGGCCTAACTGTCACATGTGAGCAGAGTCATTATTGGCACCTATGTGGCATCTCCAGCTCTGCAGATCAAGTTCCACAGGTTTCCACAATTGATCTTGAGAGCAGTTGCAGATAAGCACATTTTGAAAAGTACATCTCTTTGAGCATAAAGGAAATGGGAATGAAACCTTTGCCTTCTCATCAATGGTTTGTCTGTATAACCATCCAGAAGCCTTGAAGGTCAGGCTGGAGGAAGGATTGGTTTCTTTTTCTGTTTTCTCATATTAGGAGTCCAGTCATCACAAGCCCCCTATAGAGCATGACTCACTGTTGGAAGCTATTGCTGTTATATAAATTCATTTCCTGCTTCCAGAACCAGCCTCTCTCAGAGGAATAAAAAGGAGACTGGAAAGGTCATGTGCTATTAGCCGACATTTCTTTGGTTCAAATGTGATGAACTCACAAGATAGATATCTTGAGCATTTTCTAAGAAAACCTTCATGGTCTGGGTGTTTGGCCATGCATGTTCAATGGGTCACCAATCAAACATTTCTAAATTTTGGGAGGTTACTTGCCAATACAACCTCCTCTTGAGTCTATCTAGCTGATCTCCATAGTTTTCAATGAAGACTTCTGATTTAATACTGACCTTGCATTAGCAGTCTGAGACCTATGACTCCTCCGTGTTCTTCAGCAAACTAGGCCAGCATTCATTCTCTTAAACTCATTCTTCCCTGCACAGAGTTGCTTTGCCCAGAACCTATTTAATTCCACATGCATAAACAAAACCTCAGAGGGCCCAAGAAGGTAAAGTAGGCTGGAGTTTGTGTTATCTGTAAGTGTCAAGCTGTTTGTTAGGGAGGCCTGCCGTAGGCCTTTGGTGTGGGCTCTGCCAGAGACTGTTCTGAACACTTTGCTTGAGATCCGTGCCCTGTAAAGTGATTATAATGTTTTACTGATTCTGTAATACATTTGTAAACTTCAAATAAAATTTGAATAAAAGAAATGTTGTCACTCTTCTCAATCCTCACTTACTTTCCAGATTTTGAGAGTGGTCCTGACCTTTGGGAATCTTAAAAGAAAAGGCATGTGGAGTGGTATTTATAGCAGTACTTGAACCTTATTTAACAACATGGTTGTCCAGCAAAATAATAACAGGGCCTAGGGCCTAGGACTCCCTGAGTCATGGCCTTTGACAGTATTACAGTAGCAGGCATAAAATTGCTTCCAGTGGGACTCATATCCAATCAGAAATTGGTTAGTTATTCCATAACAAGCATGCCACTATTTCGTCAATAAGCAAACCTTGTCTGGAAGGTTGGTATTGCAGCATGCTGGGTAAGCATGCTGGTCCAGTGCTGGGTAAGACCATTGGTATCTTTTCTCTCCCTGGAACTCTGCGTAGTACCTTCTGGCACTATAACTCCTAGCCATCAGGGAGGACATTTCCTAGTTGATTTGAGATTGGCTTCTCTGTGTCCTTCACCCAAAATGTGTTGTGGCTTCAGCTATAGGATCTTATCATGTAGTTAATTTGAGTAACCAAGAGCAATGGAGATAGCCTGATTTGTTTTGGAATTCTTGAAGGCATTTTTAAAGTTGTATTTTGCAATTAGTTCTCTACCTAGTTTCCATGTGACTTTACATAGATCCACATGCTTTATTAGCCCACCCACTATGCCCTCTTCCATATCCACCAAATTCTTTATTTTTATATGGGCTCTATCCCTCCACTTACACTTTCTAAGTTGGGGTGTGAGATAGTAGACTTCTTCTTCTTCTTTTTTTTTTTCATTGCCTGTACAAAGAAGCTTAATACCATATTTCATCCATTCAAAAAGTACATGCTTTTCACATTTACACTTGAAAAGTAATTGGATAGTCATTTAGAGGGTATTTAGTATGATTGGGATTGTCCATAAACATACAAAATCAACAGAAAAGAGTTTCTCTTTAAATCCTGTTTGGAGTTTCCATTATATAGGACCTGGATTTTATAACACATTATTTTAAAATTCTGCTTCTTCCAGAAATAAAGCCCTTTGGTGAAGTTGTGTCAGTTTGAAAAGTAAATTCCTTATCTGAAATGGCCTCTATTTTGACGTGACTCTTGGTTAACCATTTAACTGTTGAGTTAACAGTTGAATTACTTTTCATAGTTTGAAAGTGTCCTTTTCTTGACTGGGGATACAGTTGAGTTCCCTTCTTCTCTCTGGTTAGTTATCATCTTGTACTCCCTTGGGGATAAACCCTGACTTTGTGATTTATTTTTTAATATTAATTTATTTTTTATTTTACATATCGGTTCCAGTTTTCTCTCCCTCCCTCCTTCCCTCAGTCTCTCCCTCCCTTTTTCCCTCCTTCCCTCTCTCCCACCCTCACATGCGCCCAGACCACCTCCCCCTCTCATCCGCCCCCCACTATACATGTAGGGTGATGCCCTCCAGGAAGGGGTCATCTAAATCTGTCAAGTCATTTGGAGTAGGGACTAGGACTTCTCTCCTGTCTGTAGGTTAAGGGAGTATCCCTCCATGGGGGATGTGCCCCCAAAGTCCTTTTGTGCACCAGAAATACATACTGGTTCCACTCTCTGAGGTTCCTTAGACTGCTCAGTCCTTCTAGCTGAGACACCTGTTCAGGGGGGCTGAGTCAGTCCCATGCTGGATTCCTAGCTAACAGTCTGGGGCCCCATTAACTCCTCTTTGTTTAGGTCAGCTGTCGCTATGTGTTTCTGCAGCCTAGGTTGTGGGTGTTTGCTTCTGTTTCCATCAGCTACTAGATGAGGGCTCCATGATGGTGGATAAGTTAATCTTTGATCTCATTATCAGGGAAGGGCATTTATGGTATCCTTTTCACTTTGCTCAAACTGTTAGTTGGGGTCAGTCTTGTAGGTCTCTGGACATTTTTTTAGGTTCAATTTTCTCTTCAAACCTATAATGGCTTTCTCTTTTATTCTCTCTCTCTCTCTCTCTCTCTCTCTCTCTCTCTCTCTCTCTCTCTCTCTCTCTCTCTCTCTCTCTCTCTCTCTCTACTCTCTTCTCTCATGTACTCCTCCCCTGACTCAATCTTCCCAGTCCCACATGCTTTCCTCTCCTCCCCTTCTCTTCTAGCTCCCTCTCCACTCACTGCCTCCCCTGCTCCCCATGTGCTCTGGGGAACTTGTCCCTTCCCCCTTCTGTGAGGGACCTTATATGAATCTCTTAGAATTTTCCTTGTATCCTAGTTCCTCTGACGGTGTGAATTGTAGGCTGGTGATCCTTTGCTCTAGGTCTAAAATCCATATATGAGTGAGTACATACCATGTTCCTCTTTTTGTGACTGGGTTACCTCATTCAGGATGGTTGCTTCAAGTCCCATCCACTTGCCCGCGAATTTCAAGATTCCATTGTTTTTTTTCCACAGAGTAGTATTCCATTGTGTAGATGTCCCACATCTTCTTTATCCATTCTTCAGTTGAGGGGCATCTAGGTTGCTTCCAGGTTCTTGCTAATACAAATAATGCTGCTATGACCATAGTTGAGCACATATCTTTGTTTCTTGAATGTGGATCATTTGGGTATATGCCTAAGACTGGGATTGCTGGGTCCTGTGGTAAACTGATTCCCATTTTCCTGAGGAACCGCCATACTGATCTCCAAATTGGCTGTACGAGTTTGCACTCCCACAAGCAGTGAAGGAGTGTTCCCCTTTTTCCACATCCTCTCCAGCATAAGTTGTCATTGGTGTTTCTGATTTTAGCCATTCTGGCAGGAGTAAGATGGTATCTCAAAGTTGTTTTGATTTGCATTTCCCTGATAGCTAAGGATGTTGAGCACTTTCTTAAGTGTCTTTCAGCCTTTTTGATTTTCTCTATTGAGAATTCTCTCTTCAGTTCTGTACCCCATTGGTGACTAGTTTCTTGAGTTCTTTGTATATTTTGGAGATCAGCCCTCTGTCAGATGTAGTCTTGGTGAAGATCTTTTCCCAGTCTGTGGGCTGCTGTTTGGCTTGTCAACTGTGTCCTTTGCCTTACAAAAGTTTCTTAGTTTAGGAGGTCCCATTTATTAATTGTCAATCTCAGTGTCTGTGCTACTAAAGTTATGTTCAGGAAGCAGTCTCCTATACCAATTTGTTCAAGGGTAGCTCCCACTTTCTCTTCTAAGAGGTTCAGTGTGGCTGAATTTATGTTGAGGGAGACCAGCTTCTATATGGCTTTTCATACCCAGTTCTTTGGGTTATCCCTCCCCATCAGCCCATGATTTCCCTGTTCTCCCATACCCTGCTGAATCCTTTTCATCAACAGTCTACCTCACTACTTTCATTTTATGTAGAACCCCTTTCCCTTAATGTGCTTCCCATAAGACACCTTTCTTGTTTCCTGGATTCCACTTGTGTTTCAAGTTAAACACCAAATTTGGTGTTTAACTTTGATAAACATATGAAGTGTATTTTTCTGGGTCTGAGTTAAATCACTCAGAATACCTTTTCCGGTTCCATCTGTTTGCCTACAAATTTCATGATTTCGATTTTCTTTAGCTTAGTAGTATTCTACTGTGCATATGGACCACATTTTTCTTATCCATTCATCTGTGGTGTATATCAAGTATATCAAAATTGATTCCATTTTCTGGTTATCATATACAGAGCAACAATGGACATGGGCATGCAAGTGTCTCTGCAGTAGGATATAAAGTCTTTGGGTAAATGCCCTGGGGTGGCAAGTCTAGTTCTAGATTTTTGAGAAAGCACCAGATTGGTACCCAGAGCAGCTACACTAGTTTATATTCCCAGAAGCAGTGTACAGGAGCTCCCCTTTGCCACATCCACACAAGCGTGTGTTGTCATTTGTATTCTAGCCATTCTGACTAGGATGAGACAGAACCTTAAAGTCGTTTTATTTGTTTATTTCCCTGATGGCTAAGAACGTTGAGCCCTTTTTAAAGTGTTACCTGGCCATTTTCATTTCTTCTTTTGAAAATTTTGTTCAAATCTTAAGCCCATTTTAATTGGTTTTTTATTTCTTAATGTTTAGTGTTTTCTGTCTTTTAATCCCAGCAAACATCTGATTAAGGTTTCCTCCCATTGTTTGGCTGCCTCTTCACAGTTTCCTTGGCTGTGCAGCAACATTTTAGTTTCCTGAGGTCCCATTGTTGATTGGCGGCCTCATTCACTGTGCTACTGGAGTCTTATTTGGGCTCCTTACCTGCTTACTACCTGCTTTCAGCTCCAGATGTTTCAAGTCTTATTGGAGGTACCTGATCTATTGAGAGTTGAGTTTTATGTGTGGTAAGAGGTAAGGATCTAGTTTTATTTCCTGATTGCTAATATCCAGTTTCTCTAGCACAATTTTTTTAATGTTATTTTTTCCAGTATAAATTTTTGTGTATCTTTCTCCAAAATTGGGTGACTATAGTTGTATGAACTTATAACTAGCTCCTTAACTCTCTTCCATTGAACCACATGTCTGTTTCTGAACTGGTGCCATGCTGTTTTTGTTACTATGACTCTGTAGTATAATCTGAAATCAGTTATGGTAATACAAACCACAATGTTCTTTTTCTTTGGAACCATCCTTGCTTTTGATGACTCCATGTAAATGTTTGGAGTGTGTTTCCCATGTCTGTAAAAAGTGGCTCTGAAATTTTGGTTAAATCTGTAGATTGCTTTGGAAGGATGGTCATATTCACAGTATGAACTCTTCCAATCCATGAACATGGGAAGTTTTTCCATCTTCTAGTCTCTTCTTCAATTTCTTTCTTCATTGTCTTAAATTTTTCATTGTATAAATCTTTCTTTTCCTTATTTGGTTTATTCCTGGTGGTATGAATGGAGGAGGGATTTTGTGTTAGTTTGATAAGACAGTTGATTGCTTTTTTTCTTCTTTTATTTTGGATATGCACACCTACCATCTGTGTGTGTGTGTGTGTGTGTGTGTGTGTGTGTGTGTGTGTGTATGACTATTGTGAATGATATTCTTTCCCTGATTTCTTCTTCAGCCTTTTGTTTTTGATATGTAGAAAGTCTAGCTAGATAACAGTGTTTTCTAATCTAAAAGAGTAATAGTGCCTTAATGAAGCATTGGCATTTCAAGTGCTGTCAACTGTACATGCAGAAAGCAAAAATCAAGAGTTCATGGCCCTGAATTATAATCAGATGATTTATAATATAATGAAGGAACCATCATTAAAGAAGTGGAGATTTAAGAATAATCAAATCCATATGGATTGGGGAAATGTTACTGAGAAATAAGTTTATATTAGCAAATGGAATAAATTATCATATTTTAACATGCTTCCTTCATGGGCCTAGTGCTAATAACACTGCCATTGTTTATTGGAAAATGTGCCTAAGCAAGCAAAGACAAAATCAGGGCACACTTAGTGGGTAATAAGACTCTGTACTGAATTAGAAATAAGTTGCATGCTGCACACAGTTTAATAAAGCTCTAGTGGCAGAAAGCACAGACTCAGGGAATAATGATGATACTTTCCATCCAATAGCAAAAAGATTCTAGAAAGAGCAAATGTTATTGTGGAAATTGCTGCCATCCAAAGTTCTCGAGTCTGTAAGGCTGTCCATTTGTCCTGGAGACAGTAAGGCTGTTTGTTTGTCCTGACATCTAGAATATTTTTTATCTCCCTTATCAAGTGAAAAACAGATATTTTGGTTGTGAGCCTAGCCTTTAACAGCTGAGCCATCTCTCCAGCTCGAAAAACAGATCTTTTTACCTGAAAATAAGCATAAGATTGACTTGGGGTTGTCAAAGAAATATGGATACATACAAAAATCAATAGTAAATTTCTCTGGTGCAGAAAGAAAGGGAACTATTGTCCTTTTGTTTCAAAATTCTTGCCAGATAATGATTTAGAAACTGCATTGGTCCCTTTATTTATAAGTCCTACCTATCAACTTTTCTAGGTTGCTTCTCATTTCTAGAAAAAGGAGGATTTTGTGTACTGGACTTGTTTTTACCCACCAAATACCCACTTGTCCCAACTTCCTTACGCACATCTTGCCCGCTTGCTTGCAGTCTGGCAGGATTATGTGATTGGTAAAGTAAGGCAGTGTTCAGTCTACCTGTTTGTCGCTGTCCCTCACCATCAGCCATCCTGAACAAAACATCCATGTTGAGATGTTTGATCATCTCATAGAAGCAGATGGATTCCTGACTCATTCTGTTTCACATAGAAAGAATTGTTTTAAAAGAAAATAATCTTTCGTGTTGCACTGAAAAAAAAAGTTCCAGAGGAAACGTTGTACTACAGCATAATCCAGCCTGCAGAGGCTAATAGTACATAGAGATCCATACCTAATGACTTCCCAGGTGTCTTTAAAATCTAAAGGATACAGCTGGGAGGACCACTGAGAGACCCGGAAAGTGTGGACCTTCACGCTTCCACTCAGGAAAGGCGCCCCCCCCCAATCACTCACGAGAAGCGGTCTTGATGCTAAAGCATGAAGTCTTTTATATTCCAAGTGCACTGGGGTCTGCAGCCATATGCCACGCAGGGGTAGAGGACTGGGGACCCTGGGTACAGAATTGAGACAGCTTTTATAGGGTTACAACAAAGCCCATGCATCATAACCAATCATCTCATAGCACCCAGTATGGACCAATCAATTTAAACTATCCAAGCCGGCGCTTAGCCCAGGAAGCCTGCTTTTGCACAGGCTCCTGGGTGGGGTAACAAGGCTCATTTCCTGTGTTTACTCACTCACAGGTACTGTTGTAAAAAAAAAAAAAAAAAAAAAAAAAAAAAGAATGTGACCTTTTGCCTACTCACTGCCAGGGGACAGGGTCTGGGATTTAACTTCTAGCTTCCTGGGGTTAGTGGGGACTTAGGCTAAATTTTTCCATCCTTACATCATCTGATGGTCAGAAGTCTGAAGTCTGATGGGACCAGGGCTTTGGATACATGGGCTTTGTTTTGTTTTGTTTTTGTTGTTTATTTAGTTGCTTAGTTGCTTTGATTTGGATAAAAATTACCCTTTAATAGAGCCTGCAGCTGTCCTGTGGCCCTGCAAAAATGCAACCTATAGAATAGCAGCTACAAGGAGGTGTTCATCATTGTATTCACAAGTAAGTGCTCAATAAACAGTCCAAAGTGTAAAAGAACTAACCAACTGTGATGCAAAGATTATAAAAATTGTGTTTAGTCCTTAAGTCACCCTCAGGCTCATCCTGAAAGATGAAGGAAAACCTCCCCCTCCAAATGGCAAAGGCTTTGGAAGAAAATCTCAGAGCTGAGTTCATTAGGCAGCACACTCACTGCTCAGATAAGTATAACTCCCCACTGTGGACATTATTCCAAGGCTGTGGTTAGGGAAGAACAGGATAGGGCAGTTGGATGAATGACCAGTGTCACTGGAGGTCCACTCTGCTTATGTCATATCTTTTTCCAAAGCTAGAATCTGCTTTATGACAATAAAAACTCCAGTTATTTGATTATTATCTGACATAAAAAATTCACTCATGGGAGAAGAACAATATGCCCACTTCACAAACCATGCCTATCTGGAGCATGCCTGCCTTGCTTTCCCATTGTGTGGATCTCCTAGGAAACTCTCTCCTCCCTAGGTGTCCTTTGAATTGGATGCATGACTCCTAGTCTTCAGCCTTACCCTAACCCTCCAACCTCTGGCTAAGGAAGGGCTCTTCCTTCTACTGTGGCTTAGCCAATGCCTGGATCCACTTCCTCTACTGTTGCTTGGCCAATGCCAGGGTCCACTTTCTGTTGTTTCTGTAACCACGCCCCCAACCAGGAGTTCAGAAGAATGTTTTGAAGAGGGCATCTGTACCCAGAGAAATGATCCAGTCATCTTAACTGAAATTTTCACTGCACCGGCCAAAAGGCTCTAGGAAATCGGGGATTCCTCCCAGGGTTGCTTCTGATAGCATCATCTGAGATCACTCAGAGCAGCATATTGGAGCTGTCACTCATACACACATGAAACTTCTCCTCTTCCCCTCACTGCAGGGGTCACCATGCAGCTGCAAATGAGCTATAAATGCAAGTGGCCATTGTTGAAGAACTGGGATGGAGGGGTTCTTCCCAGCAGCAACTGTTTTGAGGACACTCGCCCTTGCCCAGGACACACATGCCCCCAAAACACGTTTTTATAACAGCAGACTTGATCAGAGCAGCCTTCTTCCTCCTCTTCCTGCTCTTTATTCTAAAAAAAAATTAATGCCATTCAAAGTATTTTATAAAAAATTTGTTTTTAATGTTGAGGCCAGGTGTGGGACACAATAGCTCAGAGCAGAAACAGGTTCCAACTTCACATGGTGATGTCTGCATGGAAAGTCCTTAGAGTGGGCAGTGAGCTGCTTTGAACAGTTCACGCTATAGAGGAAGCCTGGGAAGGAATAGGCCCCTGCTCAGCCCCCAGGGAGCAGAGGCATCGGGATCCAGGGCCGCTTTCATGGATTCCTCTTGAAGTACTTTCCAGTGGCTCTGAATCCAGCAGCATGAGGGAATTTAACCCAGGCCCGACTCTATGTACAGTAAAGAGTTTTATAGCATTTTTCACACATGTATGCGTACATACATGTTTATAGAGCTCTGCTTTTCCAGCAATTATTGTATCTTGCAAAGCAGGTCAGATTTAGTCTACTAATGATATTTTGTGACAGAAAGTTTTATAGAAACTCCATGCATGCATTTGTTATTTCTTAGAAGCCTGTTGCTAGAATGCAAGAATTCGGGAAACAAAGCAGACCAGTGAGAAAAGGCATGTGTGCTTAGACTCTTGAGATGAGCAATGGAAGATCAGTCAGGATGTAGCCACAATTAGTAATTCATAACCACTGACAATCATGCATGGCATATTTTGTCATTTCCTACTTATTTGTTTATCTCCCATATGATACTCTGGGCTTTCTTTTTCCATTTATTTATTTATTTACTTACTTACTTACTTACTTACTTACTTACTTATTTGTCGGTTTAGGACAGGGTATCATGTATACAAGGCTGGTCTTGAACCTACTATGTTATCACGGATGACCCTGAGCTTCTCATTCTCCTGTCTCTCCCTCCTGAGCCTGGATTACAGGCCTGCATCACCATGCCCTATTTCAAGTGGGGCTGAGTGGTGTTAGTCAGCACTCTATCACTGTAACGAAGTTCCTGAAATAAACAACTTATTATATAATGAGGAAATGTCTATTTTAGCTTGTGGTTTCAAAAGTTTCTGTCCATCGTTGCTTGACTCTGCTGTTTTGAGGCAGTGGTAACACCTTCCATTATGGCAGAAACATGTGGTAAAGGTCTGTTCACTTCATGATGGCTGAGAAGCAAAGAGAGAAAGGAAGAGGCTAGAGTCCCAACGTCCCCTGATCCAGTGACCTAGCTGCTTTTCACAAGCCACAACCCCCAAAGTTTCTACCACCTCTAGATAGTATTGGTAGCTGATGGCCAGACACTTATAAACCTAGACACGGTGTTTGTTGCTTTGTGCTGAGCATACAAGAAGGCCTTTGAGGGTGTCCTTCAGCATTTGATAACTTTAGATATTAAGATTAAAAGTTCTCAACAAGCAGACATGGAAGTAAACTTGATAAAATCTAGATGGTCTTTACAGCTGCTGACTCTTAAATCATTGAGAAACAGCATCTGTGGGCACAGGTAGTCAGAGGCTGCCGATCCCATCCTCTCCTATTGTACTCTTCTTGCAAGTACACACAAGAGTTGTTCAACCTGGACTTTTGTGTTCAAGAAAACCACAATACCTTATCCAAACAGTAACAGACTCATCCTTGCACTTGTGCATTTTACATACAGCATTGAGAAAAGTAGTCTTGTTCTAATTAGGGTAGGGCTTTCAACTGCTGGCACACATTTATAAGGCATTTGGATTAGCCTCTGGTGTGATGATGCAAATTGCTGTCTCCTGAGTATCTCCAGAAGAAGGACGGGCATAATGTGCATGCTTGCTCTGTGCTAGGGTTGACATCTGCCATTGGGTCCTGGTGTCTGGGCCTCCCATTCTCTAGGGCTTTGCTAAAGTTCATCAGGACAGACTGTGTCTCCTAAACTCTAGGCTTACATTCAGATAGGGAGGAGGAGGAAGAAGAGGAGGAAAGAGAGAAGGAGGAGGAGGAGGAGGAGGAGGAGGAGGAGGAGGAGGAGGAGGAGGAGGAGGAGGAGGAGGAGGAAGAAGAAGAAGAAGAAGAAGAAGAAGAAGAAGAAGAAGAAGAAGAAGAAGAAGAAGAAGAAGCAGCAATATAGCCAGTGAGCAAATCCTCCAGTCTTGTCTGCTTCCCTGTTCACACCAGAGCCTACCTGAGATGCTGCATGCACACCTCAGGAAGGATCTCAGGATGATGCATCTTAGGATGCACAAGTTCAGTAACTGATAGCCCCTTGTTGCATCCTCTGCCAGTGGTTCCAGCTCTTCAGTGTGTGTACCCCACACTCACCTTCAGTTTGCACCTTCAGGATTACACACTACAAGCTGAGAGTGACTTTCTCATCTTGAGATTTGATTTCTGCCCAGAAAGGAGGAATCTGAGCCTTTTATTTTCACATTTGAGGCAGAGGTTTAAAAGAAAATATTTCATGATTGTATTTGGTTTTGTTTTATAACATAAGAGCTAGCTTCCATTGCCTCCCTGTGTGCCAGTAAATGCTTCATTTCTCATGTTTGATTTATGAACCTGACTCACTGAATGCTGAAGGAACAGCCACTTGACATTTGTCTCCCAGCATAGAACAGCTGAGCTTGGAAGACTATTCTATATAAGAAGAAAAGAAGAATATGCCATTGTGCATAGCTAAATGATTGCCTGGCATGATATAATACAATTCTAATTCATGACTTTGTGCCAAGTTTGGATACAGAGACTTGTACACAGTGAGTGAGGCTCATATCTCTTAGACTTGTTCAGGTTCAAATCTCTTAGGGACAAACAAAAGCATTCAATTTAGGGACTCAGACAGTGACAACTTAGAGTGCCTGCCATCTCTTTGGAATTGAGTTGATTGTCCAGTATAAAAAGAAG
Organism: Cricetiscus sungorus; assembly: GCA_030556225.1. Taxonomy (NCBI): domain Eukaryota; kingdom Metazoa; phylum Chordata; class Mammalia; order Rodentia; family Cricetidae; genus Cricetiscus; species Cricetiscus sungorus. The sequence goes on along the minus strand of JANBXA010000735.1, from coordinate 5,892,513 downwards.
GTGTCTGTCTTGGCCATAGGTATATATGAGAAGACTATCCATCAAGAACTCTTGGCCACATACATCAGCATGGTGTCCTATCCTATGGAGAAGTCAGAAGAGAGAATGGAGTTCCTAAGAGGGATGGAATTGAGAAGGTTTTAGTTGAGATATCAGGTGATGTCTCTCTGGAGATGTAATATGACAGCTACCATACAGAGAAATCAGTCTGTTGGAGACAGTGGGTTCAAAGTGAAACAGCTGTAAAAGGAAGAATACTCACTACATCCAATTAGGGGAAATGATGCCAGTGAGGGTAGATCAAGGATAGCATACTGTGGGGACAGTCTAGGAGCCCACCAAGTAGATGTGAATAGAGCAGAAGAGAACACTGGGTGGGCAGAAAAAAAACAGGGGCATTGTGAGAGCTGAGAAGGGTACCAGTATGGTACTAAGAGGACCACTTCATTGTGAGCAAGGTGGAGCTCTGCAGCATGGGTAGAGTGGGGGGGGATGCCAATGTGTGTACAGTGAGGATGGGAGCACCAGTGTGGGTACAGTCAGTGAGGACGGGAGCACCAGTGTGGGTACAGTCATCAGTGAGGATGAGAGCACCAGTGTGGGTACAGTGAGGACAGGAGCACCAGTGTGGGTACAGTCAGTGAGGCAGGAGCACCAGTATGTGTACAGTCAGTGAGGGTGGGAGCACCAGGAATGATTCTAAAAATCAGAACCATAAGGGTGAAAGTTTTTGGTGGGCTTGGTGATATCTGGAACTAGGCTCCAACTGGATGGAGTTTATGGTCATGAGATACTGTTCTGATAGCATGGAGAACACTGAAAACCTCAGTGCAAACTGTTTAAAGAAATCGCCAAGATAAATGCATATTGTGCTCCTGATTCACTTCTTAGGAGCTATGAGTGACTCTTATTTAGTGACTCTTGTGTATAAAACCTTTGAACATTTGTGGAAAAAAATAAGAGAAATAGTGATGCTGGCTGGTTCCTTTTAGCATCTTTGAACAAAATTATAAAAGAAAAAAAAATGAGCTAAGTGATAAAATTGACCAGTTCCAGATGCACATAAATAACCTTTATTTCTAAGTGTGCCCTGAAAGAGTCTTCTCTCCAGCAGCCCAAGAGCTCAAGTTACAGAAAATCAACCCCAAGCCTTTATCACATGGTTACTTAGTTAAATGCAAATTTAATTCCCAGCCTCAAAGACCATCAACAGTTAAAAGTCAGGGCACTGCTATTGCCTCAGTAGCACCCACTTGGGAATGGGTGCTCTAACTGGGAAGGGGGAGGGATGTCAATACAGAAGAAGGAAGGTGAGGGAGGGGGACAAATAACACCAATGATGTTTGATAAAGCCTCAAGAAACTGGGTGTGTGTGTGTGTGTGTGTGTGTGTGTGTGTGTGTGTGTGTGTGTGTGTGTGTGTGATGCCATCTGAGCTGACAGAGTCTGTGGCTTCCCCACAAAAGCCATAGACTATCTAACAAAACCCCAACATTAGGCATGAGAAACCAACTGAGAGTTGTTAATTTGGGTAGTTCCAAGTGGCTCCCAAAACAATATGGGCATTTACTGTTGCCCTCAGTTGCCTTTCAGAGGTTGAACGTAGTCCCTATTTCTGAAGATACTGCACATTTCAGACACAGTACTAAGAAAATTCAAGCTGGATCTTACCTAAAAGCCTCTTCCTACATTGTAGTTCATAGTACCAGAAAGTGCTATGTAAGCTACCCATGTAGGAAAGCAATCCATAGTCTTATCTAGCTATGATGTCACTATAACAATGGCCAAAATGGTAAAATATCCCTAAAGGTGCAATAGTGGCATTCATATCTTGGTGGCAACCGATGGATGTCTAATTGGACATAAATCCCACTCCACAGGAGAAAAATCAAGCCTGATACTATAATTCCAGCCAATTACCTAGAGCAAGTGAAGCCTTGGCCTTAGAAGAGAAACTCCTATAGTCACTTTACTGGACCACAATTACTAAATAACTGGCTTCCGTCTAAAACTCATACCCACTAGTAAGTGCAGCTCTCACCACTCATCAAAGAAGTATTTTGTTACTGAAAATGGAGATCATTACAGCAACCCACACCATGCCATAATGCAGAAACCAGTGGATCATGTGGATCCCAACCCCAACAAATACATCTACAACACAACTCCTGTCCTGAGGCTCAGGGGACATTGTGGATGAATGGGGTAGAGAGATTATAAACCAGAGGACTAGAAAGTCTTATGTGAGATTGTGACTCCTATAAATGACAGGGAATCTTCACCCATGATTCCTCAACAAGACCCGAACAATGATAATGTCAATAGACAGGCTAACACAAAAGGAAGAAATATCATGGAGTCTCAGTCCTAGACAAAAGAACTATAGGCAACTAATGATTACTGAGAGAAAGTGAAGTAGCCTCTCTGAGGGATGAACCTTCTAATTGGTTATCTAGGTAGAGTTACAAACACACAAGATACACCAAGTAGACGTGGTAGATTGTTTTCATATATTTGTACATATGTATGTACAATAAAAACAGGCCTCCGAGCTGAGGAGTGATGGGAATGTGGGGTGTATCTGTACAAGCAGAGATGTTTAAAACAGTGTGACTCATATGGACCTTGGGACTGGCTGATCAGTTATGGCCTTTCCTGGAACAAAATGGATAAGAAGCTACTTGTTTTTTGTTTGATCTACATATACAGGCAACCTCTAGAACAATTTCTTTTAAAGCCAGAGTTGTATTGCAATAATAGAGAATCACAGCCCATCAGCCAGTTTCTACATTTAAGCCTCTTCCCAGACTCAGAACCCTTCAAATGAAGGGAAAGTCAAATTCTCCAGAGGAAAGACCACGTTACAGTATAAAATCGTTGCTGTTAACCTTTTTCCTATTCTTTCCCAGAGGGATCTATGGCCTTTTACTAGAGAAAGTGTACGTTGGAGAAAAGGAGATAGTATTTTGGGAGGGAACTATTGGCTAAAGGCAGATTACCAAAGTGTACGAGTGCCCAAATAAAATAATAACAAATATTTATTTGGGGGCACTCACACAAATGAAAGTAAGAACCATCAAGGTCTTCTGCCTGTGGGCACTGGAGGTTGCCATCTGCTCCTCGACCACCACCCAAGAGAGCCGGCTTGCTCCCTGCCCACATGTGGCACCTGAGACTCCACCCTAAAGCAGCTGATATCTCAAAGACTATTGGCTGAATGAGTTCCCACACCAATTGGCTACTGGCTCTCAACTGATGGCAATCCAAGAGATTGCAGGAAGTATGTGGTTCTTCAGGTACAGTAGGGGCTTGTGGAGTTCAGTTGATGAACTGAGTTTTGGCTACCATCTCACTCACTATGGGCCCAATAGGACCTTGACATTTTGTGGTTATTTCCCCAGTTCTAGAATGTATAATTGGGATTAATAACTTAGAAGTTGATAAAATTCCTACATTGGTTCCCTGACCTGTGGAGTAAAGGCCAAATAGGTGCTTTTGGTGTTACCTTTAGTGGGAAACATAGTGAACCAAAGCCACTATCTCACCCATGAAGTGATTAGAAAAATTAGCACCACCATTAAGGACTTAGGGGTGGTAGTTCCCACCATAGCTCCCTTTAACTCCCCTATTTGTCCTGTGGAGAAGACAGACAGATCAAGGAGAATGACAGATGAACTATCCACAAATTTAACCAAGTAGTAATTCCAGTTGCAGCTGCTACACTAGATGTGGTTTCCTTACTTAAGCAGATTAATGCATCTCCTGGTATTGGTATGCAGCTATTGTTCTGGCAAATGTTTTTTTTTCCTCCTATACTTTTCCATACGGACCATCAAAAGCAATTTGCTTTCAGCTGGCAAGGCCAGCAGTATAACTTATAGCTTTACCTCAAGGGTATATTAATTCTTCAGCCCTGTGCTGTAACATACTTTGAAGGGTCTTGATCACTTGTCTACTCCACAAAGGTATTACACTGGTCCAGTATATTGAAGGGAAATAAATCCAATAAAATTTCAATGGCCTTCTGACTCAGTAAAATTCTTAGGAATTCAGTGGTGTGGGGCAGGCAGAGATATTCTTTCTAAGGTAAAGAATAAGTTACTGCACCTGGCCCCTCACACCATCAAGAAAGAAGCATGTAATTGGGCATTCCTTGTCCCATCCACCTGTTCCAAATAACCAACACAGTGGCTTAATACTACTTATACATTCTCAGCCAATAGCTCAGGCTTATTAATAGCTAACTCTTTCCCTTTAAATTAACCCACATTCCTTATTTACACTCTGCCAGGTGGCAATACCTTTATTAGCATGGCACATTAATCTCCTGCTCCCTCTGCACCTGGCTGGTAACTCCAGACTCTACCCTTCTCCTTCCCATCATCCTTAGTTTGGTCACCCTACTTATACTTCCTTTCTGGTTACTTTCTGGCCAACTAACATTTTATTAAACCAAGTGTCCAGTGACAAATCTTTACAGTATACAAAAGGATTGCTCCACAGCAGAAGCACAATGTTTAGTGGGCCTATTTGGATTCTGGAGGCTACACATTCCTCATTTGGCTATGTTACTCCAGCTTATATACTAAGGGACCTGAGAAAGGAGAATACTTTTCAACAGGTCCAGGTTGCCATGCAGACTGCTCTGCCACTTGGGCCATGTGATCTAGCAGGCCCAAAGGTACCAATGGATCGCATGTGGCAGAGAAGGATGCAGTTTGGAGCTTTGGTGGGCCCCCACAGAAAGATCATAGCAGAGGTCCCTGGGATTTGGAGCAAAACATTACTGTCATCTACAGGCAATTATTTTTACTTTGAGAGAGAGCTCTTGATCTGCTATTGGGCATTAGTGGAAACCAAACCTTTGCCAATGGGCCACCAGGGTGTCATTTGAGCTGACCTCCCTTTATGAACAGTATTATTGACATACCGATGATCCAGAATTATGCCCAAGAATCATCTGCATGAGCAGGGAGGAGGCAGAGAAAACATCATGTTCCTTTCTTGCTGAGAAAAGAAAGCTGACATCAGCTCTGCTCTCACTTTTGGTTTCTTTTCTGAAATGTGAAGTCTAAATTGGCCTTTTTAGTGGCAAACTTAAAGAACCAGGAGGGCAGCCATGCTCTCAGGGCTCACATTTGCTGCAATCAGGGTCAGACATGGAGCCAGCAGGCCACACGGGGAAATCCGTATGGTCAAGAAGATGTCAAACATGTCTCTAGCCCATTATTTAAGATGCAGTGCCCTCGGTTCTGGACAATATCTGTACTAAAAGCCATTCAGACAGCAAAAGCTAGTGTTTACTAATTAATTCAAACGAAGCACTGTCAGGGTGGCAAATCCAAAAGGAGTAATCTGGCTGGGCTCTTATAACAGTTAATAAAAAACAATGTCAGTTCATACTGTTCACAAGACTCTCATACAACACCAGTCAAACTCCAATGCCACCCTTCGTGAAAATGGAAAACAAAACTCTAAAATTTATATGGAAGCACAAAACAGTCTAGGACTTACCTACCTAAAGTCTGGGTGGACAAAGCAACCTGAAGCAAAAAGAACAATGTTGGAGGTATTGCCACATCTGATTTCAAATTAGTCTATGGGGGGGGGGGGAGACAAACACATAGAACAAGGGAATAGGATAGAGGACCCAGAAGGAAACTTGCAGAGCAACTGTCTCCTTTTTGTTGTTGTTTTTGGTTTGCTCGCTTGTTTGGTTGGTTGATTGGTTTTTTGTTTGTTTATTTGTTTTACAGAAATACCAAAAGCACACACTGTAGAAAAGACAGCCCCTAAAACAAATGGTGTTGGGTAAGCTATATTGTCTACACACAGAGGAATGAAATTAGATTCCTATCTCTCACTCTGTCCTCAAGTCAACTCAACATGGAACAAAGACCCTAATGTAAGACCTGAAACATGGACACTTACAGGAAAATCTTTCAGCATGTGGGCATATGCAAGGGATTCCTGAAAACAATTCTGGTGGCTCAGGAAATGGAACTCAACTGACAAATGGTATTGTATGAAATTTAAAAGCTTCAGCATAGCAAAGGGAAAAAAGAGTGAAGAAAAGGCCAAAAGGAGAAAACCTTTGCTCGCTATACATCTGGTAGAGGATTGATGTACAGGATATATTAACAACTTTCAAAACCATACAGCTCAATCTGTAAATAAGCTAAGCCAATGAAATGGATAGATGGTTCTAAAAGGATAAGATACTAATGACTAATAAAGTAAAAATAAAATGTTTAACACTTTACCTATCAATGAAGGAAAACAAAAAACCACAAATGCTGGAGAGGATGTAAGAACTAAAAAACAAAATACAGTAAAAGCAATATGGGCATATAAACTATCTAGGTAAATATCAGCTCTAATAATAGCCATGTATCGATTAGAAAGCATTTATATCATGTGTGTGTTAGCTCATCTGCCTTGGCCTTTAAAAGCAAAGTTAAATATGTTACTATTCTCTCTCTGGTTTTAATAAAGAAATTATCGATTATGTGATCCCTAGAAACATGGGTCCTGTTTAATGACCCTTGGTACTAAGAAGAAGGAAGGGAGAAACGTGGCATTTGATCTCACCCATTAGATCAAGAAAAAAGGATGTTGATTCACTAATTCCTCTCACTCTGCTCCTGATATATTTAGGGAAACCACAAAATATTAATACCTGGCATGATTCAGATCCATAGTCCTCCATTCTGCTGTCTCTATCCCTCTTTATGATAGTTTTCTCTGTAGAACAAGATCAGGACTCTCCCTGAAAAGTGTGAACCTGTGCATTGTGGAAGATTTTATTCCATTCCTATGTGAGATTTCCACCTGGCTCTCCTAGGGTGCTATGTAATCCCAGGCTCTCTTCCAGCCTTAATATGTGCCTAGTCTTATTGTAACTTGTTTGGTTGATATCCCTGAGAGGCCTGCTCTTTCCTGAAGGGAACAAAGGAGGAGGAGGAACTGGGCAGAGAGGAGGGAGAGGAAACTGTGTTCAGGATGTAATGTATGAGAAAAGAATAAATAGAACATAGATAAATAATAGATGAACATATGATAGATTGGTGATAGATAGATGAACAGATGATAGATAGATGAACAGAAGATAAATTATAATAAATTGATGAGATAGATAGATAGATAGATAGATAGATAGATAGATAGATAGATAGATAGATAGATAAAAAACTCTTTGTTGCTTGCTGCCTAGGGGTGACTCTGTTAGGTCCTGGTTTTCTTTAAATCTCCAAGCCTTCATTTTCTCTCTTCCCACTCTCTGATTCTGTTCAACATTCTTGAAGACAGGTGTGCTCAGCTTTGCACTATTCCTCTACATGTGTGGGCTGTTCCATTTCACAGACACATTTGTAAACCAAGGAAGTTAAAGTCATGTCATCATGGCAACCCAACGCAGAGCTGATATCTCCATGTCACACAATAAATTTTGTCACTTGTAGACACACAGGATCCTCGAAAACTTTCCAACTTAAAAACCATCAACATAAAACACAGGAGGTACAGGATGTATCATATTCTGAGCCAGATCTGAGTGACCACAGCCTGGGAACAGATTCAGAGGGCCCTCTGTTGTCCGCTATGGAAGTGATTATGCTGTCACCTTTGTGATCACAGGAAGACGAAATGACAGTCTAAATCAAAGCACTTTTTCAATAAATTACCAGAGATACTAGCTAGATAGGTTCCAATTAAGTAAGGAAGCTTCCTTGTTCAGGTGCTGCCTGATGGCATTTTTAACTTCTGGGCTGGTATATTCCAAAGGTTTTAATGTGGATAGCTATAAAGGAGTTAGGTCAGACATAGATGTGAGCAACATGGGTATTTAGGAAACTAAAGGTAGCCAAAACTAATTTGTCTCTTGATCTGCAATATTTCAACCATTACGTTCTAATTGAGCAGATCTCAACCTATGCATTGAAACCCTTTTGGGGGAGGTGGGGGATGTCACATATCAGATATCCTGCATATCAGATATTTACATTACAATTCATAGCATACAAAATTACAGTTATGAAGTAGCAATGAAATAATTTTATGGTTGGGAATCACCACAACATGAAGAACTATATTAAAGGGTTGCAGCATTAGGAAGGCTGAGAACCACTATTCTAAGTAATCAGCATTGTAGAATCTTCAGCATGGGTGTGGCTTTAGAGGAAGATTTCAGTTCACAAAAACTTGTGGGCCAGATGGTGCTGGTGCAGGTCTTTTATTCCAGCACTCGGGAGGCAGAGGCAGTTGGTTCTCTGTGAGTTTGAGGTCAGCCTGGTCTACAGCATGAGGTCCAGGACAGGCCCCAAAGCTATACGGAGAAACCCTGTTGAGAAAGAGAGAGAGAGAGAGAGACAAGAGAAAAAAAGACTATATTAGAAAAAGGAAAAAGAGAAAGTTAAAGCTTGTGGAACTTTCTTGGGGCTGCCTAAACCTTGAGTTCAAAGACTCATTATCCTACAGAGTAACCTGGTAAGACTACTTTAAGACAGAACCCAGCTACAGTCAATATCTATGTCCCTCTTCCATGGGAATATCCATTTACATTCACACCGTGTTCCTGCAGATCTGCAAGCAGCCCTGGGCTTTGAAGATGCTCTCCCTCCCTTTTTCACTATTTGTAGGCTGCTGGCCTTACTATATATCCTGGCGTGGCTTTCCATGCTGCTCCAGGGGTGTTTCCTTCCCCCTCCTCTTTTCATCTCTTCCTGCTTGAACGAATGTAGGGACCCTGATACACAGCCTCCTGCTCTGAATTATGGGGGCTTTTAAAAAAATATTTTGTGTATGCAAACTCGTGAGCAAGTGCCCATGTTTATTCATGATTTTGGCCGCTAGAGGGCAGCCTAGAGTGTTATTCCTCAGACACCATCCATCTTAATTTTGCAAACAGACTTCTCTCCCTGGAATGGAGTCACGAAAAAGGCAAGACTGGGTGGTTAGAGAGCCCAGAGGAGACCTGGCTAAGCCTCCCCAGCACAGAGATGATATGCGTGTACCACCATACCTGGCTTTTCCTTAATGTGGATTCTGGGGGATCAGACTCAAGCACTTTATTGACTGAGTTAGCTTTCCAGCCCACATAGTTCTCTTCAACCAGAAAAACATCCCTTTGGATTTGTAAGTTTTTATTATTATTTTATTTTGAAGCTTTTGGCGGGTTGGGGTGGGGGGAGATGTAAGAACTTTATTCAAAATGCAATGAAACTTGTTAACAGCTTAAAAGATGGGGGAAACTAAGACCCCTCCCCTCAAGCCCAAGAATAAACACAAGGTATGCTCTTTCTAGACACTATAATGATAAAGGTGCGTCCATCTTCCTGTTTGACTTTCTTGGTGGTGTTACTGGGCTCCACCTCCAGGGTGATGGTCTTGCCTGTTAGGGTCTTCACAAGGATCTTCATCCCACCCCTGAGGCATAGGACCAGGTACAGGGTAGACTCCTTCTGGAAGTTTTAGTTAGACAGTGTGCGGCCCACCTTTCAGCATGCGGCCCACCTTCCAGCTGCTTGCCAGCAAAACCCAGCCTCTGTTGGTCAGTGGGGGATGCCCGCTCTGTCCTGAATCTTTGCCTTGAAATTCTTGATGGTGTCACTGGGCTCGAGCTCCAGGTTGCTGGTCTTACCAATTAAGGTTTTCACAAATATCTGCAGTGTCAGTGGTGGCGGCAGCGTTCCTCACCGAACAGCAGTAACAGAACTCCAGGTCTTGACGAGCTAAAGCTTTTTATTAGGTATAAAAGTCTCGTAGTAAGTACAAACCCTTTGGCTTTGGTTTCTGCTCCCTTTCACAGAGTATTCCGGCTATTAAACACCTCAACATTTGTGGTCATGAAGATAGGGACAGGAGTGAGGAGACTCCTCCCTTCCATAGGGAATGCTTCTTTGAGGTAGACAGAGAATGCCTAGCATGAAATGGTTAGATGTGAGAATTTTTCAGCTTTTGATTCTGAAATTTTTTGATGCACCAAAAGTATTAGAAACCTTCTTCACAAGTAAGGAAGACATGAGAAAAAGGAAAGATCTCCCATGCTCTTGGATAGGTAAGATGAACATAGTAAAAGTGGCAATCTTGCCAAAAGCAATCTATAGAGTCAATGCAATTCCCATCAAAATCCCAGCACAATTTTCACAGACCTTGAAAGGATAATAACCAACCTTATATGGAAAAACAAAGATTCGGGATAGCCCTGTACAATAAAGGAACTTCTGGGGGCATCACCATCCCTGACTTCAAACTCTATTATGGTGCTATAGTCCTGAAAATAGCTTGGTACTGGCACAAAAAAATAGACAGGTAGATCAATGGAATCGAATTGAAAACCCTGATATTAACCCACACACCTATGAATAACTGATTTTGGACAAAGTAGCTAAAATTATACAATGGAAAAAAGAAAGCATCTCCAACAAATGGTGCTAGCATAACTGGATGATGGTATGTAGAAGACTGCAGATAGATCCATATCTATTGCCATGCACAAAACCTAAGTCCAAATGGATCAAAGACCTTAACATAAATCCAGCCACACTGAACATCTTAGAAGAGAAAGTGGAAGGTACCTTTGAACGAATTGGTACAGGAGACCGCTTCCTGAATATAACTCCAGTAGCACAGACACTGAGATTGACAAATAATAAATGGGACCTCCTCAAACTGAGAAGCTTCTGTAAGGCAAAGGACACAGTCAACAAGACAAAATGGCAGCCCACAGAATGGGAAAAGATCTTCCCCAACCCCACATCTCACAGAGGGCTGATCTCCAAAATATACAAAGAACTCAAGAAGCTAGTTACCAAAACAACAAATAATCCAATTAAAAAGTGGGGTATAGAACTGAATAGAGAATTCTCAATAGAGGGATCAATAGAGCACTTAAGAAAGTGCTCAACATCCTTAGCCATCAAGGAAATGCAAATCAAAACAACTCTGAGATATCGTCTTACTTCAGAATGACTAAAATCAAAAACACCGATGACAGTTTATGCTGGAGAGGATGTGAGAAATGGGAACACACCTGGAGGGACACCAGCCTGGACTGCTGGTGGGAGTGCAAACTCATATATCCACTTTGGAAATCAGTATGGTGGTTCCTCAGGAAAAAGGGAATCAGTCTACCTCAAAATCCAGTAATTCCACTCTTAGGTATGTACTCAAAAGATGCACATTCATAAAACAAGGACATCTGTTCAACTATGTTCATAGCAGCGTTATTTGTAATAGCAAGAACCTGGAAGAAACCTAGATGCCCCCTCAGCTGAAGAATGGATGCAGAAAATGTGATACATTTACACAATGGAGAACTACTCAGTGGAAAAAGACAATGGAATCTTGAAATTCACAGGCAAATGAATGGAACTGGAAGAATCCATCCAGTCACAAAAAGACAAACACGGTATGTACTCACTCATATATGGATTTTAGACATAAAGCAAAGGATCACAAGCCTACAATTCACATTACCAGAGAAACTAGGAAACAAAGAAGACCCTAAGAGAGACATACGTAGTCTCCCAGAGAAGGAGAAAGGGACAAGATCTCCTGAGTAAATTATGAGCAGAGGGAGGAGAGAGGGAGTTAAGAGAAAGAGAAGGGGAGAAGAAGAGAGGAGAGAAGAACATGAGGAAGCAGGAAGATTGAGTAGGGGGAAGAATAGAGGAGAGCAAGAAAACAGACACTATATGGAGGGCGCCATTATAGGCTTAAAGAGAAATATGGCACTAGGGAAATATCCAGAGACCTACAAGGATGACCCCAACTAACAATCTAAGCAATAATGGAGAGGCTACCTTAAATGCCCTTCCCTGATAATGAGATTGATGGCTACTTTATATGCCATCCTAGAGCCCTCATCCAGTAGCTGATGGAAGCAGAAACAGACACCCACAGCTAAACATTGAGCCAAACTCCTGGAATCCAGTTGCAGAGAGGGAGGAGTGATGAGCAAAGGGATCAAGAACAGGCTAGAGAAACCCACATAAACTGCTGACCTAACAAGGGGGAGCTCATGGACTCCAGACTGATAGCTGGGAAACCAGCATAAGACCAACCCAGACCTCCTGAATATGGGTCTCAGTTAGGAAGCCTGGGCAGTCTATGGGACCTCTGGCAATGGAACCAGGATGTATCCCTAGTGAACAAACAGATTTTGAGAGCACATTCCCCATGGAGGGATATTCCCTTAGCCTGAAGACACAGAGGAGGACCTAGACCCTACCCCAAATGACTTGACAGATTTTGATGATCCTTCATGGATGGCCTCACCCTACCTGGGGAGTCGATGGGAGATGGGATGGGGGGGGGGTCTGTGGGAGGCATGGGAGGATGGAAGGGAGAGGGAACTGGGATCGATGTGTAAAATAAGAAAGAATTCTTCACGTTTTTCATTGTAACTTTTTTCTGGACCCACAATGACGTTCAGCTGTCCATTGTTTCTAATGCTAGGTTGTGACGAGCTGCTATACCTATAAAACTGTGAGACGTAAATACAGAGTGCTCTGTGAAGAACTGTGTGAATTAACTAAGAAGATCTACGCATTTAGGGCATTAAATGCATTTTGGGACTTGCTGATTTTTGCAATTTGCAATGAGTTTATCAGGATATAGACCCATCATTAATTCAAGGAGCACTGTGTGTTTAAAAAAATAGAGTCATACTCAGTGGCAGTCCTAGAATATGCATGACATTAACTGTTGTTCTTTCACTTCTTCTTTTCCTTTCCTAATTGGACATCCTGTGATCTTGCTATTAGTCCCAGTGAAAAGGACAGAACAATGCCACCAGTGCTCATAACATGCTCAGAGGGTGGAACGAAACCCACCCAGAGTCCGATGACAGTATTGATTCTAGACTAAAATGCAGCTGCATCTTGCTTCATTTACCATGAGGCAATCGGATCAGTTTCATTTTCTCTGTGACATTTATCAATTGAGGGAGAGTATGAGCTACAAATATGACAAGGTTAAAAAGCAAGGGGTCTGTCTGGTCTGAAGCACTGTGTTCAGACAGTTGACATGCTTGGTTCAGCAATCAATCTCGACCTGGTTAGGCTTCAAGTTGAAGTAATTTCTGTAAGATTTACCCTGCACCACAAAGTGGTATATGAGAATAAAGTGTCAGAAGCAAGCCTTCACATTTTGAGAAAAGATTCATAATTTAAAAATAGAATCCCAAGTGTCTTCAGCCAGGAAGATGCTTGATGAAATTCACACAGAAGGTATCAGCTAGCCATAGGACAGTCAGAAGCAAAGACACTTCCAGCTCTGTAGAGAGGAAAATGTCCCCAGTATGTATACCAAGGTCAAGAGATCCTGAGAAGCTAAGCTTGGTGTTTACACCTTGTTTTTTCCTCTCTTTTCTTGCTCTGTTCTCAATGCCCAGCGAATACTTAGTCTCACAAATAGTGTCCACCAATGAACCTGCCACAGACAGGGCCATGCAGTTAGTGAATGGCCAACCATATCCATCTCTACTCATCTTGTGTTTCATCCCAGCATGCTCTCATGGTTTGAGCTGCCTTTGCCAGACTAGTTCCTGTACTTGGCTGATGCAGTACAAAAGACAGAGACAAGGAAAAAATATGAACTAGGAAACCTGTAGCAGGGGAGAACAGGCAATGAGATAGGGAGTTGCAAAAAACAAGTCAGTCTATGTAACCACTATTTAAGAAGAAACAAAAGGTTTGGAATTAGAGGCTGGAGAGATGGCTCAGTGGTTAAGAGCATGTATTGTTTGGTCCTAGCACCAACTTCAGAAGGGTCAGAACTGCCTGTAACTGTAGCTACAGTAGATCCAATGTCCTCTTCTAGCCTCTGCAGAGACTACATTAACAAGTGTGTGCATGTGTGTACACGCACGCACACACACACACACACAGACACACACACACACACACACGCACGCACACACACACATACACACCTAAAATTTTTAAAAATGAACATTTTTTAAATTATGCAAGTATATATCCAAGAGTGGTATAGTTGAACCATACAGAAGATTTATTCTGGCTTTTTGAGGAGCCTCCACACTACTTTTTCAGAGTAGCTGCATCAGTTTGCACTCTTACCAGCAGTTAATTTGTGTCTCCTTTCCCCACATCCATGCTAACATTTGTCATCACTTGTTTTTTGGATCTTAGCCATTCTGACTGGGGTAAAGATGAAATTTCAAAGTAATTTGTATTTCCCTGATGGCTAAGGATGTCAAACTTTGTTTTAATTTTTTTTAATTAAAAGGAATGCCTTCATTGTGTGTATTTTGATTATGTTTTTTACTTCTCCTAACTTCTCCCAGATCCTATCAATCTCCCTACCCACCCAATTGTTGTGCGACAAAACTTCCTAGGGAGAGGTAACCCACACATCTACTTACCCTAGATAGGGAATCCACAGCAGACCAAAGTACAGTTACCACTGAAGTCCAACTTGGTGAACTACGACTTTTATTCAGGTTACTTACAGGAAAGTGGATGAAGGGTGGGATCAGAAATGACTTCATCACCAAAGCCCACCCCAGCATAGGTGACAGCTCACAAAGCTGGGAACCAGGAGCACACTGCACAGCCTGCAGGCAGTTGTCAACAGGTTGTCAAGTCATCCAAGGTGCCTCCGTCATTCTAAACCAGTTTCTCTTTCTTCCATTCTTTGAAGCTTGGCTATTCTGGGTCTTCTTCAAAGCTCTGTTTTAGTCTCAAGGGATCTCTCAGCTTTTATTGCTTACTTAGGCAGGGAGCAACTTAGTAAATCTGGTCAGTTTCAGGTACTTCCTGAAACTATTTTGAGTAGTTTACCTTCCTGTTTAATGAGCTTCCCTATTACACAACACCAAATTGTGCTCTCGCTCTCTCTCTCTCTCTGTCTCTCTGTCTCTCTCTCTGTCTCTCTGTCTCTCTGTCTGTCTCTCTCTCTCTCTCTCTCTCCCTCTCTCTCTCTCTCTCAGTGAAAAAAAATAAAACAAACAAAAAACCAGTAAGACAAAAACTGAACATAAAGAGTGAACACACACACAAAGTCCATTATGTGATGGGCAACTCCCAGTCATATTGAGCATTTAAAAAAAACACACATTTCTCATTCATTTGTGTTTCTTCTTTGAAGATTCTCTGTTTAGTTCCATGCCCCAGTTTTAAACTGGGTTATTTGATTTCATGATGTTTCTTTTCTTTCATTTCTTTCCTATTTTCCATTTTTTGAGTTCTTTGTGTATTTTTTATGCTAATCCTCTATCAGTTGTCCAGCTGGTAAAGACCTTTCCCATTCTGTGGGCTGCCCCTTTACTAAACTGTCCTTTGCTGTACAGAAACATTTTAGTTTCAGGAGGTCTCACTTATTAATTATTGGTCTTAATGCTCAGACTACCAGTGTTCTGTTTAGAAAATCCTTTCTTGTACCAGCAAACTCGAGTGTATTCCCAGCTTTCTCTTCTGTCATATTCAGGGTTAGGGTTTTATATTGAGGTCTTTGATCCATGTGGAGTTGCAAGGTGAGAGATAAGGATCTAGTTTTGTTCTTCTGCATGTCACTCTCTTATTGGACCAGAACCTTGTGTTGAAGATGCTGTCCTTTTCTCCACTTGGTACTGTTGATTTTTGTCAGTCAGGTGGGGATGTTTAAAGGTAGGGGATATTGAACATGGTGGTATAAGGAGTTGAACAATGAAATAAGAAGAATTAAATAGAAAGGGAGAGGAGATATCAGGATAAAGGAGAGAATGTGGAAAGGAATAATTAATGTTATACCTTTTGAAAAAGTCATATTGAAATATTTACACACACATACACTCACACATACATACATAGATATAGATATAGATATAGATATAGATATAGATATAGATATAGATATAGATATAGATATAGATATAGATATAGATATAGATATAGATATAGATATAGATATTAAAAGTGTTTAAATGGCATTACTTTACTGAATACCATAGGCTAACAAATAAAAAGTCCAGCCTCAGGAATGGAATTGTTGATCTAAGAGGTCCTATAGACCCCAAACATTATAGGCTATTATAAATGTTCTGGCTTACCCTCCAAAATGTGATGGTAAGACCATATTGCTAAAGTTATCATGTCCTCGAATCATAGAAGATGGAGAAATCAAGCTAGTATTCACTTTGAAGCTTCATTCTTATTGGCTAGCTTTCATAGTACTGGAAGATGTTATATACACTCCTGGAGGAGAAAAGGTAATCATCAATTTTATCCAGCTATAAACCCTGATAGCTACAATAATGACCAGGTTAGCCAAATGCTCACTGGTACAATAGTGGCACAAATGTCATGGGAGTAATCAACTATCTTCTGATTAGATTTTAGACTCCACAGGATGAAGTCCACACTTGGTATTGTTATCAGGGCCACAAACCTGTGGCTAGACAAGTCATAGGCACTAAGGGAGAACCTACTACTATTACTCTGCTAAATAGATGTATTAAACCATGACTTGCACTTACACCTATAGATTGGTGGATCTCTCAGATATCATCTTTTTTGCAGCAGATGATAATTAACACAGAGACCCATAACTGTTCAAGATGCAGAGAACAGAAAACTTTAGAATACGCATCCCTTAATAGGACATCTATATCCACTTCTTCCAAAGGGTCAGGGGTTGCTGTGGAAGAAGGGAGAAAGACTGGAAAAGCGATAGGTTTAGGGTGATTGGATTGCAGTAAAACTGTTTCTGGACAGAGCAGAGCAGTTGCACATATATTCTCAGTGTTTGTGCACAGTGTTTGTGACAGCACGCACAAGATCCGTTAAAGCTGAAGCCAGGCAAAAATCCTAGCATAGGGCAGTAGGCATGACGTGCTACCCCTAACTAAGGAGCAATTGGCAAATGATAAACGCTAGGAAAGGGAGGATCAACTTTTATTAAGGATGTAACCACTGATGGGTTGGCCACACTCCAATGGAAGACCACATGCCCAAGAATATATGGGCAGAAAGAAAATTGGACTTGATGTATTTTTAAAAAAGAAAACACAAAGTTGATGGGTAGGGAATGTGGGTGGAGGGGAGAAGAGTTGGAAGGAAGGTAAATGTGGACTATGATTAAAATACATTATACAGAATTCTCAAAGAGCAACAACAAAAAAGTAAAAACCTATGGAGATGAAACTGAGTGGCTCCACTAAATGTTTTCACTTTGGTTACGTTCTCAGCTCATAAATAAAACATAAAAGGATATTTTTTATGGGGATGTGGTCATGAGTTATAAACTGATGCTGGAGGTAAGTTTCAAGTCTTACAGGTTGTCCTGGTTAGTTTTTTGTCAATTTGACAATCTAAAGTCATTTGAGAAGAGAGAACCTCAGTTAAGAAAATGCCCCTACAAGATTGGCCTGTGGCAAGAAGACTATAGGGTTTTCTTGATTCATGATGCATGTGGGTGAGCCCAACTCACTAGGGATGATGCCACCCCTGGGCAAGTGGTCCTAGATGATATAAGAAAACAGGCTGAGCAAGCCATGAGGAGCAAGCCAGTAAGCAGCACTGCTCCATGGCTTCTGCATCAGCTCTACCACTGGGTTCCTGCCTTGAGTTCCTGCCCTAACTTTCCTCCATGATGGATGGCTGCCTGGAACTGTAAGCTGAAATAAACCCTTTCCTCCCAAATGATTTTGGTCATGGTGTTTTATCACAGCAATCAAAAACTAACTAGGGCAAAAATTGATACCAGGTCAGACGGTACTGATGTGACAAACCTAACTTTATTTTAGGAAAGATTGTGTAAGGATTTGGGGACTTTGGCTTGAAAAGTCTATGGATTGTTCACAGCTTAATGTGGGATCTAAGAAGATAATGCTGAGAGCAGTGCAGATGATGAAGGCCTGGCTTATGGAGTTTCAGAGGAAAGCAAAGACTCTGCCAGGCCCATTTGTGAAATCTTTTGATTGAAAAACCTGTAAAGTGAAACCTTTGCTTTGTTGGGGCAGTTGATACTGGTCAGTGGTGGCTGAAGAATCAGCTATGATTAATAAGAAGCCAGTATCATGGAGGTGAAATCTTCTGGAAAGTATTTCTTCAGAGTTAGCACACCAATGCTGTTTTCTGGAGTGAGGGCAAGGCTGTACCTGGTGCTGGCAGCCAAACTTGGTAATGTGTAAAATCTCTCAGTGGCACTGGTCTTGAACCCATCAGAGTGTCATGGAGAGAAATTGAGGCTTGGAACTATGTGGCAGGTTCAGAGTCCCTGAAGAAAGGTCAGGAGAAACTATTGGTGACGATGCATTCCTGTTGCAGCAGAGACTTCAGCATTTTGAAGATGCCAGTACCACGGGACAACCAGTAAGAACAGCAGTGCCTATGGAGTGGAACCGGCCTGAGTTTATTATATGAGCAGTGTATGCTGTGAATGTCACAGCAAGACAAGTGGGACTCTCTAAGCCCTTTGGAGTCAAGAGGACTGTGTGGGTTCTAGAGACTTTTGGATTTTGATGTTGCTCTGATCTGATTGTGACTATGTCCTGGTTATCCCTCTCGGAATAAAACAGAAGTGACTTATTGTTTTATTATTATTATTATTTTACAGGAGTCCACAGTTGAGAGACCTTGAATTTATTTTATTCTTTTCTCATGTATTTCATCCTGACTTAAATATCCCCTCCCTCCTCTGTTCCCAGTTCCTCCCCCACTGCCTCCTCTCTCCCCCATATTCAATCCTTCTCGGTTTCCCTTCAGAAAAAGACAGGCCTCCCAGGCATATCAACCAAACGTAGCCTATCAAGTTGCAATAAGACTAGACATCCTCCCATATTAAGGCTGGAAGAGGCAACCCAGTAAAAGGGTCCCAAGAACAAACAAGAGTTGGAGACAGCCCCGGCTCCCACTGTTAGGTGTTCCACAAGCTGTACAACTATAACATATATGCAAGTGACCTAGGTCAGACTCATACAGGTTCCCTGATTGTCAGTTCAGTCTCTGTGAGCTCCTATCAACCCCGGTTAGTTGATTCTGTGGGCTGTTTTCTTATGGTGTCCTTGACCCCTATGGCTCCTACAATCCTTCCTCCCCCTCTACTGAACAGTTCCTCAAGCTCCACCTACTATTTAACTGTGGGTCTTTGCATCTACTCCCGTAAGTTACTGGATGAAACTTCTCTGGTGACTATTATGGTAGGCTCTGGCCTATGAGTTTAGCAGAGTATCATTAGGAATTATTTCGTTGACATATTTATTTATTTATTTATTTATTTATTTATTTATTTATTTATTTATTTTTGAACCAGTCGTGTTTGGTTTGATCTTGTGTCTCTGGGCTGTCCAGTCTCTGATTCCTGGCCATCCAGGAAGTGGCAAGCATGACTCCCTCAAGTGGCATGGGTCTTAAGTTAGACTAGTCATTGTTGGCCACTCCCACAAGCTCTGTGCCAACTTTACCCTAGCACATCTTGTAGGCTGGACAAACTGTAAGTCAAAGGTTTTGTGGCTGGATCAGTGTCCCAGTCTCAAGCCTTTTTGTGGTTATAGAAAATGGCCAGTTCAAGCTCCATATCCCCATCAGTAGGAGTCTTCACTAGGGTCACCCTCATAGATTCCTGGGAGTTTCCATTGAACTACCTTGCCCCCCAAATGCACCCCCCAATTCCAATTGTGTCTCCCAGTACTTTTCCCTCCACCCCCATCACCAGTAGCACCGTTCCTGCCTGTTTCCATGTGACTGTGCCCTGGTTCTTATCTCTTGGGATAGAAGAGTGACTATTTTACAGGAGTTAAAATTCAATATCTTTCAATATGGACTCCTGTAAAAAATATTGAAAGATATTGAATTTTAAACAGATGCTGGCAGTTTAGAGAGATGATGGATAACTTAGAAAGACTGTGGATGTTCTAGAAAGATGATGGATGCTCTAGAGAGGTGATAGATGTTTGAGAGAGGTGATGGATGTTCCAGAGAGATGATAGATGTTTTAGAGAGCCTGGATATTTTAAAGAGGCTTTGAACTTTGAAAGATATTTTAGATGTTTTAAAGAGATTGAACTTTAAAAGTGTTTTGATTTTGAAAGACTGTGGGACTTTTAAGAGTTGGAATGTGTTTTATATTGAAATAGTTATCTTATATAAGATCTTGTTAAATATAAAATACTATGCTATCTTGAGGCTTTATCAAATAACCATGATGTAATTTATTCCCTATACCTCATTTTCCTTCCGTATTAACCACTGCCCTCCTGTCCAGTTGGAGCCCCCTCCTTATTATTCTATCAGTCACTACATGTCACTTGTTTCCTGCTTTCCTCTCACAAGTCCCTCCCAAACATGGTCCTTTATACTTTCCTGGTTTCTATGGTTACTCCATGCTGTATGTTCATGTCTGATAATTTGGAGCTAGGAACCACAGATGAGACAGAATGTGTAGAGTTCTTAAGTGTCTTTCAGCCTTTTTGATTTCCTCTATTGGGAATTCCCTACTCAGTTCTGTACCCCATTTTTAATAGGGTTATTTGATGTTTTGGTAATTAGTTTCTTGAGTTCTTTGTATATTTTGGAGATCAGCCCTATGTCAGATGTAGACTTTTCCCAGTCTATGGGCAGCAGTTTGGTCTTTTCAATTGTGTCCTTTGCCTTACAGAAGCTTCTCAGTTTGAGGAGATCCTATTTATTAATTGTCGATCTCAGTGTCTGTGCTGCTGGAGTTATGTTCAGGAAGTGATTTCCTGTACCAATTTGTTCAAGGGTACCTCCTACTTTCTCTTCTAAGAGGTTCAGTGTGGCTGGATTTATGTTGAGGTCTTTGATTCATTTGGACTTGAGTTTTGTGCATGGCGGTAGACATGGGTCTATCTGCAGTCTTTTCTACACACCATCATCCAGTTATGCCAGCACCATTTGTTGAAGATGCTTTCCTCCTCCCATTGTATACCTTTAGCTGTTTTGTCAAAAATCAGGTGTTCTTATGTGTGTGGGTTAATGTCAGGATTTTCAATTTGATTCCATTGGTCTACCTGTCTATTTTTGTGCCAATACTAGGCTGTTTTCAGGACTATAGCTCTGTAGTAGAGCTTAAAGTTGGGGATGGTGATGCCTCCTGAAGTTCCTGTATTGTACAGGATTGTTTTGGCTATCCTGGGTCTCTTGTTTTTCCATATAAAGTTGATTATTATCCTTTCAAGGTCAGTAAAGAATTGTGCTGTGATTTTGATGAGGATTGCATTGAATCTGTAGATTGCTTTTGGAAAGATTGCCATTTTTACTATGTTATCATACCTATCCAAGAGCATGGGAGATCTTTCCATTTTCTGGTATCTTCTTTAATTTCTTTCTTTAAAGACACAAAGTTCTTGTTATATAGGTCTTTCATTTGTTTGGTAAGTGTTACCCCAAGATACTTTATGTTGTTTGTAGCTATTGTAAAGGGTGATCTCTGGTTTCTTTCTCAGCCCCTTTGTCGTCTGAATAAAGTAGGGCTACTGATTTTTTTGGCTTTATCTTGTATCCTGCTAATTTGCTGAAGGTGTTTATCAACTGTAGGAGTTCCCTGGTAGAGTTTTTGGGACGCTTATGTAAACTATCATATCATCTGCAAATAGAGAAAATTTTACTTCTTCCTTTCCCAATTTGTATCTCCTTGATCTCCTTTTGTTGTCTTTAGCTAGAACTTCAAGTACAATATTGAAGAGATATGGAGAGAGAAGGCAGCCTTGCCTTGTTTCGGATTTTAGAGGAACCGCCTTAAGCTTCTCTTCATTCAGTTTGATGTTGGCTGTTGGTTTACGGTATATTGCTTTTATTATGTTTAGGTATGTTCCTGTTGTCCCTGATCTTTCCAAGACCTTTATCATGAAAGGGTGTTGAATTTTGTCAAAGGCTATTCCAGCATCTAGTGAGATGATCATGTGGTTTTTCTTCTACAGTTTGTTTATATGGTGGATCACGTTGATAGATTTTCATATGTTGAAACATCCTTGCAACCCAGGGATGAAGCCTACTTGGTCATGGTGGATGATTTCTCTGATGTGTTCTTGGATTCAGTTTGTCAGTATTTTATTGAATTTTTTTGCATTAATGTTCATGATGGATATTGGTCTGTAGTTCTTTTTCCTTAGTTGTGACTTTGTGTGGCTTGGGCACCAAGATAATTGTGGCCTCGTCAAAAGAGATTGGTAATGAACCTTCTGTTTCTATTGTGTGGAACAATTTGAGGAGCCTATAATTCACAATGCCAGAGAAATTGGGATATAAGGAGAATTCTAAGAGATTCATATAAGGTCCCTCATAGAAGGGGAAAGGGACAAGATCTCTTGAGCATATTGGGAGGGGAGGACAGCGAGTGGAGAGGGAGCTAGGGGAAAGAAAAGGGGAGGAAAGGAAAGAGGAGAGGAAAGCATGTGGGACTAGGAAGATTGAGTCGGAGAGGAATAGACAAGAGGAGAGAAAGAGAAACAGAGACAGAGACACAGGGACAGAGAGACAGAGACAGAGACACAGGGACAGAGACACAGAGACAGAGACACAGAGACAGAGAAAGAGAGAGAGAGAGAGAGAGAGAGAGAGAGAGAGAGAGAGAGAACATAAAAGATGAAGCCATTATAGGTTTGAAGAGAAAACTGAATCTAGAAACATGTCCAGAGACCTACAAGACTGACCCCAACTAACACTTTCAGCAACAGCGGAAAGGCTACCATAAATGCCCTTTCCTGATAATGAGATTGATGACTAACTTATCCACCATCATAGAGCTCTCATCTAGTAGCTGATGGAAACAGAAGCAAACATCCACAACTAAACACTGAGCCGAATTGGAATCCAGATGCAGAGAGGGAGGACAAAACCAGGCTACAGAAACACATAGAGACAGCTGACCTGAACAAGGAGGAGCTAATGGGCCCCAGACTGATAGCTGGGAATCCAGCATTAGACTGACTCAGACCCTCTGAACATGGACAGTCTAAGGGACCTCTGACAGTGGAACCAGGATGTATCCCTGGTGAAGGAAAGGACTTTGGGAGCACATTCCCCATGAAGGGATACTCCCTTAACCTAGAGGCAGGAGGGAAAGCCTAGTCCCTACTCCAAATGATTGACAGATTTAGATGACCCCTCCTGGAATGCATCACCCTACATGTGGAGTGGGGTGGAGTGGGAGGAGAGGGTGGGGGGGCATGGGAAGATGGAAGAGAGGATAAAGAGGGAGGGAGGGAGAGGGAACTAGGATTGATATGTAAAATAACAATAAAAAATCTAACTAGAAACAAAAAAAAGTTGTTTTAATTTGATTTTCTCTAGTTGTTAAGGATGATAAACACTTCCTGAAGCATTTCTGAACCATTTTTGTTGCTTCTCCGGAGAACTATATTTAGATCCCTACTCTACCCCATTTTTAATTGTGTCATTTGTTTCCTTAGCTCTTTGGGTTTTGAGTTTTGTTTGTTTATTTGTTTGTTTTGTTTGTGTTGTTGTTGTTTGTTTTCTTTTAGGATTTTCTGTTTTGGTTTTTGTTCTAATACTTTGGATGTTAATCCTCAGTCAGATGTACAACTGCAAAAATGCTCTCCTATTCTGTGATTTTCTTCTTCACTTGATTGACTGTTTCTTTAGCTGAACAGAACATTTTAGTTTTATGAGCTTCCAGTTTTCAACTGTTGGCCTTAGTTCCTTGGCAAATGGAAAGGCTTTTCCTACACCTAAATCATAGAGGATAGTGCCTATATTTTCTTATAGCAGTTTTAAAGTTTCAAACTGAGGTATTGATTCACCTGGCTCTAAGTTTTGTGCAGGGAAATAGATGTGGTTCTAATTTCATTCTTCTGTGTGTGGATATGCAATTTTCCTAGCATCATTTGTTGAAGGTTTCTTTCTCCAAGTTATGCTTTCTTACTTCTTTGTCAAATATCAGGTAGCTGTAGTTATGAGTACTCATATTTGGGTCTTATATTTTATTTTATTGGTCTGAGTGTCTGCTTCTTAATTCATTTTCATATTGTTTTTATTAAATCTTTCTATAATATATCTTAAAATCTGGGATAGCAATTCCTCTAGCACTTTTCTTTTTTGCTAGGATTTACTTAGCTATGTGGGGGTCTTTTCTAGTTCCATATGAATTTTAGGTTTTTTTTCTAATTCTGCAAAGAATGTTGTAGATATTCTAATTGGAATTGCATTGAATCTGTAAATTATTTTTGGTAGGGTGGTCATTTTCGCAATATTAATTCCAATGATCTATGAACATGGAATGCCTTTCCTTTTCCTTTTGTATGTAGAAGGCAAAAGGCCCTTGTGCCCTCAGGTTAAAGTTAAAGACACAGCTTATCTCTCCAAAGAGAGAAGACATTTGGCTGTTTTCCTGGAATGCTGGGGGGGAAATGTAGTGACAACTGGGTGATCTTTTGCTACCTGTTGAACCAGGTTCCACCCATAACCCCCAGAATACTATGTTTGTTTATCCCAGACTTTTCCCCCTAAAACCTTGAGCATTGCATCTAAACCATAAAACCCATCCTTGTGAGAGATGTCATTTGTACTTTATAACAGCCTAAGTGACTTCTATGTTATCTTGTGTCCAAGCCAAATCCCCAGTCATTCTCCCAGACCCTTATCTTGAGCATTGTTTCTACGTCCATAGACTACGTCAATAGTCGTCATGGAAGATGTCGAATGTACTTTGTAAAGAGCTTCAATATCAGAGCTTAAGCTTAGTTGTACTCACAGGAGGACTGAGTTAATTGTTATCAGAAAACTTTTTCCCAAAATTATGTTATACTTAAATATGGCTAAAATAAACAAACTGGGGTGTCAGACTCTTGAAGTTTTGGCCTAGCACTGGTATCTAAATTGGGCCATCTCCTATTTTATGTGAAGAACCTGTGGTTCCTGTCAGCTGGGGCTGAAGAATCAGCTGTGTTTAACAAGAGACCAGAACCACTAAAGGAAAAATTTTGTTTTTCTGGGACAATTGATGCTGGTCCAGGTGGTGATTAAGAAGAGACCAGCCCTGTTGAGGTAAAAATCTTCTGGAAGTGTTTCCTCAGGGTCAAAAAGCTGTGTTCCATAGGCAGCAACGACTGTACCTCATGCTGGTAGCTCACCCAGGTGGTACTGGTTTTTGAAGGTATTAAGGGTTTTTCTCTGTATTGCTGTGGAACCTGTCCTGGAATTAATTATCTCTGTAGACCAGGCTGGCCTGCCTCTGCCTCCTGAGTGCTGGGATCAAAGGCACGCGCCACCGGCTTGGCTCTGTGAAAGGCTGATAGGCCATTGGTGAAGATGCAGCCTCAGTGGCATCGAAAGCCCGGGACTGAAGGGGTCATACAGAGAAATTGAGGCTTGGCATTGTAAAGAGAGGCCAGCAGAAGCTATCGGTGAAAGCTATTGGGGCAGCCAGCTGTAGCAGAAGACCCCAGCAGTTTTGGAGATGCCAGTGCCAAAACCAGCAGCAGCCATGGAGTGAAATCAGCTGGAGCCTAGAAGACTAGCTGTGCGTGCTGTAGAGGAGAGAGCCAGAGGAGTGGCCCAGGCTCCTTGAAAGAGCACAGAAGATCGTAGAAAGAGCACAGTAGATCCCAGACACTGGACACTGAGTTATTTACACTTTTGGAGCTTGGTTTTTCTTTGTTCAGATTGGGACTGTGTGTGCCCTTTGTTCTTTGCTCTTGAAGTAAGAATGCATTTAACTTTTTTTTTTTTTTAATTTTATTTTACAAGAGCCTACAGTTGAGTTTGAACTTTTAAAGACTTTCTTTGGAATTTTTACAAAGACTTTGGATTTTAAATGAGCCAATATTTTAAAGATACTGGATGTTTAAGTGTTTGGATTTTTTAAAACTGTGGGACTTTTAAATTTTGGAATGTTTATATTGTAATGCTTATCTGAGCTAGAGTGAGTGGTGAGGTGGAGGGCACAGTACTGGTCCCAAAGCCACCACTCCTTAAAAGCCCTTTGGTGAGTATCCCCCAGCCCACCTGGACAGCATCTACTTCAGTCTTTGATGGCTTCCTGTGTAGGGAGTCTTTTGGAGCACCCTGATGAACATATCAAAATGATAGTTTTGTACCTGACACAGATGTTATGGTTCTAAGGATGATGGCTACTTTTGTGCTATTTGCTTATTTCTTCTTTTAGAACAGGCTGTTCATATATAAGGCCCATTTTAAATAGGACAAGTTGTTTTCTTGACTTTTTTAAATTCTTCATGTATTTTAGATATACATTTATATATTCTGAATATTAATCCTCTGTCATATATATAGCTGGCAAAGATCCTCTCCCACTCTGTGGATTCTCTCCTCTATATTGTTTCTTTAACTGTACAGAAGCCTTTCAGTTTTATGAAGTGCCACTGTCAATTGCTGGTCTTAATTCTTGAACAAATGGAGTCATAGTCAAAAAGTCTTTTCCTACACCTATATCATGTAGAGTGCTGCCTATATTTTCTTCTAGCACTTTCAACATGTCAGGTTTCACATTATGATCTTTAAGCCATTAGGAATCAATTCTAGGGCTGGAGAGATCTCAGAGATTAAGAGTCTGACTGCTCTTCCAAACTCCCAGCATCCATATGGCAGCACGCACAACTGTCTTAACTCCAACATCTGACACCCTTACACAGTCACACATGAAAGCAAGCAAGACCTCAATGCACATAAAATAAAAGTAAATTTAAAAAAAGTCAATTCCATGCTGGGTGATGGATATGTGTCTTAATTCTTTCGTTTACATGTGGACATCCAATACTCCCAGCATCATTTGTTGAATATGGTTTCTTTTCTCCAGTGTATGTTTTTAACATCTTTGTCAAATAGCAAGTGGCTGTAACTACATGTGCTCATTTGGGAGTCTTTCCTTTTGTTCTATTGATCAACATGCCTGGTTTTTTGCCAGTACACTATTTTTATTACTATGGCTCTGTCATATGCCTTGAAATCTAGAATGGTAATTCCTCCAGTATTGTTTTCTTTCTTTTCCTTCAAAGGATTACATTTAAATATACAAGATCTTTTGTGGTTCCAAATAAATCTTATGATGTTGTTTTTGATTTCTATGAAAAGTGTTGTGGGATTTTGTTGGGAATTTCATTGACTCTCTAAATGGCTTTGGTATAATGGACATTTCCACAATATTTGTGATTCTTTTAAATTCTTTATCTTTGGCATCATCTAGGTAATTCTAATGGAGGAGCACTTCTGTAGGATTTGTGGGTTTGGGAGCACAAACTGTCTTCATCTTTCATAGTGTTACTGTTTTTGCAATGAAGCATAGGTATGCCTACTTCTTTTTTGGTTCTGTGTCTTATGTGAACACAGCAAGCATGGACAGAGCACTGGATGTGCAGATTAGGTGAAACCTGGATGTTGTGTAGCAGGAAAGCAGATGAACACAGGACTGTGCTGGCATTTGGGACTTGCATTCTGGCCAAAGCCAGGATGTTGGAGATGTGTGCAGGACTCACCAGACTAGGCCTAGATATTCAATGTGGGACCTGTGTTATACGTGTATATTGGTTAGGGTGCATAGAGGGTAGAATCAAGCAGACTCACCAGGCTGGAGTATCAACACAAGATGTATGGACCAAGCTGAGTCTGGATATTGGAGGTAGAATGGGAGAGATAATGTCAGATGGTCAAAGTGGGGCCTAGGCTGGCACACAGGATGGAGGTCCTGCCCCAAGCCTGGAGACTGGAGATAGCAAATGGAGCTCACCAGAGGAAGCTGGGGCACAGATGTGGGACTCGGGTTAGGACTGAGGATGGTGGGGGTATGCACAGAAGGTAGAATCGGGTGAGTTCACCTGTCTAGGGCCAAGGTGTTTGAGTTCCTTGGGCTAGGAGGTCAGGGGTAGTATGGAAGGAACGAGATCAGATGATCACAGGGGGCTCTAGGCTGGCCCATATGGAGAACGTTTAAAAGTTGCTCTCATAATTCAGAGTAGAATGGAGGTTACCAGAGGCTAGAGAGGGTGGAGAGCAGATATGAAATGATTGATCATTGGCTAGGTACAAAGTTATACCTCCATAAGAAATGGAGAAGTTCTGCTTTGTTGTTTCACAGTATAATGACTTTAAATAAGGTTGCTTATTAGAGACATTAGAAGAGAAAATTTTGTGAGGGTGTTTCTTTTTTTGCCACAAGTAACTGTTAGAGAAGATAGATATCTTTAACCTGATTGCAGAAAGTATACACATATCAGACAACAATATGATGCATATAATTACATACCACTAATGCATATAATTACAATTTTATACATTAAGTAAAAACTAAATTTACAACAGAAAACAGAAGGACTAAGAAGAGGGGGGATAGTGAGCTATGCTGGGATATGATCTAAGTTTATATCTGTGATAATGGGCTTATGTAACTGTATAATAGAAAAGAAAAAATGTAAAATTTTAAAATAAACTTGTTAATGGGAGAAAGAAACAAAGAAGTGGGAGAGGTACTTGACTTGCATGATAAGGAAATAAGGCAGGACGCTGAGATGGAGCCACCATGTAAGAACAATTTGGCTTGGAATGCAGTGTCAGGACTTTGAGGAGCACAGACGTATTTCAAGCAGAAATCGTTGTCAGAGCATGGCAAGGTTTGAAGTAAAGTCATCCACAGAGGTTTTGTATAGAAAAAATGCTTTGCACGAAAAGTGATCTCTCCTATTTGATGTTCTCTTATGTAAGGGTTTAAGTGTCTTTTGATGTTGACACCTGTAAAACTGTATTTCTTTGAATAAATGTGGCTGTGCCTATAGCCCCAGGTGTGTGAAATCCTAGCTGTGTATCAATGATTATATGCAGGGTGGCTGGCTATGTGCAAAAACCCTTGTTCCATAGGGGAATGTAATTGTCATGTCACTAAAGCTCCTTGTATATACGAATGATCCAGCATGAGTGAAGTTCAAAGTAGCCATGGGCCCCTCTAAGTTTCATGGGTGTGTAAACACAAGCTGTTTCTGCTAGCTTCCTCATCTTTAGTCACACTCTTTCCCAGATATTGGCTCTAAGAGCAAATTCACAATTGGAACTGAGACCAAAGGGGTACTATTTCCTTGTCTTTATTTTTTTCCTATAAACCAATGGTGAAAATGTTCTTTAGACTTTAATGTTAATATAAAGGATCAGAATTCTTCTATATAGCAGATTACAGACTTCTACCACAAAAATTCCCAAGGGTTTTTTCACTGGTGTATCTCTGCTGGACCCTCTATTTGCTATTGGAAAAGCCTGGATTTTAAAGCAATATGTATCATTCTCTTGGTTCTCACAAATGCAAAAAGATCAGCTAGTCCTATCAAAAGGCTCATATGCCAGGTAGTGGTGGTGTATGCCTTTAGACCCAGCACTTGGGAGGCAGAGGCAGACAGATCTCTGTGAGTTCAAGGCCAGCCTGGTTTACAAAGCAAGTTGAGGACAGGCTCCAAAACTACACAGAGAAACCCTCTCAAAAAAAATAAATAAAAACAAAAACAAAACAAAAGAACCTCATATCTTCAATACTGTCCTAATTGTAGAGAGAAAAGGAATCTGACACTGTCTAGTTCTTGAAAGGAAGAATTATAAATTATAAATACATATATATACACATAATACATTATAAATTATAAATACATCCCTCACCACAGGAATAGTAATTGCATTTAATGACATCTTATTTTTTTATTTAATGACAACTTATTTTAAAAAGGATTTAATTGGGCCTATGGTTTCAGAGACTTGAAGTCTGTGATGGCAGAGTGGAGATAGAGCCCAGCTCTGCTGGAATAGCAGCTGAGAGTTTGAATACTTCCTCCGATAAGGCCACAGCTCCTAATCTTTTACAGTCTCTAACTGAATACCAAGTATTCAAACACTGGAGACTTATGGGGGGATTTCATTCAAACTAGCATGGTGGAGGTATGTTCACAAGTGAGTATGGGCATCTGTGGAGTCCCTTGAAGTTGGCAATGTGAGCAGCTCTGACTAACATGAGTGCTAGGAACCAAACTTGGGTCCTTGACAAGAGCAATATATGCTGTTAACTTCTGAGTCATCTCTCCAACACCTAAGTTATTGTTTCATTGCTTTACTGTTAAATTTGACTGATAAAGTTTGTAAAAACCATTTATGATCTTCTCTGATTATAAGAGATTAGATGGTCATGTTGATTGTTTTTTATGGCAACTAGACACAAGCTAGAATCATTTAGGGAAAGGAACTCTCACTTGAAAACATCTCTGTAAGATTGGCTTCATAGGCAAGTCTGTCAAGCATTTTCTTGATTAATGGTTGATGAGAAAATGGGCTAGCCCTCTATGGGAGGTGTCAACCCTGGGCAGGTGGTACTAAGTTGTATAGGAGAGCAAGCCAGTAAGTAGCATTTTGCCATGGCCTCTGCTTTAGTTCCTGCCTCCAGGTTTCTCCTTGGCTTCCCTCAATGGACCCAGCATGTGTAAGCCAAATAAACCCGTTCCTCCCCAAGTTTCTTTTGGCCATGGTGTTTTATTACAACAATAGAAACCCTAACTAAGACAATGACCATCAAGTATGTCATGGTGATTACCTTAGAGAGAGAATTACAGGCTATTTTAATTGTTTTCTCTTGAGTAACAGCAAGAAGTCTAACAAGAAAATGAAACATTATAAAATATTTCTTTAATAAGGAGTAACAAGAGACTTATTGTGTCCCAGAACTTTTAGAAAGCATTAACATATATTTTTCTGGCATTTCTCACATATGTCCTAGGTTGTTTATGAAAATTCCACAGTAAGAGAGGGAAAAATAAAAAGAAGCTATGTGGAGATGTATAAAAAAGCCTGAAGTTGTCTTAAGTTGGTCTGTATAACTACTTGACTAACTAAGGTCAAAAGCCATATATTACCAAAGCAAAAGACTGACAATGTAAAGTTGTTTACCAATACTCCTACTCCATGTCAATGTAAGATTGGCCCCCAGTGTTAGGGTCAAAAACAGAAGTTGACCTGCTTCTTCTCTATCTTGGTTAAACTAAAGTGACACAGATAACACTACTGGTGTTCAGCAGGCATTATCTTGAGGAATTGAGAGAAGGTTGAGAGTAGGTGATGTGTGAATAGATAGTAAAAATCTTTCTTCTTCTTGGTTGTATAGATTGTGTATGTAATGGCTCCAAACCTCTGCTCAGTTTTGACAGGTAAGTGGTGTTCTGGTTTTGTCTGGTTGATTCAGTGACATATGTGCCTCAAAGCTGCGGGTAAAATGTCACAGTCTAAAGACAGTCTGTCACAAAGCAATGTACCATGGCCCATCTGTTTGGTAGGTACTGTTTGGTAGATGAGTGATTCTTCAGAACAAATACTGAGTTTTATTGCTCTAAGAATATGGTACACCAGATAACAGTGATATTTTGAGCAAGAATGGGCAATTACATGGCATACACAAACCACAAAGAGAATCTAGGTTGTTGTCTCAGAGTAAGCAAAGGAGATGTGTTGTGGGCATTATATTGCTAATGGCCTATGGTTTTTAACATAGGATGCTAACACAACCAGAATAAGTAGATAAATAAATGGGACCCACTAATATCCTTACTAAAAGGGTGTTTAACTAAATAGCAATTTTCTTCTAAGCATTCAAAAGATTTCATTTAAGGTTCATAATTGGAAAACTTTTTATCAACCTCATGATCAGGAGTCCGCTAGTTATGAGAAATGCCTGCACTACCAACACAGCCTATTTGCATTCCATTTGGATGTATGCAGAAGGGAAAGTCAGAAGGGTTCCCTGAAGTTCATGATGGCATTTGTGTGAATGGCTGTCCTGATGCTTGACCTCAGATAAAGTGAATTGAGACTAACAGCTGAGATGGGTGTGTCAATGCTGCACCCTACAAAATAGGTTCCAACGATCAATGACTGTCTCAGAGCTTTTTGTTGCCAGCAAACCAGCACACACACGTGGCACTGGACATAGTAAACACCACAGCCTCATAACTCCAGTACTTTAGGAAGGATTTGCAAACCAGGAGAAAAAGGAACAAAGGGTGGTCCCTGGAGAGGTTTGATGTGTGTGAAAAAAGCAAAACCCAAACTGAAGAGAACATGAGTGTTTAATCAAGCACATGAAAAACTTACAAACAGAACAATAAGATGTGCCAAAAGGAAAAGGGAAAACCGGACCTTGTTTCCTGGGTGTAAACCATCCCAAGAACCTTAGGACCCTCAGATGGTATAGCCATGGCTGAGGGAAAACGCTAAGGAGGAATTGAAGTAGTGTTTAGGATCTGAGTGACTGAACTAATCGGTAGTCCAACCTTCTACTCCACATACACACATGAGAGGAAGGGAAGGAGGGGGCAGAACATCTTCTTTTAAATAGAAATAAATACATTTATATTTTTCCATCTTTTAATAAAACATATTTTAATTGATATAGAATTAAAACCCTTTACCTCTCTCTTAAACCTCTCCCATGTTCCACCCCACTATCAAGTTGATGGCTCCTTTTTCTTTGATTGTGAGTGTTGTACATATGTATGTATACACAAATATATATAAATACAACCTGCTGAGTCCATATTTGTTAGTGACATATATGTAGTTTCAGAGCTGACCACCCTGCATCACACAGACAATAAGGGGGCTCATCCATGTGACAGGCTAGTTTGCCTCCTACCAGCAGTCATTAGTTGTCTATAGTTCTCTGTGTAGGAATGGAACCCCATGAAACTTTCCCTGATCCATGTTAACACACCCATTGATATCCCCATTGTTCTGGTCTTGTCTATGCAGCCTTTTCTAGGAGAGACTGCTTCATATCATACTTTCTGGTATTGTAGCTCTTGCAATCTTTCCATCACCACTTCTGTGATGTTCCCTGAGCCATAGATGCAGAAGCTGTGATACAGATGTTTCTGTTGGAGCTGGGCTCCCTAGGACCTGTGGATCTCCAGTTGTGGTTTTCTATAATGGTCTTTATTTGCTATAAAGACAGGCTTCTTTGATGAGGTATGGTAGCTGCAATCACCTGTGGGTATAAGGATAAGATTTAGGAAAGTGGTGGTAGTAGCTTCTTTTCTAACATCCTCACTGGCCCAGGAGGCTGTCTGCCTTTCTAGTACTAGGGATGATTTCCCTCCTATTGAGTGGGCCTGTGCCCAGTTAATGGGCTGCTAGTTATCAAGGGCATACGAGTGCCATTTATTGCACCTTGCCATTCTGGTAATTGTTGTGATTCATAGGTGTTGCATCTGGATAGGACTGTTGATGACTTCCCACCCTTGGCACCTTGCATAGTATTTTCTGGAACCATGGAAGCTAGACCACAAGGAAAGACTTTTAGATCAGACCCAACTTGTATCATCCAAGTCCTGTGTCCTAAGTGTTCAGTGTCTTCAGTTATGTGGGTCCACCCTCAAGCCCTGAGAGGCAACTGGGGGCTACATCTATAACCTACATTGTTTGGGGAGTCATTTGGACTACCCTGAAGAAATCTTTGAAAGGCTGTTTTTCCTGCATGGTCCTGGGGACTTTATTGGTCTAAGTTCTTGTGAGGAGCCTGTCAGCCCAAGTGGCTTACCTTATTATACTATATATCAATATATAATACATAGTATATAATTTGATGTAAACATGAAATACCATGATTCCCTAAGGCTTTACCAGACAATATTGGTGCTGTTTGTCCATCATCCATCCTTCTTCTTCTGTTTTGACTCCTTCCTTTCTCTGCAGTTGGAGACTCTCCTCATCCCATTACCCACTTCATGCCATCTTATCCTGCTATTTCCCTCCCAATCCCCTCCCCACCTGTGGTCCCTTTATACTTTCCTGGTTTCTGGGGTCACTCCATGATGTATACTCACATCTAAGGATTTGGAGCTAGGGATGACAGATGAGAGAGGACATGACGTGTCCTTTCTGAGTCTGGGTTACCTCACTTAATATAATCTGGTCTAGGTCTGTCCACTTACCTGCAAACTTCAGTTTTCTTCACAGCTGAATAGGATTTCATTGTGTACATGTATCCCATTTTCACTATCCATTCATCTGTTAAGGACATTTATGCTGTTTCCATTTCATGGCTATATGAAAAAGATCACTATGAACTTTGCAGAGGAAGCATCTGTGAAGTAAAGAGGAGCTGTCTTAGTTATTTTTCTATTGCTGTGAGAAAAACACCATGACCAAAGAAACTTATAAAAGGAAGCATTTAATTGGGCTTATAGTTGCAAAGGGCTAGAGTCCATGATGACACTGCAAAGGTATAATGGTATGAACAGCTGAGAGCTCACACCCATCTTAATCCAAAAGTCCCAAACAGAGAGAAGCACATAGGATTGAATCCAATCTTTTGAAGCCTCGAAGCTCATCCCCAGTGACACACCTCTTCAAACAAGGCCAGGCCTCCTAAACTTGTTCAAAACTTTCAGCCTATGGGGCCCATTCTTTTTCAAACCACCACATTTCACTCCCTGGACCCAGTAGGCTTTAACCCAACTTCAAGTCTACATAGTCTTTCACTGTCTCATTACCATTTTAAAGTCCAAATTCTCTTCTGAGACTTAAGACAATCTCCTAACTATAAGCCCCTGTAAAATCAAAATGCAGATCACATAATTACAACATTCAGTGGCACAGATTATGTATTACCTTTCCAAAAGAGAAATCTGGGGACAAAGACATTAATCCATTACTTTTCAACTTAGCCTTAGGCAAATTCTCAGGAAAAGAGCCAATGCAGCCACATTTTTGCCAAAAATACCACAAGAACAGTCTCTCACCCAATTGCTAATACTGTTCCCTCTGAAACCTCTTGATCTGGGTCCCTATAGTCTGTCTACATAGCTTTCAGCACTACCCAAGCTTCTACTGGAATGGCCCATTAAGCTCTACTTATAGCATTCAACTGATTTTCTACTCCAAAGCCCCCAAGTCTTCCATATCTGTTCAACATAATCACATGGTCAAGTCTGTCACAATAATAACTACTTCCTGATATCAACTATTTTCTGAGTTTTCAATTGCAGTGACAAAATACCATGATCATGGAAACTTATAACAGGAAGCATGTAATTGGGCTTAAGTTTCAGAGCATTAGAGTTCATGACTGCAGAGCAAAGGCATGGTGGCAGGAACATCTGAGAGCTCACATCTTGATTCAGAAACACATGGCAGAGAGAGTACATTAAAAATGGCACAAGTCGGCAGGGCAGTGATTGTACACGCCTTTAATCTCAGCACTTGGGAGATAGAGGCAGGTGGATCTCTCTGAGTTCAAGTCTAGCCTGGTTTAAGGAGGGAGTTCCAGGACAGCCAGGGATACACACAGAGAAACCCTGTATCAAAAAACAACAACAACAATGACAAAACACAAAAAAAAGACTAACACAAGTCTTCTGAACCTCAAAGCTCCCCCCCCCACCAGTGACTCACCTCCTCCAATAAAGCCATACTTCCTACTCATTCCCAAACAGCTACACCAACTATGAACTACTTATTCAAACATATAAGCCTATGGGGGCTATCCTCATTCAAACCATCACAGATGTAAATATGACATTCTAATATATGTCAATGAGGGGTATAGCTGAGACATATGGTAGATTTAGTTTTTAGGTTTTTGAGGATTCTCCATACTGATTTTCCAGAATGGCTGCACTAATTTGCATCTCCACCAACAGTGAATAAGGATTCCTCTTCATGAAACTGGAATGGAAGTGGAAGATTTCTTCACAATCTCAATATGCATTTGTTGTCAACTATTTTGTTGATCTTTGTCATTCTAGCTGTAGTAAAATGAAATATCAAAATTGTTTCAATTTGCTTTTCTCTAATTCCTAAGGAAGATAATCATTTCTTGAGGTATTAGCCATTTTTGTTTCTTCTACTGATAACTCTGTTTACATCCCTTTCTCATATTTTAATTGTGTCTTAGTTACAGTTTCTATTACTATGAAGAGATACCATGACCACAGCAATGTTTTGTTATAAAGGAAAACTTTTCACTGGGGCTGGCTTACAGTTCAGAGGTCCATTGCCATCATGGTGGGAAGTGTGGTGGCACACAGGCAGACATGGTGTTGAAGAGAGCTCTACATCCTGGATAAGGCAGCAGAAAGAGACTGTGAGATACTGGGCCTAACTTGAGCATCTGAAGCCTCAAAGCCTTCCCCCAGTGATAGTCTTCCTCCAACAAGACAACACCTATTTCAATAAAGCTATACCTATTCCAACAAAGCTACACCTCCTAATACTGCCACTCCCTATGAGCCTGTGGGGCCAATTTCTTTCAAAACACTACATCAAATAAATACTGAATCTCCAGTAAATACTATCATTTCTCATATTGTCTTATAGGGTGGTGTGATGGGATCAAACCCAGGGGCTTGTGCATAGTAAGCAAGCACTCTACCACAGAGTTACATTTCTAGCCAAATCCCTCCCTTAAAATTTCAGTACCTGCCACACAGCATGAAGATCTGGATTTACATGCCCAACATTCATGTAAAAATCAAGACACAATAGCCTGCACACCTGTATCCAGTGGATGAGAAGGAGAGACCGGCAGATCTCAGGAGCTTGCTGACCTGACAGTCTAGAAAAATAGTGGGTTCAAGGTTCATTGTCTCAAATAATAAAATGGAAAACAATTAAAAAAGATACTTGATGTTGACTTCTGGCCTCCCTACACAGTACATCCATGCATGCACACATGTGATATGCACACACATACACATTAACATGTACCCATACTACTTAAAAATTAAATTCAGAGTAACTAGATGGCTAGAAAAAACTAGTTTCAAAGTGATATTACAGAGGGCAATAAGAACCTCCATAGTTAGCTGAGTGCCATGACTTGAGAGACCCAGCCTTTCTAAATGTACAGTAGACACTGAAATCACATGCTTCATGTCTGTTCCTAACAACCTCACCTCTAAAGGTCTTTCCTAGAAGCTGAAAATTAGAAAGTAAGGGAGAAAGAAAATGCTTAGAAGCAAACACAAGACTTTACAGCTGATGCCTTGTCAGCTGAGGGAGAGGAAAGAAAATTTAAAAATAATCAAGAGTCCCATATGGCCCAGTAACTCCCAAAGGCTTCCCTGCCCATCTGAGTGATTGATGTTGAAAAAGATGACCCAGGGCCCCTTCCTTCTTGCTACTAATGGCTCCTCCAACGACTTAGAAGCACAGCTTTAGAAAGCCAAACAGTGACTTCTTCTTTTTCTCCTGCATGTCACTGATTCTCTAGTCACATCAGTTCATTAAGATATCCATCTGCAGACTCTGATACCTGGCCACAGGGAACATTTTCCTAATGTCTTAATAGATAGTTTCTGACACTCACTTTAACCACGTTTTTGGGGGGGGGGGAGATGAGACAGAGTTTTTCTGTGCAGCCTGGCTGTCCTAGAACTTACTCACAGTCTAGGCTGGCCTCAAACTCAGAGATCTTCTTGCTCCTGCCTCCCCAGGATTAAACACATGTACTACCACTGCCCAGCTCACTTTAACTACTTTATTGAATAGTTGTAAGGACATCCACCTAGTCTACTTGCTGGGGACACATGGTAAGGGTGTTGGGTATCTACCACATCAAACAACACAGGATCATCATTCTTTTTTAATGAAAATTTTAAAGGCCCATCAATGTCATTATAAACCATATAAGTAGTTATTAAAAACATGAAATTTCCCTATCTTACTTGAATAAAATAATGAAGATAATTTGAACACTGAATTCAATGAAGAGATAGGAACTTTAGAAAGAGCACATGCTGAAATGAATATGTAATTTCAACATTCCAATTAGAAAACTCAGCAGGGAGTCTTACATGTAGAATCAACAAAGCAGGAGATAGAATAGCATGACTCAAAGATAAAGTAGAGGGTTAGACAAAATAAGCAAAGAAAAAATTTTAAGAATTAAAAAACAAAGAATAGGAACATATTGGAAATGTGGGATACAATCACAAGGCCAAATTACCAAACTATAGGCAAAGAGGAGCAAGTAAAATACCAGGTCAATGGCATAAACCAGACCTTAAACAAGATCATAGAACAAAACGTCCCCAGGCTAAGGGAAAGAATGCCCATACAGATATAAGAAGCACAGACAAGCAGACAAGACAGGAGGAGGAGGAGGAGGAGGAGGAGGAGGAGGAGGAGGAGGAAGAGGGGGAGGGGGAGGGGGTGGGGGAGGGGGAGGGGAGGGGGAGGAGGAGGGGGAGGGGAGGGGGAGGGGAGGGGGAGGGGAGGGGGAGGGGGAGGAGAAGCAACACTCGGGAGACAGAGGCAGGAGGATCTCTGTGAGTTCAAGACCAGCCTGGTCTAGAGTGAGTCCTAGGGCAGGCTCCTAAGCAATATAGAGAAACCCTGTCTCAGAGAGAGAGAGAGAGAGAGAGAGAGAGAGAGAGAGAGAGAGAGAGAGAGAGAGAGAGAGAGAGAGAGAGAGAGAGAGAGAGAGAGAGAGAGACTAACTATACAGAGGCTGCCAAAGAAAAACACAAATCACATATAAAAGAAAACTCATTAGAACAACGCCTGATTTCTCTGAAAGTCAGAGAAGCCTGGAACAATATGCTCTAAGTTCTAAAAGTTCATGGCTGCAAACCTCAACTCCAATAACCAGCAAGGCTGTCTACCATGGCTGAAGGGGAAAGAGGAACTTTTTATTATCAAAACAACCTAAACAATTCGTGCACAAAACAAAACAAAAACAATAAAACAAAAATGCTTAATAGAATAAAACCAATACTTCAAATTGAAGAAAGCTAAGCAATTTTAGAAAGAAAACAAATGAAGCTATCATTTAATGAAAAGGAAACCACAATTAAGAACACAAACCAGCAAAAAACATCAAAATGACTGCAACATAGACACACTTTTCAGTAATAACCCTAAATAGTAATGGTCTCAAATCTCCAATCAAAAGACACAGGGTAGTTGAATGACAAGAAAGTCATTTTAGATTTTAAGATAGGACTAGCTTAAAGTGAAAGGATGGAAAAAGGATACCAAGCAAATGAAATTAATAAGCAAGCAGGCATTGCCAGCATAATATCTAAAAAAACAAACTTAAACTAAAACTAAGACAAAGAAGGCATTTTATTCTCATAAGAGCTCAACTGACTAGGAAAATATTGGAACAGTAAGTATGTATGCACCAGAATTTCATAAAAAGCATACTAATGGAATTAAAAATGCAGATCATTTAAACCTACTAATAGCAGAAGATTTCAGTACCTCACATTATCCAAAAAATGAGTGTTTGAGACAAAAAAAAATAACTGGAGAAGCCTTAGAATTAAATAGCATCTTGTATAAAATGAACCTAACAGACATCTACAAAATATTCCACCCAAACTCCACTCAGCAGCACGTGGAAGCTACTCTAAAATAGACCAAATGGGAGACACAAAGCAAATCTGGACATATAAAAAGAAGTTGAAATGAACCTTTATGCAATAAAACGTAAAACTGACCATATGAAAAACTATAGCAAGTGTGTCATGGGGATTAAACCCATTGCTGAATGATGAATGGGTCAAAGAAGAAATACAAATATTTGTGGAAGTAAATAAAAGTGAAAACAAAAGACAAAAATCTTTCTGGTACACATTAAAAGGATTTCTAAGAGGGAAATTTATAGCCCTGGGTGCCTAAATTTAAAAAAGAAAATCATAAAATCATAAATAAATAATGTAATGATGCAACTCAAGAATTTGGAAAAACAAAATAAACACAGAACCAGTACATGGCAGGTAAAAATAAAAATCATGGCAAAAAATAGTAATTAAATAGGAACAAAGGAAACAATATAAAGAATTAATGAGTTTAAAAGCTGTTGTTTTTTTGTTTTGTTTTGTTTTGTTTTGAGAAGATAAGCAAGACCAACAGACACTGACTTAGTTAACCAAAAGAAAGAGAGGACCCAAATTAACGGGGTCACAAAGGAGCAAGGAAACATTATAACAGACAAAAAAGAGATACAAAATATCAAAAGGGAATACTTTAAAAAAAAACAACTCACGCTCCATTAAGCTGGAAAATTCAAAAGAAATTATTGAATTTCTTAATTTATCCAAATTACCAAAGATCAACAGCTCAAACAAACCTATGACAAAGGGTCTGTTTATAACAGAATAAAGGCTATATATGACAGACCCACAACAATCCAATTAATATCAGGAAGGGCACAGACTGACTACTATTCCAATTCTTTTTCAATATACTGCTGGACTACTAGCTGGAGGAATAGAACAAGAGAAGTAATTAAGGGGATATGAATAGGGGATAGGAAAAAAATCAAATTATATCTATGTGCAGATGATATGATATTATACATAAGGGATCCCAAAAAATACACCAGGAAATGTCTAGAAAAAAATCACAATTTTTACAAAGTGGCAGAATAGAAAAATCAACTTACAAAACCCAGTAGCCTCTCTATACCTAACAACAAACACACTGAGAAAGAGATCATGGGCACATTCTCATTTACAATAGCATCAAAGACAAGAATAAAATATTTTGTAATAAGCCTAACCAAGGAAAGACCTCTACAATGAAAACTTCAAATCCCTAAAGAAAGAGATTAATAAAAACACTAGAACATGGAAATATATACAATGTTCATAGATTGGTGGAATTAATGTTGTGAAAAATGACCATTCTACCAAAATACCTACTATATTCTTCGCAGAAATAGAAAAAGAAAACCTTAAAATGTATATGAACCAAAAGTGACCTTGGACAGACAAAGCATTCTTGAGCAAAAAAAAAAAAATACTAGATGAAATTTTTATTCCACACTTCAAGATACATTATAGTGCTAGAATAAAAAAAAAAAACAAACACACACAATGTGGTACTGAATTCAAAACAGACATGCAGAGTAACAGAATAAAAAAGAAGATCAAAAATAGTAGTGTATATGTTCAGCCACTTGATATTTAATAAAGAGGCAAATACCATAATATACTGGCAAAAACAGCATCTTCAACAAGGTGTTGCTGAGAAAACACACAGAAGAATGAAATTAGAACTGTATCTATCACCCTGCACAAAAATTAGATCCAAGTGGATCAAAGATATCAATATGAAACCTGAAACATTAAAACTGCTAAGAGAAAAAAATAGGCAGTACCTATATATGTATAGGAAAGGATTTTCTGAATAGGACTCCATTTGCCAAGGAATTAAGGCCAACAACTGAAACTCACAGAATGTTAAAAAATGGCAGCAGTGATGGCTTTTCTTGGTTATCAATTTGACTACATCTGAAATTAACTAACCCCCATGTCCCATGGAGCAGCACGCCTGTAAGAGACTTGCTTAATCTGAAGTGGAAAGATCCACTTCTACTCTGGCTCATTAGATGGGAAGACACATCTTTAATCCAGACCTTTTGAGGTGGGAAAACTCATCTATATAGGCTAGAAGCCTATATAAGAACATGGAAGAAGGAAACTTTTCCTCTTTGCCTGCTTGCTCTTGCCTTGCTAGCACGTCCATTCCTTCACTGGCATTAGAGCCTACTTCTTCAGGATTCCAATGTGTACTGAAGACTGCTAAGACATCCAACCTCTCCAACTGAACAACTCTTTGATTCATAGGTGCCATTTCTGGATTAGCTAGACCACAGCCTGTAAATCACTTTAATAAATCCCCTTCCCCCCTCTCTCTATATATATATGTATGTATTTATGTGTATATATATATATGTGTGTATGTATATATGTGTGTATGTATGTATTATGTATGTTTATGTATATAGATAGATAGATAGATAGATAGATAGATAGATAGATATTCATTCTATAGGTTATAAAGTCCATTACTCTAGGGAACCCTGACTAATACACTAGCTATACATCTGCCAGACGATTAAAATCCAAATTATAATAAGAACTCAAAAATCAAAATGTAAAGAAAATGAGTGATCCAGAGGTAAGGAGATGGCTCAGAGGGTAAGAGTACTGACTGCTCTTCCAAGGTCCTAAATTCAATTCCCAGGAACCACATAGTAGCTCACAACCATCTATAATGAAATCTGGTGCTCTCTTCTGGCCTGCAGGCATACCTGTAGGTAGCACATTGTACATATAATAAATAAATTAATCTTTAAAAAAGAAAATGAGTGACACAATTTGTGTTAGTTTGAAAGAAAATAGCACCCAATGGTTCATAAGGAGTGGTCCTATTAGAAGGTGTGGCCTTGTGGGAGTAGGTGTGGCCTTGTGGGAGGAAATATGTCACTGGGGCTGGGATTCAAGATTTTAGATGCTTAAAGTAGGCCTAGTGTCTCACAGTCTCTTCCTGCTGCCTTCAGATCCAGGACATAGAACCTACCATGACCTCTCCAGCACCATGTCTGCCCATGTGCCACCATGCTTCCCTCCATGAACTACACCTCTGAATTGTAAGCTACACCCAATTAAATGTTTTCTGTTTTAAGAGTTACCATGATCCATACTAGGCGACATAACAAACCTCAACAGATAAAAAAAAAAAAAAAAAAAAAAAAAAAATTGGAATAGTCCCCTATATCTTATCAGACCGCCATGCTTTAAAGTTGGAATTCAACAACAACACAAATCACAGAAACCCTACAAACTCATGGAAACTGAACAATGGGCAATTGCACCATACCTTGGTCAAAGAAGAAATAAAGAAAGAAATTAAGGACTTCCTAAAACTCAATAAGAATGAGGACACAACATACCCAAACTTATGGGACACCTTGAAAACAGTGCTACGAGGGAAGTTCATTGCACAGAGTGCCCATATGAAGAAAACAGAGGATAGTCACATTAGAGAATTAACTGCACCACTGAAAGCCTTAGAACAAAAAGAAGCAAACTCACCCCAGAGGAGTAGACGCCAGGAAATAATCCATTTGAGGGCTGAAGTCAATAAAGTAGAAACCAGGAAAACAATACAAAAAATCAATGCAACAAAGAGTAGGTTTTTCGAGAAAATCAACAAGATAGACAAACCTTTATCCAACTAACAAAAAAGCAGAGAGAGAACATGCAAATTAACAAAATCAGAAACAAATAGGGGGACATAATAGCAGACACAGAGGAAATCCAGACAATTTTCAGGTCAAACTTTGAAAACCTGTACTCCTGCTGCCTATGGATAAAATATAAAACTCTCAGCTTCTTCTCCACTACCTGATACCACACTAGCTTAAGCATCTGAGACCTCAAAGCCCACCCCCACAGTGGCACAC
Organism: Cricetiscus sungorus; assembly: GCA_030556225.1. Lineage (NCBI taxonomy): Eukaryota > Metazoa > Chordata > Mammalia > Rodentia > Cricetidae > Cricetiscus > Cricetiscus sungorus. The sequence continues at coordinate 5,849,365 of JANBXA010000735.1, read as the reverse complement.
TTCCTCCAACAAGGCCACACCTACTCTAACAAAACCATACTTCCTAATAGTGCTATTATCTATGGCCAAGCATTCAAATACATGAGTCTGTGGGAGCCATTCCTATGCAAACCACCACACTGTCTTTACAGCAAATGTAGGTCATCACAGAAAATCTCAACTGGACACAATGACAAGATCAACAGGTCATGGAAAGCATAACCCCACTAATAAACCAACATCAAAATTCCTATATCTATGGCTTGGAGGATGTTGTAGAAAAGGGAGCAGAGACACTATAAGAACCAGAACACCATGAAGTGTGCTGTGCAACAACCTTCCCGGAAATGGATGCTGATGGATAAAAAGTTTGAAGGGCCCCACCCTAGGACAAGACAACCAATGACTGTTGAGAGAAGAATTAGCCTCTCCCAAGGATGTACTTCCTGATTGGTTGCTCAATGCCCTGAAACCATATACACACAAATAACAGAAACAGATTAAGCAGGTTTTTGTATATTTTGTATATTTTTGTATATCTTGTATGTTTTTGTATATTTTTGAGAAACACAAACAGATTATATGTAACAATAATATAGAAACAGAGGCTATCAACTTGGGAAGAACATGGAAGGGATTCAAGGACGGGTTGCTGGGAGGTTCTATAGGAATGAAAGGGAGAGAGGAAAGTCATGGAATCCTATTTTGTTTATTAACAAATGGGACCTTACAAAATTGAAAAGTGTCTGTATAACAAAGTCAAGTTTACTGAGTGAAGAGCCTTCACCAGCATCCTACACTACAGAAGGCTAACATCTAGAATATACCAAAAATATTCCAATAAAAATTGATTATGGAACTGAACAGAGAATTTTCAAAATAAGTAATTTGTAGCCTTTGTTGGCTCCCCAAGGAAGGCCTTATCCACTCTGACAAATAGATGGGGGATAGGAAGAGGGAGGCAGGGGGTGGGAGAAAGGAATGGAGGGGAACTGGGGTTGGTATGAAAAATGAAAACTAATTTTAAATAAGAAAATCCCTGGAAATAAAAAAAAAAGAAAACTTGTACTCCACAAAATTTGAAAAATCAAATAAAATAGACAAATTTCTGGATAACTATCTCCTACCAAAACTAAATCAAGAACAGAAAAACAACTTAAATAGACCTATAACCCCCAATGAAATAGAAGCAGTCATGGAAAGCCTTTCAAACAAAAAAAAAAAAAAAACCCAGGGCCAAATGGCTTCAGTGCAGAATTCTACCAGAAATTCAAAGAAGAGCTAATACCAATACTCCTCAAATTGTTCCACACAATAGAAACAGAAGGCTCATTACCAAACTCTTTTGATGAGGCCACAATCACCTTGGTACCCAAGCCACACAAAGACACAACTAAGAAAAAGAAACTACAGATCCATATCCCTCATGAACATTGATGCAAAAGTACTCAATAAAATACTGGCAACCTGAATCCAAGAACACATCAGAGAAATTATCCACCATGACCAAGTAGGCTTCATCCCTGGGTTGCAAGGATGTTTCAACATATGAAAATCTATCAACGTGATCCACCATATAAACAAATTGTAAAAGAAAAACCACATGATCATCTCACTAGATGCTGAAAAAGCCTTCAGCGAAATTCAACAGCTTTTCATGATAAAGGTCTTGGAGAGATCAGGGACAACAGGAACATACCTAAACATAATAAAAGCAATATACAGTAAACCAACAGCCAACATCAAACTGAATGGAGAGAAGCTTAAGGCGATTCCTCTAAAATCAGGAACAAGGCTGCCCTCTCTCTCCATATCTCTTCAATATTGTACTTGAAGTTCTAGCTAAAGACAACAAAAGGAGATCAAGGAGATACAAATTGGGAAAGGAAGAAGTAAAATTTTCTCTATTTGCAGATGATATGATAGTGTACATAAGCGACCCAAAAAACTCTACCAGGGAACTCCTACACCTGATAAACACCTTCAGCAAATTAGCAGGATACAAGATAAAGCAAAAAAAAAATCAGTAGCCCTACTTTATTCAGACGACAAAGGGGCTGAGAAAGAAATCAGAGAAAGATCACCCTTTACAATAGCTACAAACAACATAAAGTATCTTGGGGTAATGCTTACCAAACAAGTGAAAGACCTATATAAGAATTTTGTGTCTTTAAAGAAAGAAATTAAAGAAAATACCAGAAAATGGAAAGATCTCCCATGCTCTTGAATAGGTAGGATAAACATAGTAAAAATGGCAATCTTGCCAAAAGCAGTCTATAGATTCAATGCAATCCTCATCAAAATCCCAGCACAATTCTTTACTGACCTTGAAAGGATAATAATCAACTTTATATGGAAAACCAAAAGACCAGGATAGCCAAAACAATACTGTACAATAAAGGAACTTCAGGAGGCATCACCATCCATGACTTTAAGCTCTACTACAGAGCTATAGTTCTGAAAACAGACTGGTATTGACACAAAATTAGACAGGTAGACCAATGGAATCGAATCAAAAATCCTGATATTAACCCACATACCTATGAACACCTGATTTTTGACAAAACAGCTAAAAGTGTACAAGGGAAGGAGGAAAGCATCTTCAACAAATGGTGCTGGCATAACTGGATGATGGTGTGTAGAAGACTGCAGATAGACCCATGTCTATTGCCATGCACAAAACTCAAGTTCAAATGGATCAAAGATCTCAATATAAATCCAGCCACACTGAACCTCTTAGAAGAGAAAGTAGGAGGTACCCTTGAACAAATTGGTACAGGAAATCACTTTCTGAACATAACTACAGTAGCACAGACACTGAGATTGACTATTGATAAATGGGACCTCCTCAAACTGAAAAGCTTCTGAAAGGCAAAGGACACAATTGACAAGATCAAGTGGCAGCCCACAGACTGGGAAAAGATCTTCATCAATCCTACACCTGACAGAGGGCTGATCTCCAAAATATACAAAGAACTCAAGAAACTAGTCACCAAAACACCAAATCACCCTATTAAAAAAGGGGTACAGAACTGAATAGATTAAGTCTCAATAGAGAAAATCAAAAAGGCTGAAAGACACTTAAAGTGCTCAACATCCTTAGCTATCGGGGAAATGCAAATCAAAACAACTTTGAGATACCATCTTACTCCTGCCAGAATGGCTAAAATCAGAAACACCAATGAAAGCTTATGCTGGAGAGGATGTGGAGAAAGGGGAACACTCCTCCACTGCTGGTGGGAGTGCAAACTTGTACAGCCATTTTGGAGATCAGTATGGCGGTTCCTCAGGAAAATGGAAATCAGTCTACCACAGGACAAGACAATCCCCCTCTTAGGTATATACCCAAATGATCCACATCCATGCAACAAACACATGTGTGCAACTAGTTCGTAGCAGCATTAATTTGTAGTAGCAAGAACCTGGAAGCAACCTAGATGTCCCTCAACTGAAGAATGGATAAAGAAGATGTGGCACATCTACATAATGGAATACTTCTCTACGGAAAAAAACAATGGAATCTTGAAATTCACAGGCAAGTGGATGGAACTTGAAGCAACCATCCTGAATGAGGTAACCCAGTCACAAAAAGAGGAACATGGAATGTACTCACTCATATATGGATTTTAGACATAGAGCAAAGGATCACAAGCCTATAAATCACACTGCCAGAAGTACTAGGATACAAGGAGGATTCTAAGAGATTCATATAATGTCCCTCACAGAAGAGGGAAGAGACAAATTCTCCAGAGCACAAGGGGAGTGGTGGGAGGCAGTGAGTAGAGAGGGAACAGGAGAAAGAGAAGGGGAGGAAAGAAAAGCACATGGGACTAGGAAGATTGAGTCAGGAGAGGAATAGACAAGAGGAGAGAGAGGGGGGAGAGAGAGAGAGAGAATAAAAGAGAAAGCCATTATAGGTTTGAAGAGAAAATTGAACCTAAAAAAAAATGTCCAGAGACCTACAAGACTGACCCCAACTAACAGTTTGAGTAACAGTGGAAAGGCTACCATTACCTTTGAGATCAACCATGCTGGCTCCCTGGTAATGAGATCAACCACTAACTTATCTACCATCATGGAGCCCTCATCTAGTAGCTGATGGAAACAGAAGCAAACTCCCACAACAAGAGAGAGGACAAGACCAGGCTGCAGAAACAAATAGAGATAGCTTACCTGAACAAGGAGAAGCTAATAGGCCCCCAGACTGATAGCTGGGAATCCAGTATGGGACTGACTCAGGCCCCCTGAAAGTGGGTCTCAGTTAGAAGACCTGAGCAGTCTAAGAGACCTCTGACAGTGGAACCAGGATGTATCCCTGGTGCACAAAAGGACTTTACAGACACATCCTCCATGGAGTGATACTCCCTTAACCTAGAGGCAGGAGGGAAGGCCTAGTCCCTACTCCAAATGACTTGACAGATTTACATGACCCCACCTGGCTAGCATAGCCCTACATGTGGAGTTGGGGGGAAGGTGGGAGGGGAGGGTGTCAGGGTGCATGTGAGGGTGGGAGAGAGGAAAAGAAGGAGGGAAGGAGAGGGAACTGGATCGATATGTAAAATAAAGATAAAAAATAAATTAATAAAAACAAAGAGTTGCCGTGGTCATGGTGTCTCTTCACAGCAATAAAAACCATAACTAAGACATTTGGTATTGTTGTGAGTGCTTCATATATTACTTGGTCCTAAAACAGTAGCCCTGTAGAATAGGTAATTATCCATTTTACAGGCAGAAAATCAGAGACATAGAAGAGCTGATGTTCCCAAGACCACACAGAGATTAAAACATAGCCTGTCCCCCAAGCCTTTGTTAGTAACACTCTACCACAAATTCAAAGCATATGTGAAGCGTAGGTAAGCAAAGGTGCTCTATTCTGCCTGATTAAAGAACAGCATGAGACTCGGTGTCTATTCACTAGTTGTTTCTGTGAGTCTTTAGAACATGAAATCTGGCCTTGGTTAACAACACATCTTGGTATAGCTTCCCCTATCCTACCTTCCTCAAGTTCTTAGCATACATGCATTGACCATGGCAGGCCTGTCTCTCTTCTTCTATCTTGAGTCATGTGAAACAACACTGACAGAGAAGAGTTCCAGAGCTGAGGATGGGGAAATGGTCTATGTACTGCTACTGTCTCAATTTCAAAGTTACCCAAAAGAATCCACTAAGGATAGCATTTTCTTCCATCCATCTCTGTGTGTTTTCATTGTGATATGGGCAAAAGTTGGGTATCCTCCAAATTTATGCATCAAAGCCCCACTCTCCAAATACCTCCAAATGTGACTATGCTTGTAGATAGTATAAAATTAAGACAAAATAAGCACATAAGAGTGGGCCTTAACCCTATTGTACTTGTGCCAGTATAAGAAAAAGTAGGCTACCAATCTATACACAGAGAAGACCCAATAAAAACCCACAGAGAGGATGGCTGGCCATCTATAAGCAAAGAGAATAACAGAATTGAACACTATGAATACCTCTATCTTGGACTCTAAGCCTCCAATTTCTGTGATTTGAGATGAACTATATATGGTACTTTGTTATGGCTGCCTTAGCTGCTTATACATTGATCAAATGATTTTTAATTCAGAGCCTTCAGTAGGAACTACCTGTAAAAAGCTTCTGTTGTTTAAGTTCTTTGAGGAGATTACCTTCAGAGATAGAGAGGAGCTTGAGTTTCCAGTTAGGGAAGGTAGAAGTAAGAGAGACAGAGAAGCAGACATGAATGACCCCCTACACCTGAGGAATAATGATGTTGGCTCCAACAAAGTCTCCATCCTTCTCACCTGTAAATTTAATGTGCAAGAATTACTCTTGAATTGTCCCAGATCACTGAGATACAGATTCAGAGAAAGAGATTGTTTTATAGTCTGGCTCCTATTATGAATTCACAACAGTTAATGCTGCTGTCATTCCCAATAGGACTAGAATAGCACTTGAAGAAGGCCACGCCAATAAAAGCAGCAATCCTCTAACCTTGGAAAGCACAACAGAGAAGTCAAGGTGGCTCTTGCCCAGTATCTATCACTCTGCTTCTCCTGATTACATACCCTGGTGCATTTTGGAAGAATTCATTTTCCCCATACATACCAAGTATATAAATGGTACCTGGATGACTGACAGAGCTTGACTTATCAAAAGCAAGCATAACACTCATCTACTCAAAGTGCAAGGTGCTAGAAGGCAGAATGAGTCCTGACATCTCAGCTTTGGCTTCCTGAAGCAGCTCACCAGACTATATAAGTATCTTGGACAGTCCTACCAACAGCATTGCTGCAGGCTTTCCACATGTCCTATAAATGCCACCTCTTCCCTGAATACATTATATTTTTGTTTATGTTGACTAAAGTTCCTTTATTTGGTTGGCACCTACAGAGGCCCTGTTAGTGAAATGATTATAATAGAATCAGATGCTGAAAGGTGAGATGGGAACAGCAAATATATTACATGCAACACCATTGTTCTTAGGATACCATAACCTGTGTATTGAGATTTTTGAGCTATTTATTTCTTCACATAATGGTTCATTATGCAAAATTAAATTTATGCCTGTTGATGAAAGTTAATGAATGATTCATTCTTTTATGGATTTTAGTATTATATCTAATAAATCTTTGCCTAGCCTGAGGTTATAAAGATCCTCTCTTCCTATTTTCTTCCATAGTGTTGACAGCATTAGGTTGCAATGATTACAAACAGAGATATAGGTTCATTATTTGCATATACAAATATAATTGTACCAGCATCATTCAATAAAAAGGGAATTACCATTCTTGCATTCCCTGTGTGCCATGATCAAAATTCTGAGATGTGTGTGTGTGTGTGTGTGTGTGTGTGTGTGTGTGTGTGTGTGTGTGTATTTAGGTCTTGGCTTCCTGGTCTGTTCTATTAAACACTATGTCTATCTTTAACCCAGTACCATATTATTTTGATTACTGTGACTTTATAATGAAAACAACACAGAAGAAGTGAACATGTGGGTACACAAAATTGTAGGCATTATATTTTATCCTTAAATACTTTAATGTGAAAATTTTAGCTTATCATAGCAAAAAAGAGTTATTAGCAACCCTAGAATTGTATCATTTACTATACAGTCCTTATCTAAATATTGCTAATGTCTCTTAAATATCTATGGCTATTTTAAAAGTGTGATAGAGCTCTTATCAGTATCACCAGCTTTCCTTTGATAATGTGCTCATGATTTTATTTCTACCGATTTATCCTTCTAAGAATGAAAAGCTGTCATCAGAGTTGCTTGCTGTACTCTGAGGTTATTTGAATCAGGTCTGTATCTGTGCTCCATTTTCCTCCCTTTGTCCTAATCCTACTTGTTCTGTTCACACTCCTTTTATCACACGTGTTCATCTTAATTAGAATCTTGAGAGATGTCTTTTTCATTGGACTTTGCCAGAAATCGGGGTCTGGATATACCCTTCCTTCCATCTACCTATATCACTTCATTATGCTTGACTTTTGTTTACTTTCATTCCTCTTCTTTATGCTTTTGGATTTGTTTTGTTGCTCTTTAAAAAAATATATTGAAGTTCATCCTTGAACCCTTTTTGATATATTTGGCAATAGGCACTCACAGCTATAAATTTTGCTCTGGGCTGATATTTCTTGTGTTTTCTCCTTTAAAAACTGGTCATTTTTCTTTTTATTTCCTCTTTAATCCAAAGGTTGGTAGTAGCTGTCTTTTTTATATCCAAGTAGGGAGATTTTGGTCATTTTTAAATACTTTATATTTATTTTATTTATTATTTATTGAAAATCTTTGGATTATAATTGTGAACTTGTACTATTTTCTTAAGGTCACTTTTTATGGATATTCTTGGACCTTTAGAAAGGTCATATTTTTCTCTTATTCAATGGATGTATGATTCTTTAAGTATAAATTACATCACACTTGTTGAACATACTTTTTTAGCCCTTTATATTCTTTTTCTCTCTCTGCTGAGTACGCTAATTAAAATATCGAGAAAGGCATGGTTATAACAGTAATTTAATAAAGTTCCCCTTGGATTTGTAATGACTTTTGTTGTATAATTCAGCTACTGGAGTCTAGTGTGCAAAGGCTGGGTCTGTTCTGTTGCTTTAATAAATACTAGTTTTGTGGTTACGCCATAGCTGTCTGCATCCTATTGAGTGTTTTCACCCTCCTTTTCATTTTCTATCTTGAGGTCTTTGTTCTGTCCATTTGTGGTTAGTTTTGAACGTTAATTATTTCTTTGAGAGAGATATTGTTACTTTTTTAACATTCGCCTCTTAGGTCACTGTTCTTTGTGATGAATCTACCAGGTTTTAACTGCCATTGCTGCACACAAAAGGCCTAAAGTCACTCTGATAAGTCTGTCTTCCTCTCACCACCACCACCACCCCACCCCACCACCATCCCCATCTCCCCATGAGTGTGCTGTGTGTGTGTGTGTGTGTGTGTGTGTTCTAACCAGGAGACTGGTTAGAAAACAAGAAGAACCACAATTCTAGGAGACTCCATAATTATCAAGTTTCATCATAAGCATCCCAGGTGACTGCAACTCAGAGTCTTTCCATCTTTTCCCAGCCTCTGCCTTATCACTGACATCCAAAGATAGGTTTCTAAGTACTTTCTCCAGCCCTTGAGTGGAGAATTCTTCTGCTGGTTTTCTCTACAAGAGCTTCAACAGTTGTGATACCAGCATGTGATCTAGAAGACTCTTGTCTCAAAAGGTAAGAATTAAACAGATTAGCTGCTAAGCTATTGTACTAGACTTCAGAAAGTAGCCATTAGCAGACACTGAGTCAGAGTGAGCATAGGGACACAAGAGGTTCTCTGTAGTGTCCACATCCCTAGCACATCTCCTATTTCTCCCTTGGAGATAGCTTTTTAGTAAGGCCTGCTGAGAATGTTGCTTTTGGATGTGTGAGCCATTCAAATGCAGGGATCTGGTTGGCAACGTATCAGTTCTACAATAAATTTAGCACTATTTAAACCGGTTATGGGGCTGTGGCTGCGCCATGGTGTATAGCAGGCTTACTTCGCTTGCCTGAAGCCCTGGGTTAGAGCTCCAGCACAATATGAATTAGGTATGCTGGAGAATGTCTGTAATCCCAGCATTCAGGCAGTGGAGGCAGGGAAATTAGACATTCAAGGTCATCTTTGGGTACACAGTAAGTCCAAGGCCAGCATGAGATACAAAGACCCTCTCCCCCCCAAAATAAGAAACAAACAGATTCACTACTAAGTTATTTTCCCCTGGAATTCAACTAGATGTGTAGATATCAGGGTCTCTGTGAAGAAGAAGGAGGAGGAGGAGGAGGAGGAGGAGGAGGAGGAGGAGGAGGAGGAGGAGGAGGAGGAGGAGGAGGAGGAGGAGGAGGAGGAGGAGGAGGAGGAGGAGGAGGAGGAGGAAAGAAGAAGAAGAAGAAGAAGAAGAAGAAGAAGAAGAAGAAGAAGAAGAAGAAGAAGAAGAAGAAGAAGAAGAAGAAGAAGAAGAAGGTTAATTTTCAGGCTACAGTTCAGCCTTGTACACAGTCTATTTTCAAAATGAGTTGATAAGGCTGTTGGGAGCTCTGTGATTTGGCAGGCTGAGCACTTACATATCCCCTGGGAAATATTCCTATTCCAGGCGATGCCATCCGATTAAAAAAGCAGGAGCTGTGAAATTGACATGTTTGTCTGTTTCGGTGTGCTTTCAGAAGGTGTGTACTTGGTGAGAAGGAAGACAAAATATATCTCTATTAATGTGACAAGAAGGCCATAAAAGCCACCTGAGGCATTTGGAGATTTAAGGTCTAATATTTCATTGATTGTGCAGAAGCAAAAAGTCTTGCTAAGTTGAGAAATAATTGTCAACAATATGAGAAAATATTTTTTCTGCCTTGTATAAAACTGGAAAACGAAAGATAAACAAGAGGAGAGAGGAGTCAAAGATGAAGGAAAATTTTATATGAGTGAGCTAAAACAAAGTAGACCTTTCTGGACCTTTTTATGTCGAAATATACATAACAAAATGTGTTTAAAACCATTTTATCTCCTTACTGTGTTTTCAGCTTCCAAACTCAAGCAATCCTCTTGACTCAATGTCGTGCAGCTATTTTCTCTGAATTAAACCATTCTGTTATCAGTTTCAGTCACCATGTTTTGTGACCATCACTGCTATTTCCAAGTTGCTTCAGCACCACCACCAGGAACTCTGTACCTACTAAGTGCTAACTTCTCAGTCTCTGTCCCCACCCCTAGGAACCTCTATGCTACTCTATGACTTCACCTACACACAAAAGTACTTTCATGAACTAGAAACTAGTTAGGTGAGGTGGAGTCTGCTGAAAAGATGTTCTGAATTGATGCACTGAGTTCTGTAGATGGCAAAGTTTCAGAGCAAGAAATGATACAACCTAGAGTAGTGTTCTAGGATGCCTTGTCTGGTGGTGCTGTAGAAGGATCAAAGGAACTTGGACCAGTCTGGAAAACAGGGACTGCCTCTTTAAGAGGCTCTCGCCTCTCTCTGCTCCCTCCTCCCTGGTTGTTTTGCCAAGGATTGAGACCTTTGCAAATTACTAATGTCTGGTGATTGGGACCAATAGGAGAGAAGGAAAAGACCAGAAGGCAGAAGGGAAGCATGACCCAGAGCCCCAGTGTGTACTCCCACCTCTGGGGCCCCTACCACAATGGGCTTTGTCCTCACACATCTAAACAGAGAGTTTTTTCCCCTGTCTGTAACAGGGGAAACTATGGTGGGGTAATACTCCCACTCCTAAAGGAATAGGCATTGCAACCCACCTTCCTCTAGGAAGCAGCCATACCTGCCATGTAGGAGAGTCCTGATCCAGCTCGAAAGTATCTGGTTGATCTCTTTGTATACTGGATGCTTGGGCAGCTTTCCTTATGGAAGCAGGAACAAAGTCCTCGAAAGATGCACACATAATTGATGTCTTCTAGTACATCACTCACACTCTCCCGACTGCCCTTCCTATGGCCATTTTCTCTTGGCTCATTCCTCATTATCAGTCTCCCCTTCCCCACTGTTTCTTTGTCACCTCAGCCATCACAAGCTTTACTGACCTTACTCCTTTTCAACTTGACCAAAAGAATTGAGGCATAAGGAATGACATCATTATAGTAGCCCAGCATTCCCACAGACACTCACTGGGAACATTTTATATCTGATGGCCCTAGAGAATATGGACATTTATTCTTCCTAAATGGACACTTCAGAGGCCAGATGATATTTGTTTCAGTCTTTTTTCCAGGCAAACAACTATAAACATATAGTTAACTCAATTCCATTATTTCATTGAGCCCCTTCCTCAAGATTACAGATGGCAAATCTCTTATTTTAATGGAAGGTGCTACTATAGATGTTTGTACTTTAAAGGAACTTTGGGGGCCAGGAATCAGGGTTCTGTGGGCAGAGGTCTAATGAACAGAAATGGGAGGAATTTGGAGGAGGGTAGAAGCTGATCCATGGAGGAAGAACAGAAGTTCCACTATTGGGCCCCACACTTACCCCAGACAGATTAGTCTGCACTAGCTGCTTCCTGTTGTAGGCTGGAGCTGCTGAAAAGTTTCTGCACATGATAAGCCTCTCTGCCAGCAATCTGAACCAGACCAAATCAAACCAAATTAGAAAAGCCCCAGGTTTAGCCAGGTGTTGGTAGTGAATGCCTTTAAACCCAGCACTCAGGAGGCAGAGGCAGAGGCAGGTGGATCTCTGTGAATTCAAGGCCAGCCTGGTCTACCGAGAGAGTTCCAGGACAGGCTCCAAAGCAATGCAGAGAAACCATGTCTCAAAAAAAAGGGGAGAGAAAGAAAAGGCCCAGGTTTAATGAATACAATGCTCCCAGATGATTTTCCAGCTCTCCAGAGAGAAGGCAGGGAAGCAAGACTGAAAAACCACTGTTTTCTGGGGACAGTTTAAATACCCTGTGGGAGTGGTCCTGAGCATCTCTGTGGGTGGAGTTAACTCTTGGCAGGCTTTCTGAGGGGTACAGGGTCTAGAGAGAGAGAGAGGGAGGGAGGTGGGGCTTCCACCAGAACATCCCAGACTCTTTAGGTACATGGATGTCAGGGGCTGGGGTGGAACTCTCTCCAGAACAGCTGCCCCTCTAACTGTCTAGAGAATGTGTGTGGAGAAAGGTCAGTCCTCATTCAAGATTTCTGTGATGAAACATCATGATCAAAGCAACTTATAGAGAAAAGGGTTTTTATTAGATTTACACTTCTTCATCACTGTTCATCATTGAAGGAAGTCATGACAGGAACTCAAACAGGGCAGGAACCTGATGCAGGAGACAGAAGCTGGTGCATAGACTATGGAAGAGTGCTACTTACTGGCTTGCTCCTCATGACTTGCTTGGCCTGCTTTCTTATAGAACCCAGAACCATCAATGCAGGAATGGCCCCACCCACAATGGGTTGGGCCCTCCCCCATCAATCACTAATAAAGAAAATGCCTTACAGCTGTAGCGAGTATTTTTCCCGCCTGCTGCCGGTCCTGCCTCCATGCCAGCCCCCAATAATAATACACAGAGATGCTGTATTTGATATAATTCTGTTGGCCAGTTACTATCATTTCTTATCGGCTAGCTCTGTTTTAATGATTAACCCATTTCTACTAATCTAAGTATTTCCATGTGGCTCATCTTACCAGGGCGAGACGGGACAGCATGCTTCTCTCTCCAGGCTCTCCATGATGACTCCTCCTAACTACTTCTCCTTTCCCCCTTGTCTATTAGTCCCACCTATCTTGTTTTCCTATTGGCCAACAGTGCTTTATTTATTAATCAGTATGAGGAACACATTTACAGAATAACATCTCCCATCATCTCCTCTTTTCTGTCTAAAATAAAAAGAAGGGTTTTAACCTTAGCATAGCAAAATATACCATACAACAGATATCAAATAAGAATCACAGTTAACAATATTTAGTCCATTAACATTTTGTAAGACTTAAAGAAAATATCATCTATCCTATCTTTGTGAGTCTAAAGTCCTATGTGTAACTTATCTTTAATCCTAACTAAGAAAAACTATAACCATAACCATCTGTCTTCAATTCCTGCAAAGATCACAGAAGGATAATATATAAACTCTAGAAATGACAGAGACATCTCACTTCCTGGTCAGTCACCGAAAGTTCTTCTGTAATGTTCCATCTTCAGCCCATAGGCCATAGTGTGTCCTGCACATCCAGTTTATACAGTATATAGTCAAACAGTCTAGACAAGGGCAGTATGTTGTCCAAATGACTAGTCTTGCCATATTAGAAGCAAACTCCATAACACTTTTCTTCAATGTCCATCTTCCTTTCTGATGCAGGTGGTGTTGCCTGGAGCAGTTGTGCCTCACTGTCAAGAAAAATTGTATTAACATCTCCCATCATACAGCCAGATCTTATGGTGGCATTTTCTCAATTGAGTTTCCCTCCTGTCTTAGTTAGGGTTGCAATTGTTGTTAGGAAACACCATGTTGGGGAGGAAAGAGTTAATTTGCTTATACTTCAGTATTGCTGTTCATCTCTGAAGGAAGTCAAGACAGTAACTCAAACAGGACAGGATCCTGGAGGCAGGAGCTGATGCAGAGGCCATGGAGGATGCTTCTTTCTGGATTGCATCCCATGGCTTGCTAAACCCACCTTCTTATGAAACCCAGAACCAGCAGAACAGAGATGGTACCATCCACCATGGGCTGGGCTCTCCCCATTGATCACTAAATGAGGAAATGTCTCAACAGCTGGATCTTATGGAAGCATTTCCTCAACTGAAGCTCCTTCCTGTCTGATGACTAGTTTGTGTGAAGTTGACACACAAAACCAGCCAGTACACCCTCCTTCAGGTAATTCTAACTTGTGTCAAGTTAACATAAAATTATCCAGGACGATTTCTCTATCTTTCTTCCTCCATCTAATTGCAAACAGATTACAGGATTCCTCCAAGATAGCCACTCAGCTTACCCCTTAAACACTGGGCAGCATTAGATTCAAAACCTTAAACAAAAGAGCCTCATGTTTTTATACAAGGAACAATACTACAATACCAGGCTACAACAACCCCGATGTCTAAATTATACCATGCTTCAACTGCAAAGGGTATCTTATTAAATGCACTCTACCTCTGATACCACCCTACATTAGCCAGAAAGTCCTGATAGACTGTTGTTCTAGCTGTTGCCTGAAAGATGAATCTGTTAATAGTGATCCTTCCCTATTACATTCTTCATTTCTACCTCTGATTATCTCTCTTATTCTAGATGCTCCCAGGTGTCTGTATTCTATCTTAGCTCCTCTAGGGTTGTGTTTTCTACATCTTGGGAGCCCATTGTGGGCCTGTTTTTATGACTAGTTTCATGATAACTTAACACAAGCTAGAGTTATCAGAGTAGAAAGAGACTCAATTAATAAAAGGCCTCCATAACATTGGGCTATCAGCAAGACTTTAGGGCATTTTCTTAATTAGTGATTGATGGAGAAGGGCCTAGACTATTGTGGGCAGTTGCATCCCTGGGCTGGAAGTCTTGGGTACTATAAGAAAGCAGGCTAAGCAAGTCATGAAAAGTAAGCCATGATGAGTAACCAGTGAGTAGCACCCTCCATGGCCTCTGTATCAGCTCCTACCTCCAGGTTTCTGCTCTGTTTCAGTTCCTGTCCTGACTTCTTTCAGTGATGGACTATGAATGTGAAAGCATAAACTAAATAAAACCTTTCCTCCCCAACTTGCTTTTGCTCATGATGTTTCATCATAGCAATAGTAACCCAAACTAAGATGGGACCCAACAAGATTCTCCTAACCTCCCTCCTAAGGTAGTAGCATACTCTCTCTGCATGGGAAGAACAAACTTCCCACGCAATTCAATCTCTTTGTAGGAGAGAGAACACTTCTAAGTTTTATCCGGTTGCCTGCCTTCATTGGCAGACACACACACAAATTGATTGTGGATACAGATTTTTAAACAGTTGCTCATCACAAGACTAGGCAGGGATAATCTTAGGTTAGACACTGGTAAAATGTTTCATCCAGCTTGATCATAGGTGCAGACTGCGTTAGAAAGCGTTAGAAAGCGTCATAGCGTTAGAAAGTTTGAAGAGATCAGAGAGTGACCTGTTAAGGTTAAGCGTTCTGTCTCTCACAGCAGCACCCTAGAAGGGAAGAAAGTGCTTTCTGTCTCTTGTCAGTCCCCATTCCCATTCATGAGCCAGCACATGAGAGTTACTGGGACCACTCTAAGCAGGTCAGAAGGAAGGCTGGTGCTTTGTGTCCAGCTGGTTGGCTCTGAACTTAAAAGCAAGTTCCCAGCACAAAGTAAGCCACTGAGCTCAGTTGTATAGAGAAGCAAGTGCCTTTTGGCTATGGATACTATGGTGAATTGCCATGTGCTATTTAATATATTGGGAAGGTAGTTCTAGAAATGGAATACGGTCATCCCACTTCAGACCCACATATCTTAATTACTCAAAGCCCCTGTCCTGGGTCAGGCTGAACCTCTAATTCTAACACACACACACACACACACACACACACACACACACACACACACACACACAAACACACACTCAAGGAGGAGGACAACAAAACAGCACAAGAAACCCTAACCCTTAATGACAGCTAAAGGGTAAATTACTTCCAACAGAAGCTACTCTTGTTCCTCTCATAACATAAAGATGTCCAGATAATAACATGTTCATCCACAGAGGAAGCAGGGAGGACTTTCTGCACAGCTGTCTCTCAGCCAGTGACTCTAGTATCATAGTTTTAAGAGAGGTACTTTTCTGATCTGTGGATGAGGTTGCAAGTGCAGATATGAGGATGTTTGTTGTTTCTGTCACGTCTTTTAACCATTTGCACTCATTCAAAACCAAGAGCATGGTGAAGATAAGCAAGCCTCCGCTGTACAAACTACAGAACAGAGGGCAGAAAGATCTGGAACATCAGTGCTGGGAACAAATTACAAAAAGCCATGGAGTAAAGAAAAGGCAGACAGCTTGGCACAGTGGTGCACGCCTTTAGTGTTCAGAGTCAGAGAGGCAGAGTCAGGAAGATCCCTGTGAGCCTGAAGTTAGCCTGATCTGCATAGGAAGCTCCAGGCTAGCCAAGGCTACACAGAGAGAAGCAAGCCATATAGCCTCTCTAAGTCTCTCTCTGGTCTCAGGGAGAAAACATACAATTTAAAAGGGACACACAGAACCTTATGAGGGGATTTACTATGTATTGGTTTGAAGAGAATGTCCCCCCGTAGTCTCAGGCATTTGAATACTTGGTCCACAGTTGGTAGTAGTGCTTGGAGATTTAGGTGGTGTGGACTTGCTAAAAAAAAAAAAAAAAAAAAAAAGTGCATCACTGGGGGTGGGCTTTGAGAGTAAAAAGCCCCACCTACTTCCAGTTTGCTCTCTTAGCTTCATGCTTGCATTTCAAGATGTCATCTTTCAGCTTCCTAGTCCTGACATCATGCCTATCACTGCTGCTTTGCCCATCCCCCAACCCATGATGGACACTTATCCTCAGGAACCATAAGCCCAAATAAATTCTTCCTTCTGTAAATTGTCTTGCTTGTGGTGTTTTACAATAGCAATAGAAAATAACTAACATAAGGTCTCTCTGGAAAATGTCCAACCATACCAAACTTGGTTTCCATAGTTGGAAATGAAATCAGAAGGGGTGAAGTAGGTTGAGTTCTGAGAGAATCAAACTTTCTTTAACCCATTCCCTTCACCAGACTTCCAGAAGAAAATTGGAAGGTATATTTTATCCATTTTCAGAGGTGTCCTAAAACCCATCTGCTATGGGTAGATATATTCACCCAATGGGTTGAAGTCTTTCCTTAACAAACAGAAAGAGCAAATCATTCCCAGATTCAAAATAACTAGAAGCATATGGAGTACAATGGGCCAGCCTTCAAAGGAGAAGTCACTCAAGGAGTCCCTGTGCCCAGGGAATGCAATTTAACCTCCCCTGTACCTGACTCCCCAGTCTTTTTTGGAGGGGAAAGACAAGAAATAGATCACTCAGAGTTACAGGAGTCAAGACACCATAAAAACACGTCAATCAAAAAACAAAAAATCAACTAACCTGGGCTCACAGGGGCTCACAGAGACTGAATCAACAACTAGGGAGCCTGCAAGGGGCTGACCTAGACCCTCTGCACATATGTTGCAATTATACAGCTTGGTGTTCTTGTGGGGGTCCTAACAGTGGGAACAAGGGCTTGATATGCCATGTTTGTTGATATCCATGGGAGGCTTGCCCTTTTCTAGAGAGAAACAGAGGAGGAATAGATGTGAGGATGAGGGATAAAAGGAGAAGAAGAGGGCAGGAACTTAGAGGAGAGGAAGTAGGGAAACCCAAAGTAGGAATATAAAAAAAATAATAGTAGTAATAATAATAAAAAGAAAAGACATAGACTACTCTAAAGTTTTACTAAATTTATGCTGGAGGCCCTAACCCCCAGCAAAGTTATTTTGAATAGTTTTGGTGCAGGTAAGGAATACCCCAGGGCCACCAAGGTTTTTGCATAGCAGGGCTTTCCTTTTGAGAGACCTGCTGAATGACCCCAAGACTACCCTGCTAGCATCTCATGTCACTCATCTGGCCTGATTCCCAATCCTTTTGGTTTTTCATACAAAGAACCCCTAAGGGGAAAGTGATGAGACCTCTCCTATTCTGTACTAGAGAGCTGATCCTGATTCAAAGTCCTCAAGGATATCCCCTTCCTATATCTACATTGGGAGGTCATTATCCTGTCATTCTATCAAGCCCTACAGCCTTCAAGGTAACTGTAATGATTCCTGGAACAACCTGGTGGGCCAACCCACCTCTCATGGTTAATTTGCCTTTTTGTAGATTGAGTAAACCTAGTAGATCCATAAGCCTTCTAGGACTAATCTCACTTGTCAGCCTTGAGTCTTTTTGGCACACCCAGACTTTTGCTTGCCTTGGAGTAATTCCCTTACTCCAGTGGGATTCCCTTACACTTCAATGGGATACCTCCAGGTTGTGAGTCTATCACTTTTACCCAAAACTTGTCTTCTAGAGGACCATTTTTCTGGTGGCTACCTCAGGCATGACCCAGAAAAATGTAATTCCAAGGGTCCCCAACAACTGTAGCATCTCCTCGTAATAAAATTAGTTCAGGCCTAGGGATTGCAACGAAAATAGAATGAGCCACTTGAGAAAAGAGAGAGAGAGATTCATAAGACCTCTATATCTGGAGTAGAGCATAAAGTCGGCCTTTTTGTTTGTTTGTGTTTTGTCTTTTAGGAGGAGAAAAGGGGCCAAAATATTTTAGTGGAATAAAATTCATGGTTAGAAGAATGAATAAGAAACACAAAATGGATTTTCCAAGAATATGCCTCCACCACCACTTAGGAGAGAGCTTGCACCCAAGCTCAATAAGATCTGCTAGCTATCTTAAACAGGCTCAGATGGTCCTGAATGTGGAGGCAAGGGCTAACTGTACTTTTGCCATTATTTTAACCATTGAAAATAGCCTCTCATAACATGTAATATATAACATGCTGTGTTCTAACTGCCCATGTTCCCCAGTTGGGTGCAGAGATTAAGTTCCCAGGCATCAAACTCATAAGGTATAGTTGCCCTGAATACCTATCTTGTGTCCATGGGCTATCTCTAGGCAATCCTACAAAACAAACCCCAGGGGGACTATATTTCCCTCTTAGATTGTAAGTTAGTGTATGACATCTGACTCTTCCCCCAGTGAGATGGAACCCTGACTTAACCCAACTTGGTCTCCAGTACCCACTGCTATCAAAGAACATGTCTGGTCATGGCAGCAGCATTTGATGCTGGGAGAGAATGACTAATGGCGTTTACACTCACTGATCTCTGGTGTGAAATTTGTAAGCATTCCCTCTGCACTACAGGGCTCTGGTATATGGTTCAGCCTGATGCTTGATGCCATTCACCCCACTGAACAAGACATATTAATTATGACATTTGAATAGTGTTCTTCATTAGCCTTGTCGCTTAATGTTTCTCATGAAGTGGTGTTAGAAGACTCATGGGGGCTGACCTCTGAACTTGAATTGACTGGTGAGAGGCTTCTCAAGGTCTTGAATCATATCAGTGGCCTTCTCCATTCTGCATACCTTTCATGGATAAAGGCAGCAGAGAAACTATTATCAGCCTTTATGTCTGCAGAGATTTTGAATGGTTTTATCACCTTCTTTCCTTCTCTGGTAAGATGATGGTCAAACATTGTCTCAACAAGAGTTATAGTTATTCTTACGGTTTTGCTCTTTATGTCACTAATATTACCCCAACCACTTAACACACTCATCAAATGGTTGTCCTGCACCCCAGATCAACACAGGCAACTAAGTAAGCTCTACCACAGATCTCTGAATTGTCCAGAGAGACCCGGCCTTAAGGGTCCTCCTTTCTCTGGTCAACATCCTAAAACACTGCTCTCAATCATCAGTAAGTAGCCATGAAGCCACAGGGTGTACCACCCAGCTCAGCTCACTGCACTCAGGTCACACTATCCTTCTGTGCTCTTTCTTGAATACAGTGCATTCAGGGACACCTGTCTCAGGTACCACTGCTCACCCCATGCCTAAAGCATCATGTTCCCTCTTCTCTTTGAAGAGAACTACGGACAGAGATTTGCTGAATCAGATAGTCATGTTCCTGTCTTAGGTCCATTGTTGCATTTCCCTGTCAAATTTAGACCCCACCTGGATATATTCCTCGGCCTCCAGCCTTCCTTTGGTGTCATCTGATAACTCTGGACAGCCTTCAATAAAGATGATATTTGTTAGTTCAGCATCCATCTACCTCTAATAGCTTCTCTTACTCACTTTTTATTCAGTACCACAACCTGCTCCTTGGCTATCCATTTGCACTTACCTGTGCTATGTCAAAGATGGGCCCCCTCTCTCTCCTCCATCACAGTAGACACCCATGCCTATAGTAACAACCAGACAGCAATAGCCTTCCTTAGGGCGCATTAATGAGAATCATGGGACTTTTCTAACACTCCTAATCGTTCTTGCCTACCCTTCACCATGTCCTTGATTCTGTAGCAGCCCCTCAGCACCCCATGTTCAGCCCAGATATTGTCTCTCTGTGACCCTAGTCCCTCCTGAATGTCAACATGCAGTGAGGTTGGTTGTCTCAAAGCTCAGACTCTTGGCATGCTACACCTCAGCCTTGTTTCTCTGCTCTCTGAATGAAAACATGATCCTAACATGTGTCTTCATGAGCTAATCCTCCCCTGAAACTGTCAATATTCTTGTCCCCTCCAGGCTACTGATCTCAGCTTTCCTTGGTTGATTTTCCTCGCTGAGCCTGTGGTTACCTTATAAGTCTTCACTCATTCAGCCCCTTTCTATGTTGTGTGGGTCCTCCTCTTGGCTGTTCTCTTCTGCCTTTGTATGGCTTCCTCTTCCCAATTTCTCCCATCTAAGGCCTGACCCTACTTCTTTTCTAGGGTCAGAAATTTGACTGTAGACTCTGCCCCCATTTCCAAGCATACAGGCCTCCCTGAAGATCTCCACCCTCCCCTCCCAGCACAGACTGTATCCACTCATTGCTCCCACTGAGAATTCAGCCTGCTTGCCTGTCCGCCTCCTGCCCACGAGACACATGACAGCTGGTCTAACAGTGTCAGCGCATGTGAGAAAGTCTCCGTTTCTACCATTCCTGCCCATTTCCCAATTTCTCTCATCTTAATAAACGGTGCCCTATTTGCCAATTTCAGAGGACAAATATCCAAGTCGGGTTGCTTTCTGCTTCAGCCCAGGCTTAGTCCAAGTCAATAGTGCCCTCTGCTGGCTTGTCTCAGAATTTCAGTCTCACAGCTTAGTTTAGGTTGTTGCTGTGTCCAAATTCCACTTACAAAATGAGGTTCATATGTTATTGGAGGTGCCAGGGCTGTTATCTCCTTATGTGAGGCAGTTTGCCTAACCTATTTGGAGGCTCAAGGCAGGAGTGGTAGTGAGTAGTAGAGTCCACGCTAAAGGACAGCGCCTGTACCACATGGTGTATGTGCCACATTGTGTATACTGTATATGACAGCGGGCCATAAAGGACCTGTTTCACCCAGCTTGGCTCATTCGTCCTCCACTCAGGCCACATTGTTTTTCTGTGCTTTCTTGAAAACAGTCTTTTTTTTTTTTGGTTTTTGGTTTTTGGTTTTTGGAGGCAGGGTTTCTCTGTATTGCTTTGGAGCCTGTCCTGGGTCTAGCTCTGTAAACCAGGCTACCAGGCTGGACTTGAACTCACAGAGATCCTCCTGCCTCTGCCTCCCAAGTGCTTGAATTAAAGGTGTACACCATCAATGCACAGCGAACAAGCCTTTTTAAAATTTTTTTAAAATATATTTATATGTGTGTGTGTGTATCTTCACATATACATACATACATACATACATACATACATACATCGACTGCAGTTTCTCCTTTCTTCTCTCCTCCCAGTCCTTCCCCTCACTGTCCCTCTTCTCTACCCCATCCACCACTCCTCTGTTTCTATTCAGAAAAGCGCAAGCTTCCCATGGATAGCAACCAAACATGGCATATCAAGTTGCAGTAAGACTAGGCACCCCCCTTGTTCTAAGGCTGAACAAGGCAACCCCGTATGAGGGACAGGGTTATCCCAAAAGCTGACAAAAGAGTTAGAGACAGCCCCTGCTCCCGCTATTAGGAATCCCACAAGATGACAAAGCCACACAACTGTCACATGTATGCAGAGGACCTAGATCAGTCCCATGCAGGCTCCCTGTTGTCAGTTCAGTCTCTGTGAATCCCTATGAGCCCAGGTTTTCTTGTAGTGTTCTTGACTCCTCTGACTCCTACAATCCTTCCCCGGCCCCCACCTCACCTCTACTACAGGGTTCCCTGAGCTCCTCCTAGTGTTTGGCTATGGGTCTCTGCATCTGTTTCCATCAGTTGCTGGATGAAGCCTCTCTGATGACATTTAGGCTAGGTACCCATCTATGAGAATAGCAGGATACCCTTAGGAATCATTTCATTGACTTTGTGTGTGTGCCAGTCCTGTTTGGTTCTATCCGGGGTCTTTGGGTTATCCTGTCTGGGTCCTGGTGCTCCAGCAGACAAGAAGCCTTTTGGTAGTGGACTTCTGCTGTCCCTGTGTGCAGTCTGAAGAGCTTGTCTGCATAAGTGTGCTTGTTCACGCGCTCATGCACGTGTATTTCATGGATCTTGGCATTTAACTTTTCTCCCTCCCTGTACCCCTATTTGAGGTAGAGTAATCTGTACCAATGGAATCAGTGACATTATGATATAGGTGTATCAGGGGATATAGTCCTGCCTTTGGCTCATCAATTACTCTACAATAGTGTTTCTCTACCTTCCTAATGCTGAGACTCTTTTTAATACAGTTCCTCATGTTGTGGTGACCCAACCATAAAATTATTTTTTGTTGCTACTTCATTACTGTAATTTTGCTACTGTTATGAATAGTAATGTAAGTACCTGATACAAAAGATGGTATTAGGCAACCTGTCTAAAAGGGTCATTTGACCCAAAGGGGTCACAACCCACAGGCTGAGAACCACTGTTCTGCAGTATTCCAATCATGGTTATGCCAATTTATCTACACCGCATTTGAGGACATTTGGCTTTTCCATTTGTTTAGTCCTATAAATAACTTAATAAATAACTTAAACCACACAACCTAGGATCCTCATGTTTGCATTCACATGTAAGAAATTAGTAATACCAGGTTCTGTTGTGATCAAGACGTATGCACATTTAAATTTTGATAGAGAACATGAGATTGCTACTCCAGATGGTACCTTCAATCTATTGTGATTTTAAATAACAGTTGGGAAAGTGTATGTAGCAGATACAGTGAAGGGAATGAAGCAGTTGCTCAGCAGTTAAGAGTTCTTGCAGAGGACCAGAATTTGTTTCCTAGTTCCCATATTGGGTGACTCACAACATTTGTAACTCTAGGGAATCAAAGCCCCTCTTGTAGCCCATGGGCGTGTGCGCAAGCATGTACACACACACAAACACACACACAGACACACACACTCACTCGCACTTCATTTTTTGAGGCCCACCCCTCTGACAGGATACCTGAGTATATGAAACATTCTAGGATCTCATAAACATCTCTGGAGTGAAGCTGAGTCAGGAAAGAGTGGAGAGTGTGGGAGAAATGATGGTTCAAACAGGAAGCCTGAGCCACTGAGACTTTACCCCCCAGGCCAACCAAAGTTTAACCATATGGGTGCAAAGATAAAAAAGATATTGTAGATAATTCAAAGAAGCCCCAGAAAGCATGAGGAGAAGCCAGTCAGACGCCATATTGGGATCAGCTTTGTCAGTGGGAGTAAAGCTGTGGGACGGCAGCTAAAGGGCAGAGTGAGCGAGCCAGGCTCTGCCTGCAGGCCCAGGCAAAGGGCAGGTTTTGGAACTGGAGATTCCTCCTCCTGAGAATGGAATGAGCAAAAGTGAGGTTTTCCTACATGCGCCAGCTGCCCTAAGGATTAGGGGGACATAAGTGGATCCTCACAGCCTGTACGGAACTACAAGAAGGAGTAGAGGTTTGTTGCCAGTTAGCTGGAAGGGTCCTTTTGGCCTGCCTGATCAGAAATCACGTGCTGGCAAGGAGAAGCCCCTCAAGCTTATCTTTATCAGGTTTCATCCCCTCCATCATCACTGTGCCAGTGATAATAAGTGTGTGGACAGCAGCTCAACAATTGGAGCCCTCCAGGCCCTGCCCTTCGGGTAGCAGGACTCTTAGCCTTACAGATATTATAGCTCTTATGTGGCCTAGGAAGTTGGGATTCCTCCACCCTCAACTGTGGCTGATGCTGCAGCCTCCAGGCAGACCAAGGTAACAGGATTCCTCAGCCTAGGAAGCAGCTTTCTGTATAGCAGGTGTAGGCCTAGGAGTCCAGTATTCTTTTGCCTTTAACAATAGTTAGTATTGTACATTAATACACACACTCACACTCTCATGCACCATATTTCATCACACACCTTTCCACTTTCACACACCTGTACACACTCATACATATTCTCTCATCACATTCATAAGTACTCAATTTGGGGCTGGAGAGATGACTTAGCAGTCATAACTGCTTTTCCAGAGGGCATGGGTTCAATTCCCAGCACCCACATGGCAGTTCACAATTGTCTGTAACTCCAATTCCAGGGGACCTGACACCCTCACACAGACATACATGCAAGCAAAATACCAAAGCACGTGAAATAAAGTAAATAAATTCTTGTTAAAAATAAGTACTCGATTCATACTTGCACACTCATAGAAACACAAAAACATGCACTTACATACACCAACACACTCTTGATGCTTATATATTCATACATTCACATCCTCACACAGTTGCACACACATAGCAACACAAACTTGCACATCTTCACTCACATATTTACAATCTCAATCCAATACCTACACACACAAACACACTTTTGTACAATATTATAGTTCCATATTCAATATTCAATCCATATTCAAATTCATATTCAATAACACATTCTCAAAATCACAGACCCACACAAAACATTCATATACCACACACTATTACATACTCAATGGACATCAATGCCCATGTACACTCATGCTCACATACAATCTTATATCCTCACAGCTCACAGCAGTCTCAGAAACAACTACATTTACCATTAGTCACACTTACTAACTCAGACATCTACCCGGTCATTCATTTACCTGTAGCACAAATAATAAGAACCCAGAGACAGATATTGGGGTTCAAACTGAAGACCAAATAAGCAAAACAGCCAGCCACTAGAGAGTTCTCACCTCTACCAAGGTTCAGACAAAGGGGCGATCCACTGAACCTCAGACTGCTCCTGACTGTACGGTTACTCAGACTCCCTGAGACTGCAGTGGATTCCTTTCTCCTCCGGCCTTGTATTCCTCTCTGTGTCCAGCCATATCACTCCTGTTTCCACCTCCCTAGTGCTGGGATTAAAGGTGTGAGCTCTGTTTTCTTGTAGACTGATTCACTCTCATGTAGCCCAGGGTGGCCTTGAACTCACAGAGATCCATCTGCCTCTGTCTCCTGAGTGCTGGGATTAAAGGTGTGTGCCATCACTGCCTGGCCTCTATGGCTCACTACATGGCTAGATTTGCACTCTGATCTTCAGGTAAGCTTTATTAGATCATAAACAAAATATCACCACATTTACCTATGCTGAAAAAACAGTCACATTAACACATACAATTATACACACATGTTGTCATGATCTCACACCTTCACACACTTTTGAATATCTTGCACACTCATAAATCTACACATTCACATGTGCTAACCCTCAAAGTCAAAAACTCAGACTCCCAATCACACAGATTCACATTTATACACTCTTCCTCCCATTACACACTCTTGCACACTCACCCAAACATACTCTTGAACACTTTCATACTCATACACAGAGAGAGAAGCATACGCACATTGACATTGACTCAGCCACACCCAATCTCAATAATAAACTCGAGACCTCACAATTCTTCACACAATCATATAATTTTGCAAACAATTGTGTACTCTTGTACACTCACATGCACTTTCTTACACTTCTGCACACAATTGTGCACTCTTGTACATTCACTCTCATGCACTTTTACACACACACAAACAAATCTACAAATACATATTAATATGAAGTAAAACCTGAATGTGACACAAACACACTGGTTCAGTCACACAAGTTCATACATGTCCAGACAATCATGTACTCTTACAAATACTAATTTAATAGTAACCTATCTCTAACACTAATTCTAACACTAAAAGACTATCCTAAACCCTGAAGCTAACTAAAAGCAATCCCTAACCCTAAATCTAAAGCTAAACATTATTATACTCCTTTCCAAGACAATATCGATAGCTCTAATAAAAACCTAAATCAAACATTTACCTAACTCTAATGCTTCTGAGATCAGATGAGATTGGGCGTGTTCAGGGTGGTAAGGCCATAATCCATAACTCTAATGCTAAATCTAACAGTTTCCCCAAATCCAACCATAATCATAATGTTAACTTCAACTCTAAACCTGATATACTCCTAATCCAACCCAAACCTAGCCCTGCCCTTAGTTCTGCTTCTACCCTAATTTTAACAAAACCTACAAGTAAACCTAACTGTAACTATAGCCCTAACTGTTTTCCTCATCAAAACCCTAACCCTAACCTAACTCTTTGTAAATGTAACTCTAACAGAAACGCTAACCTTATAGCATAGCTCTAGCCACAGTCAAAGCCTTGACCCTGAATTACATATAAACCTAAGAAAAACCCTCAACACTTCCTAATCATAAATCTAACTGTAAATCTAATCCTACTTCAAAGCCTTTCCTTAACCATATCCTAAGAAATAGCTTGTTGCTAACTTTAACCCTTTTCCTAACCAAACTCTAAACCTAATACAAGCACCAAAGCTAAATCTAACCTCAACCCTAAATCTTCCAAACATAACCATAACCCTAACTTCAAACCTAACTCCATTTCTAACCATAATACTAACCCTACCTCTAGCACAAACACCTGCTAAACTAATCCCAAACCTCCTTCTAACTCTAATCCTAAACCTAAAACTAACAGTGCTAAAGTTAGCCCTAATTTAATTCCTACCCCGAACCCTGGCCCCACTCCACACCCTGACCCTGACACTGCTTGGCCCTAACACTAAACTCAGCATTAACCTAAACCATAACCCTCACTCTACCTTTTGCCCTAACAGTAGACTAACCTGAACCCAAACCCTAACCCTTTCCTAACAGACTTAATCATGCTCACTGTAAAGGCAGTACCAAGAAACTCAGTGGCCATGTGCACAGAAATCGGAAAGGGTGAGATGCTCCACTGGCAGAATAAAACCTCAGTTTGTTTTGCTCCTGGGGTTTAAGATGTAACATAGGACCAAATGCATGCTAGATAATAAACACTGTCCATGAACTATACCCCAGAGCCTTTGTGAGCTCTTTCTAATGAGCCATTTACCTTAGGGAAGGATGCTTACTATTACAGTTTTCAAAGCACATATGTAGCTGACGAGGGCTAAAGGGGCTTTTTGTTAGCTCTTTTATATCTGTGGTGCTGAGAACAGAATTCAAGACCATATGAGCTAGACCCATACCCACTAAGCTACACCCCAGTACTAAGTTCACCCCGGCACTAAAGTACCTTGGATTTAAATATATGCAATATAATTAAGGTAGACTTAAGAGAAATTCCAAATGGATATGTACAAACATGTACATGTATGTCAGATAAGCACACATATAAGCTCACACATGTATACATATTTGCCTATAGAGTGAAATAGGCACACATGTGCACTCACAATAACATGTGTTCATTTATATACACACAGGCACACGGTACACAGGTACACAGTGCCACATATGAGTCAACACACACATACACATGCACATATATACATATTTTCACATGCCTGCAAGCACTTGTAAACATATGAACCTAGGCACTCATATTGTGGTTTAATAAGGATCAGGAGAAACAAATAGGCCAAATAGATATTTATTCAGGGAGAAATAACTTACAGCATAAACAAATGAATACCAGCAGGTTCCTGGTCCCAAGGATGCCTCCGGATGCTCCTCTCTTGTCCTCGTGCTGCAAGCAAGAGAGTGCTCCCAGGCTCCTCCTCAGACCTAGTTCCCCCAGGTAACTTCCACCCCTGTCTCCACCCCCAATGGGCGTGGTCAGTGCCACAGATGCAGACAAAGTGAATATCTCACTATAATTCCCCTTTTAATCTAAAGAAAAGATTTAGGCTTGACACAAAGCTATATACAAAGCAGTGCTCTAAGAAAAGGAAAATTGAGAGCATACAAACAAGACCTACATATCTAGTCCTAGGGTGAAGGCTTAACAGAGTTTACAATAGAGTTGTCCTAAGCTGGAAAGCTTAAGTCTAGTACCTAATATATCTAACTAGAAAGAGAGAATAATAATTGTGATAGTTCAATCTTCAACCTCATCAAGATCTGAGAAGGAAAATAACGATACTAGGGTAGGCAGGAAGTGCAGATGGGCAACTTCCAAATGGTGCAGGAGGACAGAAACAGCAAGCTACCTGGATAGTCACGCAAGGTCTCACATCAACGCTGGTACAGCCAGTTTTGGCTAAGGCCAAGAGTACCTGACAGACCACAACAAAAGCAGGGAGGTAGAAAGGCTGTCTTACCCTGACTTGGAAGGTTCAGCAGTCTTCTATGTTTGTCTCCTGCAAACACATAGGACCACATGTCCAAATCAGTGGTCAAGGTGGGGGCAGTCCCTTGCCCAAGAGGCCATAGCTGAAGCAAGGATGGACTCCAGAAGGAGTGACAATAGTATCCAACATATTTTGGGAAAGTGCATGGTGTGTCAGGAGCAATAGTGTCTCATGTTAACAGAGTACTAATATAAAAACAGTTAAATGTCATGTTCTGCAGGTCTATGAAATGTTTGAAGATTAAGCTTCTATGTCTGACTAATCTCATAGGTATAGGAAACATGGGTGAAGATGATCTGTAATACTCAGGAACTTAGCTTAAAAACTGATTGAAACTTCCCTTGGTAAAGTAGGGACAAATACCTAAGCAATATAACTATGTACATATATATATATATATATATGTATGTATATATACATGTAAATCCCTAAAACAGAGGTAGAATAGAAATGTCTAGACCATGCATAGAACTATAAAGTGCAGCATGATAAAAATATCCTAAATTGTATCAATATACAAAATGTCTTGAACATAAATAAAAGTATACATACATAGAATATGATAAGGATAATGTGCATTTTCAAATTTTAAGGTATGCATATAGGGAAAGGCAACAATAAGCATTAAAAATGTATGTGAGAAAATTAGGATTTCAGAGAGAAAATTGCATATAAGCAAATAAATCCCCAGATTTTGTTTTCTGCCTTATACCAATTTACTTCTTGATATAAGGCAGAATCTGTGAATTTAATCTTTTTTTCACTTTTTAAAATTTTTATTTTATATATCAATCCCAGTTCCTCCTCCCTCCCTCCCACTTTTCCTTTCTCCCACCCTTAGATGCCCCCCAACCACCCTCCCCTTCCACCTCACCACACTCCACATGTAGGGTGATGCCTTCCAGGAGGGGTCATCTAAATCTGTCAAGTCATTTGGAGTAGGGACTAGGCCTTCCCTCCTGCCTCTAGGTAAAGGAAATATACCTCCATGGGGAATGTGTTCCCAAAGTCCTTTCCTGCACCAGGGATACATCCTGGTTCCACTGTCAGGGGTCTCGTAGACTGCCCATGTTCAGGGGGTCTGAGTCAGTCCAATGCTGGATTCCCAGTTATCAGTCTGGGGGCCCATTAGCTCCTCCTTGTCAGGTCAGCTGTTTCTGTGTATTTCTGTAGCCTGGTCTTGTCCTCCCTCTCTGCATTCGGATTCCAATTCAGCTCAATGTTTAGTTGTGAGTGTCTACTTCTATTTCCATCAGCTACTATATTAGGGCTCTATGATGGTGGATAAGTTAGTCATCAATCTCATTATCAGGGAAGGGCATGTATGGTAGCCTTCCCACTGTTGCTTAAATTGTTAGTTGGGGTCAGTCTTGTAGATATCAGGACATTTTTCTAGATTCAGTTTTCTCTTCAAACCTATAATGGCTCCCTCTTTTATTCTCTCTCTCTCTCTCTCTCTCTCTCTCTCTCTCTCTCTCTCTCTCTCTCTCTCTCTCTCTCTCTCTCTCTCTCTCCTCCCATCCATTCCTCCCCTGACTCAATCTTCCTATTCCCACAGGCTTTCCCCTTCTCCCCTTCTCTTTCTCCTAGCTCCCCCTTCACTCACTGCCCGCCCTCACTCCCAATCCAATATGCAAGGGACCTTATATGAATCTCTTAGAATCCTCCTTGTATCCTAGTTTCTCTGGCAGTGTGAATTATAGGCTGGTGATCCTTTGCTCTATGTCTAAAATCCATATATGAGTGAGTACATACCATGTTCTCCTTTTTGTGACTAGGTTACCTCATTCAGGATGGTTGCTTCAAGTTTCATCCATTTGCCTGTGAATTTCAAGATTCCAAATGTGCCACATCTTTTTTTCCATTCTTCAGTTGAGGGACATCTAGGTTGCTTCTAGGTCCTTGCTATTACAAATAATGCTACTACGAACATAGTTGAACACATGTCTTTGTTGCATGGATGTGGATCATTTGGGTATATGCCTAAGAGGGGGATTGTCCTGTCCTGTGGTAGACTGATTCCCATTTTCCTGAGGAACCGCCATACTGATCTCCAAAATGGCTGTATAATTTGCACTCCCACCAGCAGTGGAGGAGTGTTCCCCTTTCTACACATCCTCTCCAGCATAAGTTGTCATTGGTGTTTCTGATTTTAGCCATTCCAACAGGAGTAAGATGGTATCTCAGAGTTGTTTTGATTTGCATTTCCCTGATAGCTAAGGATGTTGAGCACTTTCTTAAGTGTCTTTCTGTCTTTTTTTATTACCTCTATTGAGAATTCTCTACTCAGTTCTGTACCCCATTTTTAATATGTTTATTTGGTGTTTTGGTGACTAGTTTCTTGAGTCCTTTGTATATTTTGGAGATCAGCCCTCTGTCAGGTGTAGGATTGGTGAAAATCTTTTCCCAGTCTGTGGGCTGCCACTTGATCTTGTCAATGTGTCCTTTGCCTTTCAGAAGCTTTTCAGTTTGAGGAGGTCCCATTTATCAATAGTCGATCTCAGTGTCTATGCTACTGTAGTTATGTTCAGGAAGTGATTTCCTGTACCAATTTGTTCAAGGGTACCTCCCACTTTCTCTTCTAAGAGGTTCAGTGTGGCTGGATTTATGTTGAGATCTTTGATCCATTTGAACTTGAGTTTTGTGCATGGCAATAGACATGGGTCTATATGCAGTCTTCTACACACCATCATCCAGTTGTGCCAGCACCATTTATTGAAGATGCTTTCCTCCTCCCAATGTATACTTTTAGCTGTTTTATCAAAAATCATGTGTCCATAGGTGTGTGGGTTAATATCAGGATTTTTGATTTGATTCCATTGGTCTACCTGTCTATTTTTGTGCCAATACCAGGATGTCTTCAGGACTATTGCTCTGTAGTAGAGCTTAAAGTCATGGATGGTGATGCCTCCTGAAGTTCCTTTATTGTACAGGGTTGTTTTGGCTATCCAGGGTCTCTTGTTTTTCCATATAAAGTTGATTATTATCCTTTCAAGGTCAGTGAAGAATTGTGCTGTGATTTTGATGAGGATTGCATTGAATCTGTAGATTGCTTTTGGTAAGATTGCCATTTTTACTACATTTATCCTACCTATCCAAGAGCATGGGAGATCTTTCCATTTTCTGGTATCTTCTTTAATTTCTTTCTTTAAAGACACAAAGTTCTTGCTATATAGGTCTTTCACTTGTTTGGTAAGTGTTACTCCAAGATACTTTATGTTGTTTGTGGCTATTGTAAAGGGTGATGTTTCTCTTATTTCTTTCTCAACCCCTTAGTCATCTGTATATATAGTAGGACTACTGTTTTTTTTTTTAGTTTATCTTGTATCCTGTTAGTTTGCTGAAGGTGTTTATTAGGTGTAGGAGTTCCCTGGTAGAGTTTTTTGGGTCGCTTATGTAAACTATCATATCATCTGCAAATAGTAAAAGTTTGACTTCTTGCTTTCCAATTTGTTTCTCCTTGATCTCCTTTTGTTATTTTATTGCTTTAGCTAGAACTTCAAGTACAATATTGAATATATATATATATAGAGAGAGAGAGAGAGAGACAGAGAGACAGAGAGACAGAGAAAGAGAGACAGAGAGACAGAGAGACAGAGAGAGAGAGAGAGAGAAAGAGAGAGAGAGAGAGAGAGAGAGAGAGAGAGAGAGAAGCCTTGTCTTGTTCCTGATTTTAGAGGAATTGTCTTAAGCTTCTCTCCATCCAGTTTGATGTTGGCTGTTGGTTTACTGTATATTGTTTTTATTATGTTTAAGTATGTTCCTGTTGTCCCTGATCTCTCCAAGATCTTTATCATGAAAGGCTGTTGAATTTTGTCAAAGGCTATTCCAGCATCTAGTGAGATGATCATGTGGTTTTTCTTTTACAATTTGTTTATATGGTGGATCACATTGATAGATTTTCATATGTTGAACCATCCCTGCAACCCAAGGATAAAGCCTACTTGGTCATGGTGAATGATTTCTCTGATGTGTTCTTGGATTCAGTTTGCCAGTATTTTATTGAGTATTTTTGCATCTATCTTCTGTTTTCTTCATATGGGCACTTAGTGCAATGAACTTCCCTCGTAGCGCTGCTTTCAAGGTGTCCCATAAGTTAGGGTATGTTGTGTCCTCATTTTTGTTGAATTTTAGGAAGTCCTTAATTTCTTTCTGTGACCCAGGTATGGTACAATTGCACATTGTTCAGTTTCCATGAGTTTGTAGGGTTTCTGTGACTTGTGTTGTTGTTGAATTCCAACTTTAAATCATGGTGGTCTGATAAGATAAAGGGTATTATTTCAATTTTTTTTGTGTCTGTTGAGGTTTGTTATGTCGCCTAGTATGTAGTCAACTTTAGAGAAGGTTCCATGTGGAACAGAGAAGAAGGTTTATTCTTTTGTGTTTGGATGGAATGTTCTATAGATGTCTGTTAAACCCAATTGACACATAACTTCTGTTAGTTCTTTTGTTTCTTTTGTTTCTTTGTTAAGTTTCTGAGTGGTGGTCCTGTCTTCTTCTGTGCCTATCATTTTTAGGTTTGTCCCACATTTCCTGGATGTTTTGTGTTAAGGATTTGTTGGATTTATGATTTTCTTTGGTTGATGAATCTATTTCCTCTAGTTTATCTCCAGCACCTGAGATTATCTCTTCCATCCCTTGTATTCTGTTGGTTATGCTTGCATCTGTAGTTCCCAATCATTCAGTGGTGAGAGTGGGATGTTGAAATCTCCCACTATGAGTGTGTGAGGTTTTATGCGAACTTTGAGTTTTAGTAGTGTTTCTTTTATGAATGTGGGTGCCTTTGTATTTGGGGCATAGATGTTCAGAATTGAGGCTTTGTGCTGATGGATTTCTTCTGTGATGAATACGAAATGACCATCTTCCTCTCTTTTGATTGATTTTGGTTTGAAGTCTAACTTTTTAGATATTAGGATAGCCACACCTGCTTGCTTCTTGGGTTCATTTGATTGGATAATCTTTTCCCAACCTTTTACCCTGAGGTAATGTCTATCTTTGAAGCTTAGATGTGTTTTTTGTAGATGTGTTTCTTGTATGCAGCAGAAGGATGGATTCTGTCTTTGTTAGCCTGTGTCTTTTCATAGGCAAGTTAAGACCATTAATGTTGAGGGAAGTAAGGACCATTGATTGTTAATCCTTGTTTGTTTTAGACTTGTTGTTGGCAATGGTTTTGTAAATATATTTGCCCTACTTTACCCTTGGGTTATGGTGAAGTGGGATTATCTATTGCCTATGTCTCTGTGAGCATATTTAACTTCCTTGGATTGGAGTTTTCCTTTCAAAACTTTCTGTAGGGCTGGATTTGTAGATACATATTGTACAAATCTGGCTTTGTCATTAACTATCTTGTTTTCTCCATCTATAGTGATTGAGAGTTTTGCTGGGTATAGTAGCCTGGGTTGGCATCCATGGACTCTTACTACTTGTAGAACATCTATCCAGGACCTTCTGGCCTTGAGAGTTTCCATGGAGAAGTCAGGTGTAATTTTGATAGGTCTGCCTTTATATGTTACCTGGCTTTTTTCCTTCACTGCTCTTAATAGTCTTTCTTTATTCTGTATGTTAGATGTTTTGTTTATTATGTGTCGAGGGGTCTTCTTTCTTTGGTCCAGTCTATTTGGTGTTCAGTATGCTTCTTGTACTTTCACAGGCATGTCCTTCTTCTGATTGGGAAAGTTTTCTTCAGTGATTTTGTTGAATATATTTTCTGCGCCTTTGAGCTGGGCTTCTTCTCCTTCTTCTGTGCCTATCATTTTTAGGTTTGTCCCACATTTCCTGGATGTTTTGTGTTAAGGATTTGTTGGATTTATGATTTTCTTTGGTTGATGAATCTATTTCCTCTAGTTTATCTCCAGCACCTGAGATTATCTCTTCCATCCCTTGTATTCTGTTGGTTATGCTTGCATCTGTAGTTCCCAATCATTCACTCAGTTTTTCTATTTCCAGCATTCCTTCAGTTTGTGTTTTCTTATTGTCTCTATTTCAGTTTTCAAGTCTTGAACTGTTTCCTTCATCTGTTTAATTGCTTTTTCTTGGCTCTCCTTGCTTTCTTTAAGAGATTTGTTTATTTTTTCCAATTTTGTTTGGTTTTTTTTCCATTTCTTTAAGGGATTTTCTCACATCATCTTTGAAGGCCTCTATCATTGTTATGAAAATATTTTTTAAGTCATTCTCTTCTGCTTCATCTGCTTTGGGGTGTTTAGGTCTAGTTGGTGTAGTGTCCCTAGATTCTGGTGGTGTCATGCTTGTCTTTCTATTGTTAGGTGCTTTCTTGTATTGCCATCTTCCCATTGCTTCTTCCAGCGGGTGCAGGTGAGATCGATCTCTCTCTCTCTCTCTCTCTCTCTCTCTCTCTCTCTCTCTCTCTCTCTCTCTCTCTCTCTCTCTCTCCTACTCCCCCAGTGGGCTTAGGTGGGTCAGAAGTTCAATGTCTTTAGCTCTGGGTGCTCCAAGCTCTCTAGGAGGTCTCTCCTCAGGCAGGGGCCCAGCGATGGGGGTCAAAGATCCGGCAGGCAGGGACTCAGGATGGTCCCTCAGGGATAGGCAGATCTCTGGCCAGGGCCCAGAGGTCCAGCAGAGGACCAGCGGTGGGGGGTCAGAGATCAGGCAGGCAGGGACTCAGGGTGGTCCTGCATGGATAGGCGGGTCTAGTGTGTTCAGAACAGCTCCAGGAAGTTCCCCCAGAGGTGGCAGGGTTGTTGGATCCACCCTCTGTTCCAGTGCTCAACCCCCGTGAACTTAATCTTAACAACATGCTTGAATTTAGAGAAGGAAAAGCCAAATCCAACTCCAAAGTCAGCATTGGTTTACATGAATTGGGACAAGGGGAATACTAGATTGTTGTAAAAAGAAATTTATTTCTGTATAGAAATAGTTTACTAGAATTAAATATTTTTACCATAAATCAGACTCCTCTTCATTAAGTGATTCTTTCTGGAGAGCTATCTTCTCTTCTGTAGGTGCCTACATGTTCAGTGTCTTTTTGCTGTTTGAAGATGGGTGTGGGTGTTCTCTATTTTTCTGTAAGGACAAGAACAGAACACTTCCCCTACCTTTGAGAGGTCTCTGCACATCTCATGGAAACCAATTTGTTGGATGACTTGTCATTTCTCTTCATTAAGATGTTTCTCTTGTTCAACTCAGATCTTGATCAACTTAAGTGGTATCCATAGCTTTTCTTCTCCTGTAAATACAAATGTGAAACCCCTACCCTAACGTAACACATATCCTGGTTTCAATATGAGGTCAATACAACCTTGAAGTATACTGGCTGATTTAGTTCAGAAGTTTTTTTCTATTGTCCAGAGTCTTTCTGCAGCTGTTTTTTTTTCCTTTTCATTAGCATTAAGACAGTTTAATGTTAATACAGCATTATGTAATCTGTGTTTGTGTGTCTTGGTTCCTCCTGCCTGTTTATGGAGCATTTCCTTTCAAGTATGATTGGATCTCTCAACTACTGTTCGTCCTGTAGGATTGTGTGGTATACCAGTTATGTGCTTTATGTTATGATATTCAAAAAAAAACTGTTTAAATTTGCTGGAGACATATGCTGGAGCATTGTCAGTTTTCATTTGTGTAGGTATGCCTAAATGGCCATTACCTCTAATAGGTGTGTAATAACAGAATCAGCCTTTTCAGACCTCAGAGAAGTGGCCCATTGAAACCCTGAAAATGTATCTATAGTGTGGTGCTTGTATTTTAATTTTCTAAATTCTGCAAATTGAAACACATCCATTTGCCATATTTCATTCCAATTAATAACTGATCAATTTCATCATTGCCTTATGCTAGAGGACCTGGCAGACCCATATGGGATCTGATGTGTGATGAGTCCTATTTCTGATAGTATCTTGTAACTGTATAAACAATGAAATTAATGCTATGTCACCAGCAATAAATTCTGCAGTCTCGATGTGTAAGACGACTCTTTCTGTGTATTGAGAGTCAGTAACTATATTGAGGTGTTCTGTAAAATCCATAAGTACCATGAAAATGGTGTACAATTCTGCCTTTTGTACAGAATTGTAAGGGCTTTGAACTACTTTACTTATTTTTCCTGATTTATATCCTGCCTTACCAGATTTGTTTGCATCAGTGTAGAATGTAGAAACTCCAGAGATAGGTGTTTTTCTTACAGTGCATGGAAGGATCCAAATCGTTTTCTTTATGAATTTGATTCTTTCACTTTTGGGATAATTGTTGCTAATTATTCACAAAAAAATTACTGCATGTTCTTTGCCAATATTCATTATCTATCCATAAGGAGGAAATTTCCTCATTAGTTAAAGGTACTATAATTTCTGCTGGGTCTCTTCCTGTCAGTTGATGAAGTCTTAATTTACCTTTTATAATCAAGTCAGAGATCTTTTCTATATATGTTTTTAGTTTTCTATTCTGTTTATGTGGTAGAAATATCCATTCTAATATAATATCTTCCCTCTGCATCAAAATCCCTGAAGGATATTCTCTAGATGATAATATAACCAGTATACAGTCTAGTTTTGGATCCACACGGTCCACATGTGCTTCTAATATCCTCTCTTCTACCCATTCTAATTCCTTTTCAGCATCAGCTGATAGTATTTGTGGACTATTCAAGTCCTTGTCCTTTTTTAGGGCCATTTTCAAGTTTTTAAAATCATATCCTTCTACTCCAATAATGGTTTGTAGTTGAGAAATCTCTCCTAGTAATTTTTGAAGATCATTAAGAGCCTGGTAGTGATCTCTCCTGATCTGACTTCTTGTGATCTAATTTTCTGTAGACCTATTTTATCCTAAGTAGTTGATACAATCTCCTTTTTGTATTTTGTATGTGTGTGTGTGCATGCCCGCACATGCAGTTTGTAATCCCCATCAAGGTAAAACTTCCTTTACTTTCTCAAACATCTTTTCTAATATTTCTACTTTAGCATCAGCTAACAATATATCATCCATGTAATGGTAAATTATGGATTGTGGAAACTGTTTATGAATTATTTCCAACAGTTTTTGCACAAAATATTGACACAGGGTGGGGCTATTTAGCATTCCCTGTGCAAAACCTTCCATTGATATCTCTTCACCAGTTGAGAATTATTGTGATTAGGTACCATGAAAGCAAATTTCTCTTTATCTTGTTCTTGTAAAGGTATAGTGAAGAAACAATCCTTTAAATCAATAACAATAACAGCCATTCTTTAGGTATCAAAGAATGCAAGGGCTCTCCAGGCTGTAGAGAGCCCATTGGCTGGATAACTTTATTGATGGCTCTCAGGTCTTTAAGCATTCTCCATTTACCAGATTTCTTTTTGATAACAAATACAGGAGAGTTCCAAGGGCTGGTGGATTCCTCAATATGTCCAGCATTTTCTAAAGCCTCTAACTTCTCAGAGGTCATAAGCCATTGCCCTACCTAGACAGGTTCATTTGTTAGCCATTTTAAGGGTAGGGTTTTTGGTTCTTCTATTTGTTTGGCACTTGTATTCTGGTTTTGTACAGCCTGGATATTTGATGTCTGTCTTGTATAGTACTTTATCATATTTTTTCCACAATTATGAGGTCATTTATGGTTTATATCTAATACTGGAGGAATGTTAATCTGTGTATTCAATTTATTGCTACATCAACCACATATGGTCTCAACCTTCCTCTCTGTCCTTCCAGTCCTACACATTCAATCCATCTCATGCTCTGTTTTACCTGAGACAGGGTTCCAATACCTAAGAATTGAACATTTACCTCTTGCAGGGGCCATGTTCCAGGCCAAGATTTATTAGGTATGATAGTTACATCAGCACCCGTGTCCACAATGCCTCCAAACAGTCTGTTATTCATCTTAACTATCAATCTAGGCCTTTGACTGTTTATAGAGGTTTTCCAAAATAAACGTTTTTTGTTTCCTTCTTTCATGTTTGATTCAACTTCCATCACTAGTTTGTCATCCAGAGCGGTATGAGTTTTTACAATAGGCACTGGATTTCTAATCGTCCTGTGGGAGATTGTCCTCCACAGTGACTGGGAATGTTTGGACCACCTTTGACATGGGGGCCTTCGATAGCCCCCCCAAGGAGTTTCCCGATTATAAAGGGTTTCCTTGCTTGTCTCTGGTCAATCTACATTCATTGGTCCAGTGTTGGCCTTTGCTACACCTTCTACATAATCCAGAAGGCTGAGGCCTTCTGTTCAATTCATTCCTGGGAGTGTTATTTCTAGAAATACTTTGCCTACAATTTTTTTTAGAGGTCTTATCTTACCACAGTTAAAACATCTGACATTTTGATATCTTTTCAAACCTTTGGAGATGGCTTCTCCTACCCAAGCTTCTATGTCACCATAGTTAAGACCTCTGTTATCTTGATGTCTTCTCAGACTTTAGATATGGCTTCTCCGACTTTAGATATGGCTTCTCCTACCCAAGCTTCAGTGTAATTGTCATTATACTCAATGTTGGCTGTATAAAGGACCCATTCATCCAAGGGTGCTGATCTGATTTTTAAAAGCCA
Organism: Cricetiscus sungorus; assembly: GCA_030556225.1. NCBI lineage: Eukaryota > Metazoa > Chordata > Mammalia > Rodentia > Cricetidae > Cricetiscus > Cricetiscus sungorus. The sequence goes on along the minus strand of JANBXA010000735.1, from coordinate 5,810,709 downwards.
AAGCACCTGTTTGCACTTTGGATTTGCATCCTCATAAGCAAATGATTCTATGAGTATTCACCTAGAATCTGTGTCTGCTACCTCTAATTGCACTGCCCTAGACAACCTTTCTAGGACTACACTAAAGAATTCTCTTGGTCCTTGCCTTATCTTGGTATAGGATTCTATCCTCTCCCCCTAGTTCATGAACCTTATCCCAAGCATCCAAAGCTGCTGTACTGCATAGAGACAAGATGTGTTCATCATATGCAGCTTGAGTTTCTGGGTCAGCATAAAGACCCTCACCTCACCAAGAATTTTATCTTGGGGCACTTTATAACCTTTCTTTAAGCCATGAAGTTCAAGAGCTTTTGCTTTCTCTCTCCATAAAGCCCTCCATTCTAATTGAGAGGCGTTTTCAAGGACAGCTGATATTAATTGATCCCAATCTTTAGGGGTCACCTTGTTATTCCTTGCCCATGATTCTATTAATTGTTTCACATATGGTGAGTGCATGCCATAAGAGACTACTGCTTCCTTTATACCTTTTAAATCTTTCATACATATTGGATCCCACTAATTTGCAATGACACATTTTGGGTGTTTTATCGTTGCTGGTTTGCTGACCCTGAACAGTGTAAAATATTTTAAGTCTCTTTCATGCCCTGTTACCTGTAGTTCTTCTGATTGAAGGTCTTCTAAGGCCTAAAATCTACTCACCATTGTTTCTTTGACTGTCTGAACTTCTTGAATCATATAACTTTCTAGGAACTTCATTGAATCAGTTTCTTGCTTTCTCCAACTACAAAAATTTCATGTTTTTAATATTCTCACCCTTAGATATTATCTGAATGGCATGTAAACTGCCTTCCATAAACAATGTTCTATCTGCTAGCTTGCCATTATCCTCAGACATAGAACAGACTCTATCTGCTAGTCTTTCCATCTGATGGTCTATTTTTATTAGTAGCTTTATCCGACCAGGAACAAGCTGTTTCTGCTAGCATGTTAATGCATTGCATTGTTTCTGTTTTGGTTATTGAGGCATAAGACATGGAACAAATTCTGTTTTCTAGTTGATCATGTTTATGATATATGATTTGTATTCTACCTGTCAGCTCTCTATTGCCATTTTCAATATTCTGAACCTTTTTTCTAAGCATTCTGTTTTGCATTCTAATTTTAAGCTCTCCATTGTCGTTTTCAATATTCTGCATTCTGTTTTTTGAACTCTCTATCGTCATTTTCAATATTTTGAATCCTTGTTACTAAATCTCCTATGGTTTGTACAAGTTTTTTATTGTTTGCGCTAATCTCAAACCATTCCTTTAAGAATATTATAATAATGATGAAACCCATTTCTATTACAAAAAAAATTGGTTAAGTCATGATTTTCTTCTGCTAAAATTTCTTCTATATATCAAACAAAAAAGATTTCCTAAAGTCCTGCATCATAAGATTATCCACCATAGATGTGGAACAATTGATCTCGGATATTATATCAGCTTAAATTGCAAAGGATGTTGCAGTTACCTTAGGTGTAATTCTGCTGTCCTGGAACTTTGATGCTTTTAGTTGTAGATCTCAACTTGTGGTAGTTACGCCTGGAGGTGTACCACCAAATGGTGTTCAGCAGCAGACTATCCTTCTGATCCCAGTCCCTGTAGAATATCTCTTAACAAACTAAGGCAAGTGAAATTTTGTTAAATGAAGGAGTAAAATGATCCTGAGCCTTGTGCAAATTGCTGGGACTGCAGGGCTAACAGGTGTCTCCTCCAACTGGCGCTGCTGGGCTGCAGGAATACACAAGCAGGGCAGGCCCAGAGACCAGGCCATGGGAACACACAACCAGGGCAGACACAGGGCTCTGTGCAAATGCAATGTGAGGGAATGGGCAGGAGATGAGCAGTGGTCTCAGGACCACTATAGAGATAAAGGAGTTGTAGGGCAGACACAAACATCTCACAAGCTGCATTGTGTCCGCCTGGTTAGGCAAAGGACCCTGCCTATTCAGAGATGGTAGGAGAAGGGAGTGGTGTCTGCCTCCTGGGTAAAACCCAGATCCCATGAAAATCCTGACCCCACTTCTGGTACCAGATATTGTGATTTAATAAGGATTGGGAGAAACAAATAGTCCGAATAGATATTTATTCAGGGAGAAATAACTTACAACATAGACAGATGAACACCAGCAGGTTCCTGGTCCCAAGGATGCCTCTGGATGCTCCTCTCTTGTCCCCGTGCTGCAAGCAAGAGAGCGCTCCTGGTCTCCTCCTCAGACCTAGTTCCCCCGGGTAATGTCCACCCCTGTCTCCACCCCCAATGGGTGTAGTCAGTGCCACAGATGCAGACAAACTGAATATCTCACTACACATTCATTTACTTACAAGCTCACATGTATATACATGTACATATGTATAGATATACACATGGATGTATGTGTACATACACACTCTCATGCACTTATGTATACACTTATACATAAATGCATACTTAGGCTCCAAGGCATATATTTGCAAATACACACAGTACCCACAGGTAAACACATGAGACCATGAACATGTACACTTGCATACATTCATATATAAGCATATATATTCACTCATATGCACATGAACATACTTTTATGCAATAGCACACATATGAACATGCATTCACCAGCATGGAGTACACAGAGACACATTTGTACACACATATGTATGTGCTCCTGTACTCTCAAGTTTATATGTACAAATGCACTGTGCATAAACATTAATATTTATATTTTTATAAAGTTTTATTCATATTTATTTGTTATACTTATTTATAAAAAAATAAATGTTTTTTATATATATGTGTGGACTAACAGAAAGTTTCTTTACCCTCTTCACCTATGTATCTTTTGAAAACTAGAATATTAAACATCTTCCCCGTGTGTGTGTGTGTGTGTGTGTGTGTGTGTGTGTGTGTGTGTGTCCCACAAACAGGTTTACAGACACACATGTACATATGTTCATGTATGCATACACAGGATCTTACATGCATCTAAATCTTACTCTGTATACATGTAAACACATACATACATAGCAACAGGCACAAACATATGTGCATATGTGTGTACACATATAAATGTTCATGCTGGCAAACATATAGATCCATATAATTACTAGCACATATGTACATACATGTGTATAAATCCATGTGCCCTAAACAAATACACACACATGTGCAACATTGCATTGCTGCTACCATCGCTTCTGGGTGGTGCCTGCATAGCATAGTGAAACACCTATAAACCAGGCCCTAGTCTTCTATTTCTCCATTAACCAATCATGAAGCACACCCCATGAAGCCATGGCTTCAGGCTATGAGTCAGAAGGCATTATAGCTATAGTAGGAACACAATATAGGAGGGTCCGTCTAAGGGGTCAGGATGAAAGCAGTTGATGACAGAGCAACTTTGGCAAAAGTGCGTATCCTTGGAGTATGCTGTGTGGGTGAGATGACATCTGTAAGTAGGTAAAGTGGGACTATTACTATAAGTGTAATTCCTATTAATGGCATAGTTTGGGTGAATGCATGTGAGAATGTATATGCCTTATCAGAGGAGAATGGGCAAGGAAACCATGCAAAGGATCCTTTGGCAGGCTTTGTCACAGAGTTGGTGAGGTCGACTATATCTTTGTCACTATTATTTCCTACAAGGTGTATGTTATGGAAAGGTCCAAGAGTTTAAGGAGTGTCTCATCAGCCAGTTTAAATTTGGCAATTGGCCATTGGGTTTTTTCTATTGCAACCTCATGAAGAATATTGAGAGACAAAATCAATGAGGATAATTCTGCAACATCGTGATTACTGTAGTCTTGTTTAACACAGTGAATGTAACTGCACGTCTGGCTGCAAGTGCATCAGAGCCCTGTAGAGGGATGAGGGCAGAGAAGTGCTCTTCTCTATACTTGGACTGGCATAGTTAGTTGTGTTGGACAGATTCAAGTGCAACTGTGCAATCGGCTGGTTGTTTATTGTACCAGACTTCTGCAAAGGGGATTTTTAAAAAACTTCACAAGAGAATCCAGTTAAACTGTATTGTTGGCAATGCTTTCCCAGAAATAGATGCACTTGTCCCTGAACCAAGTGTTATTTCTGGTGGGGGTTGACACATAAAAACAAACCTGAATGAATATGATGCCATTCTTGTTGAAGGCATGGCCAAACATCAGCATCTAATTGATAATCTAAAAGAGAATTATAACCCAACTGGCTCTTCTCCTACAAGACTGATCAGTGATGTCCTGTGAACAACACCCTGAATAGTTTCCCCAAAACCTGTGTTTTGGCAACAAGGTATCTAGTACCCTCCTTTAATCAAGAAACATGGGTGACTGTGCTGCAGAAAGGCATGTTTTGGCTGTAAGAAATAACCTTCCAGAGAAAGAATGTTCCAATAGATAGATGATATAGTTACAGATAGATATAGTATAGATAGATATAGATAATTAGATAGCTATAGATATATATATAGAGAGAGAGAAAGAGAGAGAGAGAGATAGAGATAGAGAGAGATAGAGATAGAGATAGAGAGAGAGAGAGAGACAGAGACAGAGAGAGAGAGAGAGAGAGAGAGAGAGAGAGAGAGAGAGAGAGAGAGAGATGAATATTTGACCAAGGCACTAAGGAGGATGGGCCTGCTTTTCTTGGTAGCAGGTGATCACTGTGGTACTGAGCTGAGACAAGATCGTGATGTTCTCTATCTGGACCTCACTTTTCTTATCAAGAAGGAAATAACTAATGAGAAATAGTTATCTAAATAACGTCTCTTATGGTTAAGTCGTCTGTCCAAGAAATGCAGTCCTCTTGACTACCACAGAAACATTCTGATAAATTTAATTCTTGCTTACGCTTTTTTACTAGGTGTTTAAGACCATGAAGGTGACCAAAATTAAACAATTTTTTCCAGTCAAGGCCAGTTGAAGATCTGGTCTTTGGGAGTCCCTTGATCTTAGGAGGGTCCTCCGGCTCTTCTAGCCTCTTTGTTTTGTTTATTTTGTTTTGTGTACTGGTATTTTGCCTGAGTGTATGTCTGTACACCATGTGCATGCCTGGTGCCAAGGAGGCCAGAAGAAAGCATCATATTCCCCCTGGAACCAAAGTTACAGACAGTTGTATGCTGCTATGTGAATACTGGGAATTGAACCCAGGTCCTCTGCAAGAGCAGCCAGTGCTCTAACCCATTGAGTCAACTCTCCAGCCCCTCCTCTAACCTTCCTTTCACCAGTTTTCCATCTTTGTGAGTAGAAGTCAAAGGCTTTGTTTGGAAATATGGGAAAAATTCTTCCTCTGTATTTATTTCCTATTCATAGACTGGACACAAGGTAGAGTCTACCTGGTAAAATGACCCTAGTCTCCCTGAGCAATAGAACATGTGACTTAGTAGAGATAAAGGACATCTTGAGAAATGGCCCACAGTTCTCTGAGATAGTTAACAGTAGAAAGCAAGAAGCAAAATAGTGTCCCTTTTAGTCCCTCTGTCCACATTAGCATAGGCCTCAAACTATGGTTATTGTATACTCAGGTCAGTTGCATCAGGATGGTACTTTTAGCTACTGTATAATATTTAGATAAAGCTTGAGTAAAAATCCAATTATAAATAAGACTTGATATACTTTGTTTTTTAAAAGTCAGTAGTTATAACTGTTACCAAGGGTAGATTAATAACTGATGAGATATCCACTGATTTAAGTAGAAGTTTGACATCAATGCATTCGACTTGAACCATACAAAATTTAGTATCATATACATGATCTCCAAGTATCACCTTTATATACCTTAAATAACGTATTTACACTTGCATAAGATTTTTAGTTTTCTTTCCCATCCCAGAAACATTTAGCTACCTTAATCTTCACACACAAATCCATCTATCCTAAAAAAAATATTCCATGTTTATATTTTTTTTTTGAGACAGGTTTTCTCTGTATTGTTTTGGAGCCTGTCCTGTAGACCAGGCTGGCCTCGAACTCACAGAGATCCACCTGCCTCTGCCTCTGCCTCTGCCTCTGCCTCTGCCTCTGCCTCTGCCTCTGCCTCTGCCTCTGCCTCTGCCTCTGCCTCTGCCTCTGCCTCTGCCTCTGCCTCTGCCTCTGCCTCCCGAGTGCTAGGATTAAAGGCATTGCCACCAACACCCAGCTTCCATGTTTATATTCTTTTAACATGTTCTTGTACTGACTGTTTTAATGACATGAACAAATGAATTTTTTTATCTGTTGTGAGAATTTTCTCTTCAGGGGATACTATGGAATGTCTATCTTTCCCCATAAGGTCCCAATGAAGCCAAAGTTCAGGTTCACCCAAGTTCATCCTGCAGGACCAGTGTGTTTCCTGGATTTACTTACAGAGCACGGTGACCTGAAATCAGCTGCACTGGAAGTCTTTCCAACCTGATGACAGCGTTCCCATCTCCTCATAGGTCCCACCCCTTCCTGTCTTCCCCAAACCCCATACTCCAGTTCCTCACCAAAGACCGTGAGACTGCATGGAGTTCGAGCAGGATTACATACACCTGGTTGGAGTGAGTGGCTGTTACTCAGGTGAAGATTTGACCATGCTGCCCAATGAAGGAACAGCCAACAACATGCCCAGCTGAGATGAAGCAAACACTGCTGAGGTCATGAAGATGGATGCTGCTTGGCTCCAGAGATAGTGCTATGCAACACTGCCCTAACAAAAGGAAGTTGAATACCAACTACATACATACATACATACATACATACATACATACATACATACACTGTGCAAACTACTCTATAAACTGTATATAAAACTAAGGAAGTGGTTCTGCAGAGATGGCTCACCCATTGGCTGCTCTTCCAAGGTCCTGAGTTCAATTCCCAGCAAGCACGTGGTGGGCCACAACCATCTATAATGAGATCTGGTGCCCTCTTCTGGCCTGCAGACATACACATAGGCAGAACACTGTATACATAATTAATGAATAAATAAATAAATAAATAAAATCTTTTAAAAAAACTAAGGAAGTTAGATATCTTGCTGGGTGGGCTTTGTGCTGGGTAGTCATCTGAGAGGATGGAATTCTAATTGGGAAAATAAGATCAAGCTGTAAGCAGGCAGTGGTTCTCAGACTGTTGGTCACAACCCTGACGGGAGGGGTTGAATGACCCTTTCACAGGGCTCACCTAAGAACATCGGAAAACACAGATGTTTACATTAAGACTCATAACAGAAGCAAAATTAAAGTTATGAAGTAGCAACAAAAATAATTTTATGGTTGGGGTCATCACACCATGAGGAACTGTATTGAAGGTAGCAGCATTAGGAAGGTTGAGAACCACTGCTATAGGGCATTTCCTAATTAGTAGTCAGTGTGGGAAGACCCAGTCTATTGTGGGTGGGGCCAGCACTGGTGGCCCTGGGTTCTATAAGAAAGAGGACTAAACAAGCAATGAGGAGCAAGCCTTATGAGTGAATAAGCAGCATCCTCCATGGCTTCTGTATCAGCTCCTGCCTCCGGGTTCCTGCCCAGTTTGAGTTCCCACATTGGATTCCCTCAGTGGACTGTGATTCGGGATATGTGAGCCAAATAAACCCTTCCCTCCCCGAGTTGCTTTTGAACATGATGTTTCATCTCAGCAACAGAAACCCTGACAAAGACAGGCTAGTGCCATCTGGAATGACAGGCCGCAGCCATGTGGAGCTCTGCATGAGTGTAAGCAGCAGATAGAGATAAGCAGCATGTGCAGAGCGACACATCTTCAAATCTATGTATGATGGCTCATCTTGGTTACCCACTTGACTATATCTGGAATCAACTAAAACCCACACAGGAAGGCATGGCCTGAGGTCTTTACTTGCATCATTTGAAGTAGAAAGATAAACCCAAAATCTGGGCCACACCCTGTGGTATCAGCCCACATCAATGGATGTGGAAGCACCTGCCTACTCCCTCTTTTACACCAGACGGCCAGTCTCAGTGCCAGAGTTCTCTGCCCCTCTGTTCTGGGGCTCTTCAGGGCTCTGCCTAGTCCTGCTCATTCTGTAAGGCGAGAGTATCTTCTGAGGGTTGGATTCCATGAGCCAACTCTGGGTGAGTATGTGAGGCTCTCCCCTGGGTAGTACAGGATAGGACATGGGTCGGGGCAGGAAAACAAGTGGATGGCAAGCTGCACAAGTTTGATGGAGGGTTACGAAGAGTCTGGCAGTCCTGGCGCTCAGCTTCCTTGTGCTATACTTCAGCTCAGACCACCAACGGACCAGGAGCTGCATGGCTTCAATCCAGATCCATCGCCTCACATTTCCGACAGGGGCCTAGAATCAAAGCCTGGGTGGAGTTTCTTTCCAGACACTGAAGGAAGGGTCTGTCACAAGGAGTTTGGAAGGTCACCCGCCACCAGAACCCAGAGAAGATCTGATTTCACACCCAGCACCAGAACCCAGAGGAGGTCTGATTTCAGCCCTGCCATGCTGCTTACTTGGCATAGGGTCCAAGCAACCCATTTCCTCTTCTGTGCCTCAGTTACTCGGTTGAAAAACATGGAGGAATCAACTCCAGAACCCTAATACTGGCAGCTGTTGTCTTGCAGACTGTCCCTTCAACATCCCATCTTGCTTAGAAGTTGTATGTAAACTCAGAAACTTCACCTAGATTTCTGTTCTATTCTGAGCAAGGACCCCCTTTCCCTGGGGACAAAGATATGTTGGGACACTTGAGTGGTATCGAATGTCTGTCCTGAAAATCTAAGCTCCAAGCCTTGGATACAACATGTGCAGCTCATATGAGATACCCCATGACCCTATGTGAAGTCCTTGGTTCCAAGCTCAGCACTAGCTGAGCAAGCAAGCAAAATAAAAAAAAACACACAAAACAGAAATAAAAACAAACTGAGGTCCATGGGAAAGAGATGGGACAAAATCCCATAGTTAGTAAAGAAAAATGCAGAGTGGCCATTGCCCGAAGCTTTGGAATGCGTTTTGGTGTGTTTCTGTTGTTGGCCACCAGAGGGAGGCAGAACTACATAGTTGTCCTGAGTGTTGAGGTAGGTTACAGCACAGGATCTTGGGAGACATTGACCCAGGAAAGGGATCACACAACGATCAAGGAAGGTTTCCGGGAGTTGTCAAGTCACCCTTTAAGGCAAGATTTGAGGTCTGAAGAGGATCTCCAGAGAGAGGAGCAATGTGAACAAAGATGCATAGCGGCAAACAAGTTTTCATCAAGGTGGGCAGAGACCTCACTATGCCTAATATAATAATAACAATAGTCTGGGATGCATTTTCAACATGACCACAACTCCATCTTCTATTCTACCTGCTCTATGCTGCATGGTGGCAATAACACCCAAGCAGGGGGGCTTGGGTTCTCTCCCCTTCAGTCAGGGTAGCCCTGTGACCACAGCACAAGGAATATGACTTTCAGTCTAGGTTATACATGTTTAAGGACACACAGTTTCTACTGACTCTCTCATAACTCTTGCTCTTGGGACTCGCCTGCCATATGTGAAAACTCCAGTGCCATGGTTTGGATAAATGTCCCCAAAGGTCTCAAGGGCCAAAAGCTTAGTGCTATTGAGAGATATTGGAGCTTTGGGGAGCTAAGGCCTGATGGGAGGAAGTTAGGTCACTGGGACATATCCTTAAGGGGAATATGAGATCTCAGCCTCTTCCTGTGTCATGCTTTTGCTCTGCCTACCACGCCACAAGCAGCTTCCTCTACCATGCCTTCCAGGTAAGATGAACTGCCTCCCCACAGTCCCAAAGAGATGCTGCAACCAATCAAAGGCTGAAGATTGAGCTATGCAAAATGCTCCTCTTTGTCAGGTGATTGCCTTTGGTGTTTTGTCACAGTAACGGAAAACTGACTAAGCCCTCGAGACACATGAATGAACACACATGGATCATACATAGCCACTGGTTTCACTTGTCTTTGGCAGTGACTTAAAGAAGCCTCCAAGCTAACTCAAGCTCTGGATTGCAACTGCCAGACCCCAAACAACAGCCATCTTGCCATGTCCAGTCAGTCTCTGGCAAACTGGCAGCCAGCCAGGAGGTTTGGGGAACTTGTCATACAATAATACACAGCTGGATCAGACTCTTTTACACAGCCAAAAAGGACAAAATTAAACATTAAGTCCTCCAAGCCAGATATGATGATATACGATTGAACAAAAAACAGAAATAAAAAAGGACAAGACAGCACCTGGGTATAGTGGAAAAGAAGGTTTATTGTAGATAAAAGGGATGCATAGCCAGAGACAGAGACATCTGGGAGCATTCAGAGTGACCATAACCCTGAGCCAAGTCATATTGGGGTGAGGGACAGGAGAGTAAAGAGTAGGGAAAGGCCTGGGTAACCAAAATGGCTGGATTATACAGGGAAGGGCAGCTGGGGGAAAGGGCAGCTGGCTCCCTGAGCTGGAGAAGTTAAGGGTAGGGGGTGCGTATGCCAGTCATACTCTGAAACAAGTAGGGACTGAGGGATGCTGGGAGAACCCGATGGCCAGGTCCACTTTGATATTTTAATAGGCACCTCAGTGAGCCATTAGTCCCGGAATGAGACCTAACACACCAGTAATCCTACACAGGGAGGCTGAGGCAGAGGATCATGAGTTGGAGTCTGCGGATGTAGCTCAGTTGGTAGAACACTTACCTAGCATACATGAAGTCCTGGAGTCAATCCCCAGCACCGCAATAAAAAACAATAATTAAAAAAAATAAAGCAAGTATGAACTAGGCTTAGTGGCACACAACTTTAATCCCAGCACTTAGGGACCTAGGATAGTAAGTTCAAGAAAGATGGTATGTGTGCGGGAAATTCAAATCTGGGACTTCCAGAACTTTCCAAAACCAAAATAGCACACTTCTCTAGCAGGTTATGTATCTTTTGTTTTCATTTTTAAAGCCGCTGAAACTCAAGTTTCTTTAAGGAGGAAGGCACTCACTCCAGCAACACTAAACCTCATGTTCAGGAAAGCACAGAGAAGCCCACACTGGATTCCAGTGGACATGGCAGCAATCTAGAGATACTAGCACTGTGGTTCTGACTATACCCCCACCACCCCCACCAGCCCTGGGTTACCAGCAGGGCTGTGCATTGAGTAGATGCTCAATGTATACATGCTATTCACAATAAAATGACAAGTTAGTCCCTAGCTGTCCTCCTTTGCTTTGTGTTGCTGTGATAAACACCATGATAAAAAGCAGCTTGGGGAGGAAAGGGTTACTTCATGTTACAGCTTATAGTTCATCACTGAGGGAACACAAGGAAGGAACCTGGAGACAGCAACAGATGCAAAGGTCATGGAGGATGCTGCCTACAAGCTTGTTTTCCGTAGCTTGCTCAACCTAGCGCAGGACCACCTGCACAAGGGTGGTACCACACACAGCAGGCTGGACCCTCCTACATCAAGCATTAATCAAAAGAAATGCCCCCACAGACTTGTCTACATGCTGATATGCTGGAGGCTTTTACTCAGTTGAGGTTTCCTGTTTCCAGATGACCTGAGCTCATGTCAAGTTTTTAAACAAACAAACAAACAAAAACCCACCAGCACGCTAGCAATAAACAGTGTGAGGATAGGTACAGTGAAAAATAAATAAATAATTAAGCCTGCCCTTGCCAGGGACTTCCGAGGAGAGACTGAAAAGAGAGAGTAAGCCTCTGGAGTAGAAACATTGTGCTGGAAAAGAGGTGGGGGAAGGGTAGAGAGGAAGGTCAGAGTCACTAGCAGACTATGGGTGGGGCAGGACATCTTGAAAGGAGACAATCAATGTGGCATCAGGTTCAAAATGGCCCTGTAGTCCTGACCAGGAGTGCGTAGTTCCACCTTCCTTTCTGTCAGGCATGGAGCCCACTCACTCCTGTAGGCTCTCTTGGGCTGTGGTGACCTCTGAGTGAGGAGGGAACCTCTCTACGGGCAGCTACAGCAGCAGCCATGCAGTTGCAGCTCCTTAGATGCTGATCATGAGGCAATCGTTGTTAGCTTGGTTCTTGAAGCTTAGCTCGCCTGCCTAGACAGTGGAGCCAGGAAGTCCCATCAGGTCTCTGGAAGGGCTCCCACTGGCCAGGGGTCCTTTTCTGGAAGCAAGGGGAGGTCTAAGGCAAACCACTGGAGTTGAGCTACCTGTGGCAAGGGGCTCTGCAGAATCCAAGGACTGTAAATTAGGGTGTTAGGTAAGCCATAATGACGTAACGTTGAGTGGAGGCTTGACCACACCTCTTACAAGGGCACACTAAATCAAGAATACCACCGGATGACTGATTTTTACTTCTGTCACATATTCTACAATGGCTCTGCCTTCCAAAGGAGGTCACCTTTCATGATACCGAGGCTTTAGAGCTGCCACAGACTCCTCTTGACAATGACCAGCACTGCCCCTGTGGGAAGGGCACCGGGGTGAGGCGATCACAGTTCTGTGACAAGGATTCTGAATCATTTTCAGGCTAGTCTCAAAGTCGTGACCCTCCTGCTTCAGCCTCCAGAGTGTTAAGATCACAGGCACATTAGCTGTTATTATTTACTATTTGGGTCACAGTAGAGGTGTTGTAAAAGGTAGAGGTAACAGTAAAGGTGTTATAAAAAGGTAGCAGGACCCATCCCCAGTTCATAGACTGTATATCCTTACTGGCTGTAAATAGACCCAAAAGAGTTAACACACCACACAAAAAAAGAGCATCCTGGGCCCGTGGTGGTGGCACACGCCTTTAATCACAGCATTTGGGAGCCAGAGGCAGGTAGATCTCTGAGTTCAAAGTCAACCTGGCCTACAGAACGAGTTCCAGGACAGCTAGGGCTGTTACACAGAGAAACCCTGTCTTGAAAAACAAAACAAGCAAACAAACAAACAAAAACACAAAAAAAAAAAACAAAAATAAAAAAGAGCATCCTGCCTAGCTATCCATGACCACCTCACTTTTGGGGAAGTTGAGTTCCAGCAAGAAATTAAATGGAAAGTGAGAAAAATATTTCAGTCTAACATACTTGGGCTTAAACTCTGAATGGCTTTGTGTCAATAGCTCCACCTCTCTGAGACTTAGCGTCCTGTCTGTGAAGAGAGCCCTACCAGGTATGATAATGCACATGCATGATTCCAGCATTAGGATGGGGCTGTGGCTCATCGGATAGTCTGCTTGCCTAGGATACACGAGGTGCTGAGTTCAATCACAGCACTGTGCAAACTTAGCATGGTGACAAATATCACTTAGGAGGTGGAAGCAAGAGGATCAGAAGTCCAAGGTCTTAGGTAGTTAGAGGCCCTCAGGTATAAAAATAAAATACTTCCCAGTTGTTCTGGCACTTGCTTTTAATCCTAGCAATTGGGAGGCAGAGGCAAGTATATCTCTGTGAGTTCAAGTCCAGCCAGGTCTATATAGCAAGCTCCAGAACAACCAGTTACAAAAATAAGACCCTGCCTCAAAATGCCATTAAACAAGCAAGCAAACAAACAAACAAATAAACATAAATAAAATGCCAGCCAGAGCTACACAGAGAAACCCCATTTCAAAACTAATAAATAAATAAAATTAATTGGTAAGCAAAAGAAAATCCCAGCATTCAGAAGGTGGAGGCAGGAGGATCAGGGGTTTAAAATCATCCTTGGCTACATAGTGAGTTCAAGACTAGCCTGGGGTACATGAAACCTTGTCCCAAGAACTAACAAAACGAAAAATAAAGCTATGGTCTCTGTAGCTGTCTGGATGTTAACAATGCTCTGTAAATGCTTGTGATGTTAGTCTTGGGTCATACCAAATCATGAAGCATGGACACACACGTGGGCATTCTGGAGGGTTGACACTGCTGGACCCAGGTACCAGAGCACCCAGCCCGGGAAGACACAACACTGCTTCTTTCTGAGGCTCTGGCTCTGCCCAGCCATCTCCCACCTCAGCAGAGCCCCCCATAATCCCCACCTGGGCCTGGGCTGCAGTTCCAGCAGGAAATCAATGCCAGTGGCTGTGGTCCTCTTCCCCAGTACACAGAACAGTTTTCACTGTAGAGACGTGCTACAGCCGTGTGGTGGTGGCCGTGCTTGGCTGAAAGGCACATTCATTAGGGAGGCAGTTTCTGTCTGGGCTTCCAGAAGGACTAAGGAGCAGAGGGGAGCACGCTTCATCCTGGTACAGCTGGCCTCAAGTAATGACAGCCAGCATTTGCCTGGACTTCCTGTGCGCCTCATGCTGTCGACTCACAGACCTAATGGCAAATGCCAGCTCAACCAGAACTGGAAGGGAATGAAGTACAGGTTTAGAGGGGCCTTTTAACATTACCCATCCTGCTAAAGTACAATGTCACCTACAGGTGCAAAAGGCAGGAGCTAAACGACTGGGCTAGAGAGCCCTGACCCCATTTTCTACCTGAGCACAGTTGACCAAAGCACTCCCTTCTTTGGCCTCTCTTGGCCCACCTGCACAGTGTGAGCCGGGTGTGACTCCCATCTCCCAGGCTGGTGGAGCTGGCCAAAGGAAGGTGCCAGATCCTAAGGAACCCACATAGGCAGTTGTGAACAAGGATGCTAGGAACCAAGCAGAAAAAGTAGCAAGGGTTCTTAAATACTGAGCCACCTCACCAGCCCCCTTTTTGTTTCTAAATTCTGAAATCTAACTCCATGCCTGAGTGTTTGTACCAAAATGTAACTCAGGACTCAGGCATGCTAAGCAAGTGTGCTTTAACTGAGTTATATCCAACCCACCCTCCTCTGCTGCCCCCACTGGCAGACTGTGTGACCTCTTTGGGTCACTGATTTGTCTCTGGCCTTTGGCATGCTTTTCTTTGAGAGAATCTTTTCTTATTCCCAAATGTCTAGAGTGGAAATGAGGCTGGGACAGGCACAGGGAGGAAGAGGAAGAGGCTGTGGCCACTGCCAGCTGCATTTCTTCCTGGTAGACTCTGACCACCTGTAACACCAAGGTGTATCCAGAGAGCACGTGTTAAAGAGGCACTCAAGAGAGATGGGGGTGGCTCCACTGGTAACACAATTGGCCATACAAGCATGAAGGCCTGAACCCACGATTAAAAAGCAAACACTATATACTTATAATCACAACACTGGCAAAGTAGAGACCTGGAGCTGCGGGACGGCCAGGCCAGTGAGAGACTCTTGTCGCAAAACAAAAAGGCTTGGCAAGGAAAATGGCCATCCCATTTGAAAGAAAATGTCCCCTAAAGGGAGTGGGACTATTAGGAAGTATGGCTTTGTTGGAGTGGGTATGGCCTTGTAGGAGGTGGAGGAGGTGTGTCCCTGTAGAGGTGGACTTTGAGGTCTCATAGATGCTCAAGCCACACCCAATGTCTCAGTTCCCTTCCTGTTACCTGTAAATCAAAATGTAGTACATGCAACTACTTCTCTGGCACCGTGTCTACCTGTGGTCTGAAAATGTAATCTACCTCAATTGAATGTTTTCCTTTGTAAGAGCTGCTGTGATCAGTCTCTTCACAGCAATGAAAACCCTAACTCAGACAGTGACTCATCAGTTACGAGCGCTTTCTGGGGCTGGAGAGGTGACTCAAAGGTTAAGAGCATTGGCTGCTCTTGAAGAGAATTTGGATTTAATTTCCAGCACCCAAGTGGCAGTTCACAGCTGTCTATAACTCTGACACCATCTTCTAGCCTCTGTGGGCACCCACAGAGACACACATGCCCCCCCATATGCACACACACACAGCACACATGAACACACAGTAAGAAACAAGTTGGGGAGCCTGGGGCATCACCAAAGAGCCACACAGGGTTCAGCTGTGCTCTATTATGTTCCTCTTTCTTTGAGACAGGGTCTGATGTAACTCAAGGTGCCCTGGAATTCTGAAGTTACTGTTTCCACTTAAGTGGTTTATTGGGTGTCAGCGAGAAGACCCAGGTTTTGAGCATGGTAGACCAGCACTCTGCCAACACTCCCAGCCTCTCTATTCTGTTCTTAATTAACAAATCTGTGAAGAAAACTCATCAGATCCAAAAGCTTAAGGGTATTTTAGTCCTCTAATTAATTGATATAAAATTAAACAAGTTTTAAAATTATAAAGATAATATGTGCTCCTGTGAAGACATCCAGGAGAGGGGTGGCATTTAGTGATCTAATAACTTTCAGCTGTTCTCTCCCTCCCTCTCTACTCCCTTGGGCTACCCAGAGAAAAATACTCTCCCTGGGCCCTCCCAGCTACTAAGGAGGATTTGAGCCTAGAAGTTTTGGGACAGGCTGGGCAACATGGCAAGAACTCTATCTCAAAAAAGAAAAGAGGAAAAAAATGATGGATGGATGGATGGATGGATGGATGGATGGATGGATGGATGGATATAAAAATAAATAAATAAAGCAGGGGCTCAGTAGTACCCATCTGTCATTCCAGCATTTAGGAGGCTGAGGCCAGAGGAATGCTTGCCTAGTATGCATGAGGCCCTGAGTTCAGTCCCTAGCACTGCCTAAATCCTAGTACTGGAAGGTGGAGGCAGGAGGATTGGAAGTTCAAGGTCATCTGCTGGAGTACATGAGGCCCTGTCTCCAAAACAAAGAGTCAAGTATGTAGGCACACACCTTTAACTTCAGACTTCCAAGGCAGCAGCAAGCAGATCTCTATGAGTTCAACATCAACCTGGTCTACATAACAAGCACCATGCCAGCCAGGGCCACATAACAAGACCCTGTCTCAAAAATAAAGCCAAACCACTCTCTGGGTGTCACTGATGGTTTACTTTGAGGTTGGTGACAGCAGGGTAGCAGACAGATGAGTCCCTGAAGAATCAATGCTGGCCTTGACCATGGCAGAAATGTTCCCAAGGCTAGGCCACACTCCCCTGGTGCTCCTCTCCCCCCCGTCCCTTCCAATGGTGTTGTGGGGACCAAGGTGACAGTTGACAATGGAGTTCATTGTCTCAGTCATAGTCACTCAGGTTCAGCCTCTATTAGCAGCTATGCAGAAATGCTGGTTCCTAGGTTGCCCTACCCCTACTTCTTGGATACTTAGGACACCTTGGGCAATGCTTCTCAAAAGCAGTAAAGAATGTGAAACCCCAGCCCCCCAAAAATGTAAAGAGTCAAAAGAGTAAAAAACAACCAATAACAACACTCCATTGAAAATTTAAAAAAAAAAATGAATCTTAACATAAAGAAAGCATTTTGTGGGCAGAAGTAGTGGATCTCTGCCAGTTCTAGGCCAGCTGGCCACATTGAACGACCCTGGCTACATCATGAGACCCTGTCAAAAAGGGAAGAGAGACTGTCACTCTGACATTGTCACTATGCCAAGTGACTCAAAACAGCTCACCTTGGTTGGGATGGATGTAGGGATGCCTTCTGGGAGAAGACAGACCATCATAGAAGTCTGTGAGAAGGCCCACCAGAGCAGCATACCCCCGGCCCTGTGGGAAAGTAAGTCCAGACTGCCTACCTACTCTGTCCCATCCTTCCCCACTCTGCTTGCTTCCCCCTGGCAAACTCCTATTTATTCCCCAAGGCCCATCCCCAAGTCCCCACTTTTGAAAAGAAATTAGCTAACCCTAATTTCTTCACTCCACCTCCATAATGACCTCAGCCTGAGCTCAGTCCTCTGCCTCAGCCTGACTTTTGGTCCTGTAGACCCTAGAGCACAAGTACTGGGGTTTCCCCAGACGTCTCGGATGGAAATCCAAGTGTCCATACAGAGCTGAGGACAGGGTGGAGGTATGCTGGGCATGAGGTGCAAGGGCTCAGAACAAAGCTGGTATGCCCCATCCTCCACCCTGCAAGGCTACAGCTTGCGCCTCTGCCACTCGGGGAAGTTATCTAAATTAAACACAGTGTTGCTAACAAAGACTCATTACACACTTGACTGCTTCCTGCCAAAGCCAAGAACTGAACCCACCACATGAGCAAGAGGGAGAGGAGGAAAACCAGTTTGATCCAGCCTCATCTTGAGGGACAGGAAGAAGCTAGCCCTCTGAGAGAGTCTGGCTACTACATTCCTTCACCCTGCTGGAGCTGGGAGAGCTCCAGGGCTGGTGCTAGAACTCTGATTCTCAGAGGGGATCCTTGCAGAGGTACCTTGGCACCTGACCTGCTCTATGGTTTCTCTAAGAGAATGCTGGGCACTTACACCCCAGTGGCTTGGCCTGGGCTCTCTCACTCCAGCTCCAGGCTCCATGCCCTTAAATCCTACTTGCACAGTGTCCCAACCCACTGAGCACTTATAGGCCAGGCTCCATGTTCCTCTGCACCCTCACCGCTCTTGTCTCAATCAATCAATCAATCAATCAATCAATCAATCAATCAATCAATCAATCAATCAATAAATAGGAGGCATGGGGGCTGATAGAAGCCAGACTTGGAGATGCATACCTTTAATCCCAGCACTCAGGAGGCAGCAGCATGCAGATCTCTGTGAGTTTGAGGCCAGCATGTTTTACAAAGTGGATTCTGGGATAGCAGACATGTTACAGAGAAACCATGTCTCTGTAACAAAAAACAAAACCAACAACTACAAGAAGAAAAGCACTGGACCCAGGTTCAAACCCCAGCACCTCATGGCAGCTCACAACTGTCTATAATTCCAATTCCAAGGGATCTGATATCTGGCCTCCAGGGACACTGCACATATGTAGCACACAAACATGCGTGCAGTTAAAACACCCATATGCATGCAGTTAAAAGACCTGATATCCTCATTGAAATACTCCTCCCAAGAAGGAGAGGGAGGCTCCTGAGATCCTGAAAGTAAACAAAGCATCATGTGTCTGGGAAAGCAGGAAGATCTAGAAGGTCCCTGGCTGGCTGTGGTGGTATAACTGCTTGGGGAGGAGACTGCACTGCAGCAGAGCTGTGAGATGATTCCCAGGCCTGTTGGGGTGCCTGCAGGAGTGTGGAGAGCTGCTTGTACTCTTGTGGGTTGGTTGTCACCCTTGCTGGGGCGGGCTCTATGCTGACAGCTGCTTTTGACACATCCCTGCTCCTTTTAAGAAACCCTTCATGAATATTCCTGTTAGCGGCCTCAGCGAAGTCGGCTCACCATGTTGCACTTCAGTGTGATCATTATTTTGATCTGTGGTGGCTTCCCTTTCTTTCATATGTATTGTGTCTGCGGGAAATTTTTGTTACACAACACCCTCCTTTCAGATCCTGCCTATAATGCATACATGTATTGTGTATGTGTCCATATTAGGCAGCACAGAACCGTTGTAACTCAAGCTCCAGGGAAATTAACAACCTCTTCTGGTCCCCTTGGGCATCTACACACATGTAGCACATAATCACACAGACACACATAAATAATAACATTTTTTAGGAAAAAATTTAATTTTTTCTTATTTTACATATCAATCCCAGTTCCTTCTTCCTCCCACCCAAATAATAACATTTTTAAAACTATCAAATCATTCTATTGCTGTGTTAATTCTTTATTTTAATATATACGTGCACACATGCACAAGTGTGTGGAGCCTAGGAGTCCAGAGGACAGCATTGGATCCCGTGCAGCTGGAGTTTCAGGCAGTCTGAGCCACATGGGTGGTAGGAACTGAACTGGGGTCCTCTGGAAAAGCAGGTGTGCTCTTGACCACTTACCTATCTCTCCAGCCCTAGTCTATCATAATGCTATTCAGTGTGTAAATTGTATTGTTGTACATGAAATGATTTTTTGAGACAGGTCTCACTGTGTAGTCTGGCTGGCATAGAACTCGCTATATTGACCAGGATGACTTCAAACTCACAGTGTCATCCTGTCTCTACCTCCTGAATGCTGGGTTTAAATGTGTTCACTACCAAACTCAACTAAAATGTTTTGTGTTGTAGATTATTTTAAGATGTGTTACAATAGGGCCAGGCATTG
Organism: Cricetiscus sungorus; assembly: GCA_030556225.1. Lineage (NCBI taxonomy): Eukaryota > Metazoa > Chordata > Mammalia > Rodentia > Cricetidae > Cricetiscus > Cricetiscus sungorus. The sequence goes on along the minus strand of JANBXA010000735.1, from coordinate 5,790,949 downwards.
GTGGCACACGTCTTTAATCCCAGCACTCAGGAGACAGGCAAGAGGATCTCTGTGAGTTCAAGACCAGCCAGGTCTACAGAGCTAGTTCCAGAACAGGTCCCAAAACAATACAGAGAAACCCTGTCACCAAAAAAAAAAAAAAAAAAAAAAGTGTTACAATTGTTTTTGCTGTTTTGTTTAATGATGCAAAGATGTGTTGCATTCTTTTATGTTGCATTTGTTCAGCTCTATGAAGCTGTGTTACTTTGCCTGTCTGAAAAAAAAAAAAAAAACCTGATTGGTCTAATAAAGGGTTGAAAGGCCAATAGCTGGGTGGAGAAAGGATAGGAGAGGCTGAAAGGCAGAAAGAATAAGTAGAAGAAGAAAAAGAACTAGAAAAAAAGGAGAGGAGGACTCCAGTGGCCAGCCACACAGGGAGCCACAAATAGGAAGAAAGGTATACAGAAATAGAGAAATATAAAAGCCCAGAGGCAAGATGGATGGGATAATTTAAATTAAGAAAACCTAGCTAGTCGGGTGGTGCACACCTTTAATCCCAGCACTCGGGAGACAGACAGGTGGATCTCTTGAGTTCAAGGCCAGACAGCCTGGTCTACAGAGCAAGTTCCAGTATAGGCTCTAAAACTACAGAGAAACCCTGTCTTGAAAGAGAGAGAGAGAGAGAGAGAGAGAGAGAGAACTGGCTAGAAACAAGCCAAGCTAAAGCCAGGCATTCATAAATAAGAGTAAGACTCCATGTGTGGTTTCTTTAGGAGCTGGGTGGTGGGCCCCTCAAAGAGTAAAAGAGCAAAGAGCCAAAAGAGTTAAAAAAAAAAAAAAAACAAACAAACCAACAATCTTGTTTTTTGAGTCAGGGTTTCTGTGTGTGAGGGCTGTCCTGGAACTCACTCTGTAGACCAGGCTGGCCTTGAACTCAGGGACCCACCTGTCTCTGCATCCCAGATGCTGGGATTAAAGGCCTGTGTAACCACACCCTGCTAAATAAAATTTTTAATCAAAAAAAATTTACAGTACTAGGACTCAAACCTAGTACATATTAGACAGGTTCTATCACAGAGCCACACCCACAGAGCAAGGGCCTATCTGGGTTATCTGGGGTCCTCTGTGTATAAATGATTATGTGGCCTTTAGCAGATGTTCTTGTGGGTCTGTGCGTGTCCTCATATAGGTCCTACACATGTTTGGATCCCACGAGTAACTCCAGATGTGTTTGCCTTGATAGTTATATGTATGATCTCTTACCTCTGGTTTGTGCCTCTGTGTCCTCAATGTCTAAGTTTTCACATATGGATGCATTTGAGTGTCAACTAGACAGGATTTAGAATCACTCCCTGGGTGTGTCTTTTCTGATGTTTCCAGACTTAACTGAAGCAGGAAGACCTACCCCGAATGTAAGCAGTGCTATCTGTGGGCTGGGGTCTTTGACTGACTGGAAAGGAGGAAGACAGCTGTATTTTCATTGACACTCTGCCTCCCAATGGACACAGTGTGACCTGTGGTCTCATGCTCCCACACCATGCCTTCCCACCATAGCAAAATAAACCCTCCCTTCCTTCAGGTGTTTTTGTCAAGTATTTTTGTTCCAGCACTGAGGAGAGTGGCTAATACAGTGTATTCGTCTCTGCAATATTATGCTTCACGCCACCACCCCACCACCCTCAGCATTCCACCCCACCATAAGAGACACCAGCTTCGTCTCCAGCCTCCAGCGTGGAGCAGGCCAATGGCTGGCACTTGTCAGGCTGCTCCCCAGGCCCAGAAGGAAAACCATGACTCATTTGCAAAGGTCTCCATAAGTCTCATCACCCCCCATGGTGGTAGTCAATCTATTTGTGACTTACCTAAAAAGGAACTAAAAAATGACTCTTAGTAATTGAGTGGGTAGGGTGGGTCTGTCTGCACAAGGCCAGCCAGGATTTATTAAACTTTCTTTTTTTAATTTCTTTTAATTTCCCCCACCTATTGGGCTCCGGAGGCTCATCAATCACAGGTGGGCCATGTGTACGCTGCCACTTCATCTTGCTGCCTGTTTCACATCCGGCCACTCCTGTCCCTACCAAGAAGCAGACGTGCTAGCCCCACCCTGTGTGTCCATGACAAGGCCAGGCTTGTCCTCCTTCCTTGTCACCATTGTATTCCCCTTGCTGCTATCTGAAACACTAGAGGAGGGTCCAGAGCACCCTTCTGGAGAGGGGCTTCAAGTTCATTACCAGCAGGGCATCCACATGCCTCCATGCCTGGCCTGTTCTTTTGGCCTTCAAGTTCCACTCCCCAGCCTTCCCTAATCTGGGGAAGCTGATCTTGCCAACTGTGTGTGTGTGTGTGTGTGTGTGTGTGTGTGTGTGTGTGTGTGTGTGTGTGTGTGTGTTTTTGTTTTTTAGCCAGGGTCTCAGGTATCCCAGGTTGGCTTCTATATAAGCTGTATTAGCTACTGTCCTGTTGCTGTGACAAAATACCTGACAAAAAAACAATTAAGGGAGGAAGGGTTTCTCCTGGCTTCCAATTCCAGGGTATAGGACACCATGACAAGAAATCATGGTGGATGGAGTGAGTCCATCCCATGGTGTGTCGCTCAGCTGGTCAGTATATAACTTTGGCCTATGGAATGGTTCCACTGAAACTCAGTACGAAGGCCAGGCTGGCCTTGAACTCACAGAGGTCTACTTGGCCTCTGCCTCTCAGATGCTCAAATTAGAGGCACGCACCGCCACACCAGGCTCAAATGGGAAATATCAACCATCACCATAGCTAACAATGGCCTTCAATTTCTGATCCTCCTATCTCCAACCCTTCAGGGCAGGCATCAGCCATTATGCCCAGTTTATGTGATGCTGGCCAACATCCAGGACCTTGTACATACTAGGCTATCAGTGTACCCACTAGGCTACATCCTCAGCCCTTGATTTCCCTATAGTTCTGTCAATGGGAGGCTGGAGAAAAGAGAAGGAATAATGTCCTGGCTTCCTCTTTGAGAGGTGTCTCATTGGTGGCTGCAGTTCCTGCCAAGACCCTTTCAGGCCACACTCCTTTCTCTGGCTCTAGAAACTGCAGCCTGCCCTCACCCTTGTAGACTTAGGGCTGCATCAACCACGGCTCAGTTCCTCTCCTCCTTGAAGCCATGCTCTGTCCATGTTTTTCTTTCTCAGCACTGGAATGGAACTAAGAACCTCTCTCACACTAAGAAGCAGCCTCTCACAAACAGCAGCCTAGTAATTTTCTAAGCAGTCCTTTTATGAAATGATACTCCATTTGAGGTACCTTCTCTATCCTGGAAAGATTTTGACTTTGAAAAGATGCTTTCTCTATTAACCATAAACAGACACACTGCCATTGTTTTAGTTTAAAAAAAAAAAAAAAAAAACTCCCAACTATAATTGTTTCTCGTGTCCAATGGGGGTAAATTAGGAAGGCAAGAGCCATGCCAGGTACAGTCCATATTCCCTCCCTGCATTATGCAAGGTGAATTTACTATGCTTCCTGGATCCATGGGGAATCCAAGGCCAAGCAAGGTGCCATTGCTTCCCAGAAAGTTTAAAGCCAAGTAGTGACAGGGAAACTTGGTCTGTGAGATCTTGCTCTCTTTCCTGAAGCCCTGTCCCCTCTGTAGAACCCTTACTTCTTTGAGCATCCAATATGGCTGTCCTGAATTCATCTCTGGTTTTAAAAACCAATAAAGGAAAATCCATTTCCTGTAGCTAGATGGGCACCTGGAGCAGAGAGCCCCGAAGTGCCCAGTCTTGGCCGTTAGCATGGCCAGACCCAAGATGCTCAGTTTGGGTGGTCCTGGCCCTCACTTCTCTGTCCAGCTGTGTATCTGAGTTATGAGCAGCCATTCTTCCTGATTTCAGATGTCTCCCCTGGTATCCATGCCCTAGATTACAGGTGACTCTTGGCCACAAGCTGATGAAAGTGCCAGAAATAGTGAGGGCTAGGCAGATCCGCAGGGAGAGAATGAGTCTTCTGCCCTGGACTGGCTTCCACGCCTTCACACCTGCACATGGGGCACCTTTCTCTGGCTTTTCAATGCTAACCACCCCTCAGATGCCCAGGCATCTTCACCTCATACAGCTGAACTGGACATTTTTGGTCTGTGGAGACATCTGTCCACACAGTATGTCATCAGCTGTGTGTCTTGGCGTGGAATCACCCCCTGGTCGTTTCTGCTGGTGTTGTCTCCCCTCTCCATTGCCTATGAGTGTCCCATGGGCCGGGCTGCCTCCCTTCCTCCTCATGCTTCATGCATTCATTCACTCAGACAGGAAAGCATTATCTTTCAAGGCTTTCTAGCTTCCCTTTGTACACATGTAGCTGAGACTAGGGATCTTTTGAGGTCACACTTTGTCCTCGGGGCTGGGACGAGTCTTGGAAAACTCACTCACCTTCATTTCTGTCCCAGAGTCCCAGAAGACTACACTTCTCAAGCAGGACTCAACTTTTTCTATTGTGTAGGCAGGCCCAAAGCAAGACTGGTCTTGGTGTCCCTGCAGCCAAGACCCCATGCCTGCCTCCTGACTGCCTGTTCTCTCAACCTCAGGGAACTGGTGTGAAACAGAACATGTAACACGATTAAGAAGCAGACTTGGTCTCCACCCAATGACCTTGAGCAGTTATCTCAACTCTAGATTTCAGAGTTTTTATCTTCCAAACAGGAATAACTGTAATAGTTACATCATTAGATTTTGTGTGTGGGGGGGGGGGAATATATAAAAATATCACATAGGCATCAAGATGGCTCAGCAGGTAAGGGTGCTTGCAACCAAGCAGGGCAAGTTGAGTGCCATCTCTGGAACCCAGATGGTAGACAGAGAGAACCGACTCCCCCCAATTGTCCCCTGACTTCCACATACATGCAGCGTCACTTACACGCCCACCTCCCTGCCCTGACACAGGAAATAAATAAATGCGGCTTTTAAATTGTTTTAAAGAATTAGAATATAACAACAGATTAGTTGGTTGAAAATATATTATTGCCAGTATGTATTACCAAACTCCTTATGTCATAGAAGATAACACAACTCCAGGATGTGAACTGATACTAGATGTTCCAGGGACTCAGAGGTCTGGGAACTTCCTTGTGGACATGTACTTTTTCTTCTACCTTTCCTGCTATGGCTCAGCTCTGGGATCCCTTCATTTCTTCAAGTTTCACCTGTTTGTCATTGTGTTATATATTAGTTACTTTTCTGTTGCTACAATAGAACACCATTGTAGGCAGAGTTTCTCTGTGTCCCCGCAGTCACCCTCAAATAACCACATAGAGACTTACTATTAGTTATAAATGCTCAGCTGCTAGCATTTATTTTTTCCTTTAGCTCTTATAACTTAAATTAACCCATTTCTATTAGTCTATGTGCCACCGTGAGGTTTGTTTATCTCATGTATGAACTCACTACCCATCCTGCTTGCTCTGTGTCTCATCGCATCTCCTCAGACTCCACCCTTCTTCTTCCCAGCATTCTCTCTGTCCCGAAAACCCTGCCTAGCCATCAGCTTTTTATTAACAATGAGAGCAACATTTCTTCACAGTGTACAAAAGGATTATTCTACACCATGACCAAAGCAACTTGTAGAACAAAGAGTTTGTTTCAGGGTTACATTTGCAAAGGAGTAAGAGTCCATCACAGCAGGGGAGAACTCACATCTTCAAATGAAAGTACAAAGCAGAGAGTACAAACTGGAAACAGGGCCAGACTACATACTCCCAAAGCCTATCCCTGCTGATGCACTTCAAAGCTGTATCACTTAAACCTTCCCAAACAGTGCCAGCACAGGTGACCAGGTGCTCAGATGGCTCGGTCTATGGAGGACATTTCCCATTCAAACCACTTAGGTTGCAAATAGCAGAGATGGCAACTCAAAATGACTTGGGCAATAAGAAGTTAATTTACTATCTCGTATAACCCGAGAGTATCACGGAACAGTCACACAAGGCTATGGAAACACTTGTAGGTTCCTCTAACTTCACAGTGATGTCAGTCAGCCACACCTAGAATCTTCTCAGGAGATGGAGAAAATAAATAAAATAATTGTAAAAATAATGCCAGCTCTTATGTCCTGATTAGATTTTTTTTTTTCTTTTGTCAATTTGAGACAAGTTAGGGTCATCTGGGAAGGGGGAACCTCAATAATTAAGAAAAGGACTTTGTTAGGCTGGCCTGTAGACAAGTCTCTGGGGAATTTTCTTAATGATTGATGTACAAGAGCCCAGCCCACTGTGGTGGGGAAGGAGGGCACTTCAGCCTGTTGTACCGGCAATATAAGAAAGTAGGCTGAGGAAGGCATAGGAAACAAGCCAGTAAGAAGCATTCCTTCAACAGTCTATGCTTCAGCTTCTGCCTCTAGGTTCCTGGCCTGCCCGAGTCCCTGCCTTGGTTTGCCTCAAGGATAGTCTATGATCTGGGTAATCCAAATTGACCCTTTCCTCCCCAAGCTGCTTTTGGTCATAGTATCTTTTTATTTATGTATTTGTGCACGTGTGTGTGTGTGTGTGTGTGTGTGTGTGTGTGTGTGTGTGTGTGTGTGTGTCTGTGTTGAGACAGGGTTTCTTTGTGTACCCCTGTCTGTCCTAGAACTTGCTCTATAGACCAGGCTGGCCTCAAATTCACAAAGATTCTCCTGCCTCTGCCTTCTGAGTGCTGGGACTAAAGGTGTGCACCACTACCTGGCTGGTCATAGTATCTTAACCACAGCAATAGAAACCCTAACTAGGACATCCTGTAAGACAAAAGTGAGTAAATACATAATTTCAGAGATCTTAAGTGTGAGGTCAGTGAGATCGTTCAACAGGTGAAGGTCCTTGCTACCAAACCTGACCACTTGGGTTTGATTCAGTGGCTGCTGGGTGAAAGAAAAGAGCCAACTCCTTCAGTGGTCCTCTGACCTTCTCACATACACCATGGTACACACATATATAAATATTTTAAAAAATATATCTGGATGTGGTGTCACACACCTCTAATCCCAACACTCAACAGACAGAGGCAGGCAGATTTCTGTGAGTTAGAGGCCAGTTTGACAGAATCGCCAGGGACATTGCATAGAGAAACCCTGTCTCAAAAAGCAAAAACAAAAAATTAAATCTTAAGTAGAAGAGATTCATTGGCCCAGCTTGACCACATATCTGGCCTTGTACTAGTCCTTGTAGGCAGAAAGTTTGACCTTCTCTGGTCTAAGCCTTGGTCACATGGCCTCTTCCAGGGTCAGGCCAGCCTCATCTCAAGACAGGGCCCACAGGAGGAGAGGGCAGTGATCTTCTTTAACCAGAATCCTTTCATAAAAAATAAAGGATGAGAGGTGGGCCAGACAAACATATAGCCACTGGTACAAGAGAAAATAGACATTCAATTCAAGCTTCTCTGGAGAAACAGAGAAGATTTCCAACACCTTGGGTACTTATAAGTGAAGCTGGTTTTTCCTGTTGCCCATGATATTCTTTTCCTACAGTTGTCTCAATCCCTGGCACCTCCCTTCCCTGGGACCTGAATCTGTGACTCTGTAGAGGAAGAGGCCTATCAGTCAGGAAGGACTACAAACAGAGCCCAGCTCTGGCTGACCATATTCAGGACATTCATTGTGAACACACTAGCCACCAGAAGCAACTTCAGGTAGGACAGAATGATTGTGACTCGTGGCTTCACATGCTCTCATCGTGGTAGAAAGGGGATGGAAGAGCGCCTCTCAGTTTGGTGGTATCGTCATAGTGGACCAGAAAGGAGAGAAAGAGAGAGGGAGGAAGCATAGATGAAAGGAGAGAGGTAGATAGAAGGAAGAGAAAGAGAGAGTTGAAAGGAGAGGGAAGGAGAGAGGGAGATAGGAGAAGAGATTTCGGAGAAGGAGGGAGAGAGAAAGGAAGAGGAGAAGGAGGAAGGGGGAATGGGGAATGGGGTCAAAGTATAACCTTCTTGCCTCTGGGGACCCACTTTTGCCAGCTTGTTGCCTCACCAAGGATCCATAACTCACAAAAATAATGCCATGGTTGGGAGAACAAGCGGTCAAAACTTGAACCAGGAGAGTATAGATTACCTACAAACCACAACCAAAACACTGACATTTCTTTCTTTCTTTCTTCCTTTCTTTCTTTCTTTTTTTTTTTTTTTTTTTTTTTTTTTTTTTTTTTTTTTTTTTGGTTTTGGTTTTGGTTTTGGTTTTGGTTTTTGAAGACAATGTTTCTCTGTATTGCTTTGGAGCTTGTCCTGGAATAGCTCTGTAGACCAGACTGGCCTCAAATTCACAGAAATCTTTTTATCTCTGCCTCACGAGTGCTGGGATTAAAGGCTTGTGCCACCAACACCCAGCTACTGACATACCTTAAGAAGTCATTTACTGGCCAGCCATGGTGGTAGATGCCTTTATTCTCAGCACTTGGGAGACAGAGGCAGGAGGATTCTTGTGAGGTCTACTCAAAGAATCCCAGGCTTGTCAGGAAGATAGTGATGCTTTGCCTCAAACAGAGAAAACAGGGGCAGATTTGTTGCTTAAAGGAAGACCAAGGTCAATCTTAATACTGTTAGGATGGAAAAATTTAGCCTAATTCCCCAGAAAACCCAGCAAGCTGGGAGTCTTAAATCCCAAGCTGACTGTCACTTACTTTAATGTTTACGGTAGTGAATGAACACCCAGAAGCCTGTGCGAAAGCAGACTTCCTGGGCTAAGGTCAGGGTTGGATATTTTAAAGTAATTGGTCTGCACTGGATGCTACGAGGTGATTGGTTCACGATGCGCAGGCTTTGCTGTAACCCTATAAAAGCTGTCTCAATTCTGTGGTAGGGGTCGTCGCTAAGCCCTCTACCCTGAGTGGTGTATGGCTGATGACCCCAGTATACTGGAATATAAAGGACCTTATGCGTTTGCATCAAGACCGCTTCTCGTGAGTGATTTGGGGGGGCCGCCTTTCCTGAGTGGGATCGCGAGGGACCACGCTCTCACCGGTCTTACAATACCAACTGAAAAGGCCAGCAAAGGTCCAGCTGGGCAGCAAGGTCCTAGTACTGTTGTAATTGCTGCACATATTGCCTTCAAGATATTTGCCTGACAATGCTGACATCTTGCATTCAAAAACGTAGGAAGAGTAGGCTCTGAGCCAAGGCATATGATCAGGATGGAAGATACTTTCAAAATCAGTAGCAAGACACTGGCAAGCAGGACAGCACAACATCTACCCCCAATGTACACGTGAACTCTCACAAGGTGACAGAAATGAGTGTTGGTCCTGGGGTGTGGGGTGTGTACTGCACTGAAGGTCTCATCAGCTCCTGGTAGGCCCTTCCTCCTCCATCTCCTGTCACCATGACTCATGGCTCAGTGTTAGCACACTCATCCCCTGATCCCCCATTTCCAATATTCAGGATGCAGATGCCACTGACATGAGGGCAAGCTCTAATTAGCTGGGAACATCAGGATTGAGCTCACTGCGGCTGTCAGCAAGATAAATACACCTAAATAGCCAAGTGATTGCAAGTTGGTTTTTATTTTGTTCTAATAATAAGAAGCTACAGAAAAGGTGGGGGGCTTGTTATCTCTGGCAGGCTTGATGGATGATGGGGTGTCTGGTCCACCAAGCAAGTATAACTTCCTGGCAGCAAGATGTCTGGCACCACCTCCGCCCCACTTCCGCCCTCATCAGAATTAGCATATGCCTTCTGGAGATTATTTGAAGGCTAGCTTCCAAGGTACTTTTCAGAAGCCAAAATCCCACCCCTCCTCTGCCATGAACCTGTAAGAGTGCAGGCACTGGGTTAAGGAAACTGTTACAAGACTTTATGTTAAAAGGTTTTTTAGTGACCAAGCCTGGTGGTGCACACCTTTGGTCTCAGCATTTGGGAAGCAGAAGCAGGTGAATATCTGTGAGTTTGAAGGCAGCTTGGTCTACTTAAGAGTTCCAGGCCAACCTGGGCTACATAGTGTGACTTGCATCTGGTTGGGGTATCTCAGGGTAGGGGTCCTCCTTTGTTGTGACTGGAATTCTCTGTGGATAAGCAGGTTCTCAGGATACCAGTTTGTGGTAGGAGCACCTGGAGAAGGTGCTTGGGGCAACATGGGCAGCTCAGAAGTGGGGAAAGTGTAAGCATGAGAGGAGAGGGGAAGACAGAACAATGGGGAAACTAAGTCACAACATTCAAGAAGGAACAGCTGTGCACTCCTAACTCACCAGGCAGACAGCCTGAAGGGTAAGTCAGATCAGCTCTCTCCCTGCTTTACACTGTCCTGGTGACTGAATCCAAACTTTTCTCCCTAGCCACCAAGACCCAGTGAGATCAGCCACATTCTATCTTTCCCGTATTTTGTACCTGCTCATATCCCATTGTAACCCTGGTACAGAACCCTGTCCGAGGCTGTGCAATGATGTGAGCACTTGCTGAATAAAGGGATAAAATGGTGACTAAAATGAGACTGAAAAATGTTTCCAGGATCCAACTTCAGGGAGCTATAGCTTGCCTCAAGGCTTTCCAAAGGAAAGGAAGGGTCCTGGAAGAAAGAGCATCTGGGTGGGGGTCCTATGGAAACTACTTTTTTGTTGTTTATTTGGATTTTTGTTTTGGGTTTTTTTTTTGTTGTTGTTGTTGTTGTTTGTTTTTTGAGGCAGGGTTTCTTTGGGTAGCTTGGTTGTCTTGGAACTATGTCACTATGTAGACTAGCTGGCTTCAAACTTAGAGATCACCTATCTCTGCCTCCCTAGTGTCGGGATGCAAGGCCCCGCACCACCACATATGGCTGAAGTTGACTACTCTTGCCAGAATTTCTGAGATAGTTTTTATGATCTTGGGCAGAAAGTATCTTTATTATGTTCATAGCAAAAGCAATTATACAGAAAAGAGCTGAGTATATATCCATGACATTTTCTAAAACTTGTTTGTTTGTTTTTGACTTTTGATACAGGGTCTTACTATGTAACTGTAGTTGTTCTGGAACTCTCTATGTTGGGGCTAGGCTAATCTTGAACTTGGAGATCCTTCTGCCTCTGCCTCCCCAGTGAAAACCATTCCAGCACTAGAGAGATGGCTACTGTCTTGTCTGTAACTCCAGTTTCAGGGCATCCAGCACCCTCTTCTGGCTTCCAGAAGGGCACCAGCATGTACAAGGTGAATTTACTTGTAAGCAAAGCACTCATAAATGAAAATATATAAATAGATGGATGGATGGATGGATGAATGAATGAATGAATGGAGACATTCCATAGCTGAATATAATAGTCCAAGCCTATCATACCAGCCTTTGAGAGGCTGACGCAGAAGGATCACTATGATTGAGAGAAGCCTGGGTTACATAGTAAGGCCATGCTTCAAAAGGTAACATAGAAATATAAAAATAAGATAAAATACACATCATATTTATGTGGTAAAATACACATTGTATTTATATGCATATGTGTTTGCTTGTGTGAGAATGCATGCTCTATCCTCAGAGGCCAGAGGAGAGCGTTGGATAAGCTTGTTTTGGAGCTATAAGTGATTGTAAGCCACCATGTGGGTGCTAGGAACTGAACCAATGTCCTCTGGAGGAGGAGCCAGTGCTTTTAACTACTGAGCCATCACTCTTAGACCCTGCCCAAATTTTTTTTACAACAACAACCATCTTGTGAGTAATAAACAAACCTATACATAATAAAGTTGCATAGAACTAACCACGTTATGTATACACGGGCATATACATATAGCATCCACACATACAAACGTACACAAATACATACATGCCTAAAGAACACCCATGATTTCTTTGTATTTTTCTTATTATTTATTTATCTATTCATTTATTTGCCTGGGGAGAGCTTGGCCCATGTGTGGAGGTCAGAGAACAACTTTCTGGAGTCAGCTCTCTCCTTCCACCCTGTGCGTTTAAGGGGTTGAACTGAGGTAGGCAGGCTTAGCAGCAAACACCTTTACCCACTGAGCCCTCTCACAACCCTCTGTAGATGAGACTCTATGATGATATTGGTGTTGTCGAAGGAAATTAGAAGTAGTTTATTCTGGCTGATTTGACTGTGGCCTAGGAATACAGATTTAGGTCACTTCAAATCCCATATTCTAATGGGGAAGCAGTTTCATGAAGTTTTTAATAGTTACAAAACAGAGCAAGGCAAATACATTGGTGGAAACAGGTAGGCTATGGCAAAATGGAGAGAGCTATGCTCTAGGCCTTAGACACATCTGACAGCATTCTTAGCCCTTTGATAGGTGGAGAAATTAAGGGTCTGTTCATATATTCCAAAAGATTTGTATCTGTTACTCACAAGCTGTTAGGTACTACACAGAGGTGGGCAAGGAATATTTATTTAGGGGATTAAATCCAAAGTAAATTGAAATTAGAGCCTGAACTTGAAATATTCCAACCTGCCCACATAATGTCAGTTCTACTCAATCAACAAGCCTTTACAGACACAGTTGCTTTCCAGGAATTCTCAAGCACGATATAAAAATTGTAAAACAATCAAAACACCCTACCACTGGGTCTAGAGAGATGGCTCAATGATTAAGAGCATTTATTGCTCTTGCAAATAAGTTCACTTCCCAGGACCCACGCCAAGACCCACAAATGCTTCTAACTTCAGCTCCAGGCTGTTGTCCTCCGCTGGCACCCTCTTACTCATGTTCATACCCCTGCACAATGAATAGGATTTAAAATAATAAAAATAAATCTTCGAACAATCCTACCATTTACAAAATGAACAGGTCGATCAGATGGAGCTGCTGCAGGCACTTATATATGCTCGGGGTGGATAAAGAGTGTGGTATCTGCAAGAAACCAATGATCAAGGGAGAGGAAAGGCTGGGGAAACAGAGAGGTGGGTTCTGGAAGCCAGCACTGCCCTGGTGTCACTGGAAATCCCCTCAAGCTGGTGTAGACTCAAAGGTTTAAAAACAATGACACCAACTCAGAAGGAAACAGGACCATTTTATTAAAGCTGGAGAGGAAAACAGGACAACCTGAAGATCTCTAGGAAGGAGATGGGAAGAGAGAAAGGTACAGTCTAAGTCCAGAGATAGGTTCATGCACCTATGTGGGAAATGGATGGGTAAAGGAGGGAGATTAAGAGAGGGAGAGGGAGGAAGGGAGGGAGGGAGGGAGGGAGGGAGGGACGGACGGACGGACGGACGGACGGACGGACGGACGGACGGACGGACAGACAGACAGACAGACAGACAGACAGACAGGGAGAGAGAACACCCACCGAGAGGGCAAGGTAAACATGGAAGGGAAATGTGAGGCCTTAGCTAGAACTCAGAACAGCAGACAAGCTGGACATGAAGGACCTGTGGGCAACTGTAAGGACGCCCAGACTGCATGAACAATAAGCGACACCAGTGCTCCAGGGACAGTCCTGCCCCTCTTTCCCGGCATCTTCACGTGCACAGCTCTCTTGTCAGTGATTCAGTGGAGTTAACTCCCAGGGTAAAGGACAAAAGCATGTCTTTGTCCATCTCCACAAGGGGCCAGTGGTAGGACCCAGATTATCTTCTTTTGATCAGACATCACATAGCAGGGTAGACTAAAGAGAATTGAAGGAAGATTAAAGAAAGAAAGAGAGAGAGAGGGGGGGGAGGGAGGGAGGGAGGGAGGGAGGGAGGAAGAAAGAAAGAAAGAAAGAAAGAAAGAAAGAAAGAAAGAAAGAAAGAAAGAAAAAAGAAATCCACAAAGTAGCCATGTTTTCCCAGGAGGAAATGGCTTTTCTTTAATGCCCCTCCACAAAGCCCAGAAGCTTCTCCTTCCCTTTCTGATGCTATTTGTTAACTCAGGGAGGAACGATTGTGATGCTTCCTCTACACTTTCTCGGACCATTTCAAATTCTAAGAAGGGTAACTGTCCCATTGTCCTTTTTCTTAAAATTAGCATGTTCACTGGGAAAACAGGAGGTGTGGCCCGAAGCTGACTGTGAGGGGGAGGGGCCATCCTCAGTGACCTCCAGGTTTGCTGATTGTCAGACCACTTAAGGACATCTAGGCTTAGCCTGCCTGAAGTGCTGTGTGTTAGGGCTCTAAAGGTTAGAAATAGGGGTTTCTTTTTACCACTGAATAACCCCATTATTCACTTTCAAAAGTTCAATGAGAAAGCCCTTGAGTTGGGTCCTCAGGAGAAAGATAGGATAGAGAACATGTGGGGTCAGGACTTGCTGTGAAAATGTAGGTTGGATTATTCAGATGCATTCAGGTACTGTGAAGCCAACTGGTCAGGAGGACATAGGCACCACTGAACATTTTGTAAACAGCTATGGTGGCACAGTCCTGTAATCTGACCTCACATTGGAAGCTGCCCTGGGCTGATGATACCAGGTTAGCTTTAGCTACATAGCAAGACCCTGCCTCAAATTAAAACGCATAGATAGATATGAGGAAGTGAGCAGAACAGTTGGGGTATCCCATCCCACACCAGGCGCTGCACAGGGAAGCCCCAGGGCTCATCAGACAGAAGCTGGTGGAGGGAGGAAGGCAGGCTAGAGGCCTGCCATGGGAAGGGTTAATCAAGGCAGGGTCAGCAGGGTTAGGATCGGCCAGTTTTGGTCCCTTCAGAGCTGGGCATAAGCACTATAATAGTTGTCTTCCAGTCCCTGCCTTAACTGTCAGGGTGGATGAAAGTGGTTTAGAACACCTGAACTTTAAGGAGGGGTTAGGAGCCAGGGCAGGGAAAGATCATCAGGCTGGATCCTAGGCTAATCCTACAGGGGTGACCTCCCCCAAATGAGCAAGCCCCTGGGGGCTCATCCACTGTGGTTCCTTGGGCATCTTAGGAATACCTCTCTTCCCTGCTGCCACACCTTGGCTAACCAAGCAATAGGCTCACCAGGGAGCCATGTCCTAGACTAGGCCCTCCACCAGGCAGCATTTCATATCCTAGTCTTTTTGTGACTTGTTTTTAGGAAACAGGGTTTCTTTGTGTAACTTTGACTACTTACTCTATAGACCAGGCTGGCCTTGAACTCAGAGGCTTGCCCCTGCCTCCCAAGTGCTGGAATTAAAGGCATGTGCCATCATGCCTTCTATCCCTGTCTTCTGTGGTGGTTTTGCTGTGGTTACTGTTTTGGTGCTATTTCTCTATGGATATATGCTGCCACACAGAGGGGGGAAAAACAATCTAAACTCATTAAGGACTGGCAGTGAAAACAAACCTCCTGCATCATGCTGTGTGTCCATCCTGGCCTAAAGCTCACCCCACCTCCTTTGCTCCAGCCCATTCTCTATGTAAAGAGGCTTAGTGGTTCATTGGTGGCCTGTCCTGCACACACATATTCTTGGTTGTTTGCAGTCATGGCTTCTAGAAGCCATGCTGCACTGGATACCCTTGATGGCTTCCTCAGGCACAGGCTGGAGAATCTGCACAGGGAAAAACACCCTGGTAACTGCTCACATCTGTGGCTATGCATCCATTCTTCCTTGCATAGGAAAGCAGGTCTGCAAGTTGATGGCTTAGTAGCTGGACCTTCTCTGGAGTGAGAGAAACATTGTTTCACCCTGGATATAGAGGGTGCCAATGGGTCAAAGAAAGGTCTAGCCTGGTGAACCAAGGAGTTTATTTGGGTTACACAGTGGAGCGTGCTGCAGTCTCCACCTCCCAGTCAGAGCATGTTAACAGGCCTTCGTTGGTGAGGGTGGTCTGTGGGTGAGCACAGCTGCTCAGAATTAGAATAGTCATGGTCAGATCCAGCCAGGAGAAAACAGGCTTGGGGACAAATTCTTCAATCCCTGGAGTTTGTCTGGGAAGTAGGGGTCAAACTGGGGTCTTAGGTTTCCTATCTGCTTGATGACACTCTTATGACCCAGAGACAGAGGTGTCTGGAGGTCAGGAAGGTGAGCCAAACCATGACCCCAGACCTTTAGTGTCCTCATCTGAAACTAGCTGAAATCTAAACATTCCCTCTCCCCTCTGCCTTCAGTGGCTTTCCCGCCCCAGAGCCCTGACTCTTATCTGTGAAGTGGAACCATCACTCCACACCTTGTGTCTTGTTTCTCCTGCCAGTGACAGGAAGGTGTAATGAGATGACTGGTGGGTGTGGAAATGCCCAGAAAGTTCAGGACTCTATCTACCAGGATCAGGAGCAACATTTGGATGCCTTTGTAATCCCTTGCCAGAATACTAGCAGCCCTCAGGCATACACTAAATGCTCAGTTGTTTAGATGGAGGAATCAGAGTGTGAGGTTGACAGTGGCTCTAATGTCCTTCTGGGGATGGCTAGGCAGCACAAATGGAGACCACAGGGAGAGGTGAGGAGCATGGCTCAGTCCCAGCTGGCTGAGGTCAGGGAGATAGGTGGGACCACTCATTTTCTAGAGAAGCCAGTTTTGTTCCTTTTATTATTAATTCTTATTAAACATGTACTTATTTAAGGTGGGGGGAGGGCTTATGGGTGTCACTGTCCTCATTGTGTAGAAGTCACAGGACAACCTTCTGGAATCCATTCAGGTGGTCAGCCCTGGTGGCAGGCACCCTTACCCCCTGAGCCATCTCACAAGCCCCCAACGTCGTTCTTAGCATCTAGCTTTGATGTTTATTCAGATATTTTCAGGACGTTTGAGAGTTGAGCCAAACAGTCCCATGAGCTGGCTTTAGCCATAGAGCCACTATTGTGGAACAGTGTTCTGCCTTGCCTTCTCCCAATGCACAGATGAAAAAAAGTGATTGGGGAACATGGCCAATGACACAGTCAAGACCAGGTGCCACTAATCACTACCATTTTCCTGTGGCTCACACCCTGTGCTCACACCCTGCGTCTGTCTTGTTCCTTGGTGTCTGTGTGCATGTGCATCTTGGTCCCCTTTTTCTTGACTCCTTTTCAATCTCGGCTACTCTTGGCCACTCTGTCCCTCCCTTTGTTCCCTAGTCAATGTTCTTTTAGTCAACAGACCAACCAGAGCTGGGTGCAGCCACCAACCTGCGCCAGCCGCGCCTCCTTGCTCGGCCCCCTCCGGGTTTCCGGAAAGCGGGCGGGTCCCCCGGCTCTGCCGTCAGCACCCCTGACTTCGGTCTGCGCCCCCTCCCCGCTGACCTCACGAGCGCCGCATCGCGAGCGCATATAAGCCACAGCGCCTCGGAAGAGCCTGCAGTCAACGTGGGATCCCCATCGCTGCAGACTCTACCCTGCTAGTTTGCACTCTTTGCTCAACATTTCCGACTGCTCAGCGGAGTCCCCGCCTCACAGGTAATGCCTCCGAACCTGGGACCCTAAACAGGTGTCCCCCCCTTCACCCGTCCAGTCGCCTTCTCGGGGCGCACTGGCCGGGGCACCCGCAGCGCTGGATGGAAGAAGTCCACCAGCAGGTCCACCCCGGAGTTAGAATTAGGATTTGGGAGTCCAATGAGAGTCTTGGTTTATCCTAGATACACCGAGTGTAGGCTTTGCACGAGGAGTTTGTTCAGCAAGCCAGGATCTCAGCTGTGGAATAAGGAAGGAAGGAGGAGGTTGTTGGTGGTAGAGGGCTGGGGTTGGAGTGTAAATGGAACCTTGGGGACAATTTTGGCTGCGATGGCTTTAGCTTCTCTGGCCGCCCCTGCAACTTTGATGGTTACACAGGGATGGAAATGTCAATCCCAAACGCAGGGCTGACTTCCCTAGCTTTGGAAGACAATAAGGGTTGGCAGGGACAGAGAGGTTCCCACAACTCCTGGCTTGGGTAGGCACCTTGGCATCCTAGTGGACCAGGAGAGTTGCCAGAGGCTTAGAGGCTCCAGACAAGTGCCAGGTGACCCTGTCTGAGAAAGAAAGGAGGGCGAACCCAGAGCAGCTCGGTGCATTTACCTTTGTTCCCATTGCTCTTGACCTAGACGCCACGATGCTGGGTCCTTGGCTGCTGCTGTCTCTGGCTTTGATCTTCACCCTTACTGGTATCCCCGAATCCTGCGCCTTGCTGGAGGCAGCCCAGGAGGAGGATGCAGTGACTCCCGGTCTGGGGAACGTCCAGATGCAGCCAGAGCGTCGATTCTTGTGGAAAGATCTCCAGCGGGTCCGAGGGGATCTGGGTGCAGCCTTAGGTAAATATAGGGGGAGGGGAGCTGTGTGAGGGGTTTGGGGGAGCCACCTGTCACACCCCTTCCAGACTTAAGTTCAAACCGTCTCATAACCACTTTCTCAACAGGGTGGAGAGGTGACCAGCCCTTGGTACCACAATAATTCTCAGTGCTAGAAATAATCAGAAGACACTTTCAATAGTCACAATTTCATGTGGTCCCTATCTGACAGTTTTAACTACCGTTTACTAAGCACTTGTATGCATCACCCTGTCCTTAAGGGCACACGGCTATTTTGTACTGAACTGAGGTTCTGAGAGCCTCAAGTCACCCAGCAAGGGAGCAGAGAGCTGGGACTGGAAACCAGAGGCAGTGCCCTTGATGAGGATGGGGGTGTCCATTTAAGGCCTCAGGAAAAGACAATGGGAGGGAAGGGAAATGTTAGAACAGAATTGGAAGCCTGGAGTGGGTCATGGCCCGCAGGCAAATGGTCCTGATGAAGGGACCAGATTCTCACACACTAGCTTTTTCTTCTCCAGACTCCTGGATCACAAAGCGCCAGCATCCAGGCAAAAGGGAGGAGGAAGAAGAAATTGAAGCTGAAGAGAGGGGGAACTTGGGAGATGGAGGAGCCTGGAGTCCCCACAAACGACAGCACCCTGGCCGCCGTGCCAACCCGGATAAGTATTCATGGGTAGAAGCAGAGGAGAGCAACTGGGTGCCACCGACAAGGTTACCAGGTTTTTTTCTGGAGTCCTGGTACTTAGACCAAGTCAAGCGGCAGCACCCTGGCCGGAGATCTTTCCCCTGGATGGAGTCTGGTGTCACCAAGAGGCAGCATCCAGGCCGGAGGTTCACAGATCCCAAGTTTCAAAGAAGCTGGGAAGAAAAAGAAGAGGGAGAGGGTGCCCCAATGCCTGAGAAACGCCAGCATCCTGGCAAGAGGGCATTGGGTCAACCTTGTGGGCCCCAGGAGACTTGTGGCCAAAGAGACCTGCTCCAGTTCCTAGGTGACCTGAGCAGGGGCCAGGAGACCCTGGAGAAGCAAAGCCCACAGCTGGAAGCCTGGGACAGGGAGCCTCTCTTCGAGGATTAAGCCCAGAGTCAGTCAGGCTTTACATCTAGGATGACTGAAGCCCTGTGTGCTCTACCCATCTCCTTTTCCTCCCTTAGATGTTAAACCCAAGCCCTCTGTACATAGATAGCATCCAATCCCCTTTCTTACCCACTCCAAGGACCCCAAAGAGGAAGTAAAAACCCTACTTATCCCTGCAAGCAAGAGGTACATATCTCATTCATTGTCCTTGTCCCCAACCATCTAAGGGACCTCCTCAGAAAGGGTGTAATTGAAAAGTTTTGGTGTTAAAATCTAATTTCCATCTTCTGCCCCATGTGGCAAGACTGACCTAGTATAATTTCAGCACACACACAACAATCCCAAAGCTGGGGCTCCTGAGCAGTTTGGGATATTCAGACAAGCTGGGGGGGGGGTCACATCTTGTACATACCCCTGTTCTTGTTAATCGCAACAATAAAATATATGTTATCTGTTGTTCTGCTTTTCTGTTTAGATTGTGGGTTTTCATTGGGGTTTTGGGGATGGCACTTGGCCACAAACTGCTCAGGGGGACTGTCCCTAATCTCAGCTATATTACTCTGGTAAAGGGTCTGGCTCTGGAGTGTGGTGGGTGGAGATTAGGGGGTAGGACAGACATTGATGTCTGCAGTGAAGTCTTGAGTCTACCTGGTTGGAGGAGATTACTGTGCCTAAGGGACTTCTGGAGTCAGGCTAGGAGGGGACAAGTTGAAGTCACCTGACACCTTATCCATGAGCACTGTCCCTGAACAGGGACTTAAATGTTCTAGGTGATAATACTAAGTGAAGTAATTGGCTCCTGTGCAACCTTTAGCTGGCGCCAACTTATTAGTGTGGGTATATGTGGGCACTTCCTTTAGCCTGAGACTCTGCACACACCTTGCTTGGTATAAGCTAATGTTAGAGGGAAAATACGGTAACTACATTTCCCAGCCTCCTTTGTGGGTAGAGTCATGTGGTCAATTCTGGCCAATAGGCTTTTAAAACACTTCGAATCTTGTCTGAATGACTTGTGTAGGACATTCCTCTTAACTCTTCTACTCTGATGGCTCAGGCTTCCTGTGTAGTTGCCAAAAGACATGGTAGGATTTGAGATCCTGGTCTCACCTGATGGGAGTTAATCAAATCACCGTGCCAGTCTTAGGTGTTCCAAGAAACAAACTTACCATAAGTCACTGAGAGTCACTAAAGAGTGTTAACAGACTTAACCAGTTGCAACAAACAGCCTGCCTTTTCCCACTACACAAAACCCCTTCCCAACTTTTGTTCCCCGTCAAAGCCTCCTAGATCAGGGCCTGCCCTGAAGAAGGTATTTGATAAATACTCATCGCATGGAAGTTACAAGCTTCACGTCACTTATGTTTTAGCTTCCTGGTCTGACTTTCCACCAGTGGGAAAACAAGATGAGAGAACAGAAGAGGACAGCTTGACATGAGAAACACTGCTTCTGGGAACTGAGAAGGAAGGAGAAACTGGCTAAACAGAGAAGGCTTCCTGGAGGAAGGAGGAAATCCTAAGCACAAGTCTCAATAGAGAAAAAGCACCCAAGGCAAAAGGGTAGGGCAGCAACAAGGGTCCATGGCAGAGACCATGTGTTCTGAGGTGTGTGAGGTCAGAAATGTGTGGGAGCCTCTCTCCCCTCTCCCACTCCCTGAGGGAATAAACACCATGTCTTCTGTCCAACCCTTTCAGGCTCAGTCTGGTTCCCACACAGAAGCTTTGAGCCCCTGGGTCTATAGGATGACTCAGTGGGTGTGCTGTCTAGTTCTGTCAATTTGACACAAGCTAAAGTCATCTAAAAAGAGGGAGCCTTAATTAAGAAAATGCCTCCAAAGGTGAGGCTATCGGCAGACAAGCCTGTAGCACATTTTCTTAACTAGTGATTGGTAGGGAAGGGTCCATCCCATTGAGTTTGGGGCCACCCCTGGACACAGGTGATCTTTCTTGGGTTCTGTAAGAAAGCAAGCTGAACAAACCAAGAGGAGTAAGCCAGTAAGCAGTACCCCCATGGCCTTCAATCAGCTCCTGCCTACTGCTTCCTGATCTGTTTGAGTTTCTGCCTTGACTTCCCACAATGGACTGTGATTCAGGATATGTAAACTAAACAAACACTTTTCTCCACAAGTTGATTTTGATCAAGGTATCTCATCACAGCAATAGTGACACTAATTAGAACATGTTCATGAGGTATTGCCTTGACAGTCCTGACTATGTTGTTTTGGGGAAGATTGTATAAGGACTTCAAGACTTTGGGCTAGAAAAGTCATGAGTGTTGAGAGCTCAGTGAGCTGTACTTTAGGAGCTTAGGAGATAAGAATGTTGAGAGCAGCCAGGCAGTAATGGTGTAAGCCTATAATCCCAGCACTCTGGGAGGCAGAGGCTGGTAAATCTCTGTGACTTTGGGGCCAGCCTGGTCTACAGAGGGAGCCACAGAACAGCCAAGGCTACACAGAGAAACCCTGTCTCAAAACAAAACAAACAAACAAAAAATGTTGAGAACAATGCAGATGATGGAGGCCCGGTTTATAATGTTTCAGAGGGAAGCAAAGAATCTACTGGGTCATTTGGAGAATATGTGGTGTCTGGTCAGCTGTGGCTGAAGAATTAGCCATGATTAACAAGAGACCAGCACCACGGAAGCGAAACTTTTGTTTTGCTGGGATAATTATACTGGACAGGTGGAGCTGAGGAATGGGCAATGATTAAGAGGAGACCAGCCCCATCAAGGTAGAACCTTCTAGGAAGTGTTTCTTGAGAGTCAGCATACAGAAGCTGTGTTCTAGAGGTGGTCTAGGCTGTACCTTGTGCTGGCAACCAAACTTGGTAATGTGTAAGAGTCTCCAAGTGGTGCCGGGTTTTAAAGGCCTGGAAAGGTCATGGAAAGGCTCAGCACTGTGAGAAGCCAGGAGAGACCATTGGCAAAAGTACAGCCTCATTAGCAATTAAAACCCCAGGATTGAAGGGGTTATGAAGAAAAGTCTAGGCTTGGAACCATGAAGAGAGTCCAAGAGAGGCTTTTGGTGAAAGTGCAGCCCAGCTGCAGTCTAAGACCCAAGCATTTGGAAAAAAACAGTACCGTTGGATGGCTACCAATAATAGTAGCAACAGTGGGGTGTAGCCTGCCTAAGCTAAGAAGACAAGCTGTAAGTATGCTGCAGAGGGCAGATTCTTTGAGGAGCCCAGAAGATCATGAGTTGATCCCAAATACTGAGGTTTTGGGTTTTGTTTGTTTGTTTGTTTTGAGGCAAGGTTTCCCTGTGTGGCTATGACTATCCTGGAACTCGCTGGCCTTGAACTCAGAAATCCACCTGTCTCTGCCTCCTGATTGCTGGGATTAAAGGAATGTGCCACCACTGCCCAGCTGACATTGAGTTATTTACACTACTGAAGTTTATTTTGCATTGTTCAAATTGTGACTGTTCCCTAGTTCTTCCCTCTTGCAGAAAGTTGGGGTTTCTGTTTTGTTTTGTTGATTTTACAGGAGTCAACAGTTGAGAGACTTTAAACTTTTAAAGAAGAGATACTGGAGTTTTATGAAGACCTTGGATGTAAAACCAGAGTGTCCTGATATGAGGTATGTATGCAGCAGCTCTCTAGTGTATAAACCCCAACTTGAATCTGGAGTTAGTTGCTGATGACAGCTTTCTGGCCATTTTCAGGTCTGCAGTATGTGTGGTTGATGGACTGCTTGACTCTGGTACTAGGCACTGAACTCAGGACCCTTCTTCACATACAAGCGCTCTACTACTGAGTAGTAGATACCCTGCCCAGCACAGTATTTTAAAAGTCCTCTCATGTTAGAGCACATATCAGTACTTCCTTTTTTATAGCCAATGGTACTACTCTCTTGTGCTGTTGGGCACTCTATCATAAAACCTAACTATGTTAGGGCTGAGGATGTAGCTCCATGGTAGAGCATTGTCTGGCTTGCATGAAGCTCCAATTCCAGCACTCTTCAGCCATAGTGTGAAGTGGTAGATTCCCATAGTCTGAGCTTGTGGGAGGGGACGTAGGAGGCTCCCTGAAGGCCAGGACTTTGGTGAGAGCTTGGGCAGCAATGGTCTCGTAAAAAGATAGAAGCAAAAGCAAAACACCAAACTGAATATATGAAGTGTGTGTGTGTGTGTGTATGTGTGTGTCCACCCACCCCTTTCTTGAACCCATTTTAAGATTACATTACTTTGTTTTTTGTTGTTGTTGCTGTTGTTTTACTGTTGTTTTTTAAAGTCTCACTAAGTTGCCCAAGAAGACCTGTGTGCGTTTTTCCTTCATGTATGTCTGTGTACCATGTGCTTGCCTGCTTTCCACAGAAGTTAGAAGGGGGCATCAGGTCCTCTGGGACTTGTGGCTGCTGGGAACCAAACCCAGGTCCTCTGCAAGAGCAGCAAGTGCTCTTAACTGCAGAGCTCTCTTTTCTAGCCTCAGTAACTTTTTAAATGGCTTTCCTAAGTGGTACAGTCACTGACTTGTCAGTCATGTAATGTGAATACACTAATGGCCTCTAGATCTCTCCACTCCCTTGGTGGCCCCTGAAGTATGGCTCCATCAGTCCAGCTGCCTGTGCCACCCCCTATCCCTTGCTGCCCCTGAAAAACAATGATAATCACCCAGTTCCCAGTATTTAAATCACTCAGCGGACATTAGTCAATCAGCACACATGCCCTGACCCATCAGAATGTCCAGATTCTGACTCTTTGCACCTGTAAGGCTCAGGAATGGGAAAGGTGGGTGCTTTAGACTGGGTTCCACTTCCTGCTTGCTGGTTACCTGTTTCACTGTGCTGTCCTAATGATCTGCCTGTTCCTCCTTAGCTGTCACCTCAGCCATCACTTGGTCAGAATGTGACACTGCAGTCCTGAGGCCCTCTCCTTCAAAACAGTTTTCACAGTCTGTAATTGCACTTTCCTGAGACTGGCTGTCCCCAGCACCAGCCCTCAGACAAGGATCTGGACACTGTTTACATATGTGGACATTAATCCCAGGAAGCAGTGGTCTGGAATGTGGGGGAGGGAGCAGATACAGGGGAAAGAAGGGAAGGGGAGGGAAGGGAAGAAAAAGGAAGGGAGGGAAAGAGAAAGGAAGGGAGGGAAAGGGAAAGGAAGGGAGAGGAAGGGAAGGAAAAAGGGGAAGAATCCAAGCTGTACTGATAAACAGGTTGGAAATGGGATTCCATCTTTTTGGGGACTCTTGGAAGACATAGACATACCTCGGAGTTGTCCAACTTGATAGGCCGAGGAAGCTGGGAATATGTCTACCAGTTTTCTCTAGTCAGAAGCTGAGGGCTCCTCTCTAGCGATGCCTTCGCCACAACCAACTGGCCTATAAATCTGCTTCAAGAGTGTCAGGGACTCTCTCTCTCTCTCTCTCTCTCTCTCTCTCTCTCTCTCTCTCTCTCTCTCTCTCTCTCTCACTCACTCTCCCCCTCTCTCTCTCCTTCTCTCTCTCTCTCTCTCTCTCTCTCTCTCTCTCTCTCTCTCTCTGTGTGTGTCTGTCTGTCTCTGTCTCTTTCTCTCTCTGTCTCTCTCTGTCTCTCTATGTCTGTCTGTCTGTCTCTCTCTCTCTCTCTCACATACACACACTCACACACTCACACACACTCACACACTCACCACCTCAGAGGATACTGAATGCCCTCCACTGGGTACTCCTCTTCCCTGTGGCACTAAGAATCTATAGTGATCCTGGGCCCTGTGCAAGGCTCTTTCTAGCTTCAATTTACACCCTCATAGATCTTGATGATTTAAATTTTAATTGTGTGTGTATGGGGGTGCACACCATTGCATTCTTGTAGAGGTCAGAGGACAATTTTTAGGAGGAACTTTTCTCATGCGGGGCCTGGGAATCAAACTTGGGTTGTCAGGCTTGGCAGAAAGGTCCTGACAACCCTGCTGAGCCATCTCATTAGCCCCTTTAGATCTTGAATGTCCATCCCAAAGGCTACGTATTACAGGTATTGCCCCCACAGTGTTGCTATAGAGAGATGAGAGAACCGTTAAGAAACTGTGCCCAGGAGCAGGTCCTTAGGTCATTGAGGGTATGCCCTCCACCAGGATTCTGGGAGCCAGGGGCCTTCCTTCTCTCTCATTACTTATTGAGCTTTGGGATGCTCTATGCCATGGGGCTGCCTCAACATAAGAGCAAAGCAACTTGGGCCAAGGGATCATGGACCAGAGCCTCCAAAACTAAGCTGAACAAACTTTTTCCTCTTACAAAGTTATTATCTCAGGCATTTTATTACTATGAAAGAATGCTGACTGATACTCCACCTCCTTTAAAAATGACAAATATCTAGCTCAGAGTGGTGATTTGTCTTATAAAAGGCACAGCTGAAGGCCAGAGAGATAGCTCTGTGGGTAAAGAAGCTTGCTATGGAGTCTGATTCTAAGTTTGATCCCAGGACCCACATGGTGGAAGGAGAGAATTGACTTCCAAAAGTTGCCCTTTTATACAAGTGCATGAGCACACACACACACCAAAAATAAATAAATAGCAATTAATTTTCAAAAAATCATAAAGGCATAGTCTAGTTCTATAAAACTTCAAGTACACCAAGTGCTTTAAAAAATATTTGTTTTTGTATTACCTACATCTTTGCTCTGAGCTTCTGTGAGAAGCCAGCAAGCACCTCCATGAGGAGGTAGCTTTTCCCATCCAGTAAAGCCACCATTTCCTCCGATAGGTTCTGTGCTTAATTCTTTCTGCAAACCTTGTTTCGATTAATTATTTGCAATCATGGCACTGATTTGCTGAGAGACTCAGTTCCTGCTCTGGGCCTCTTGGGTGGCCTGAGAACACGAAGGGTTTCTTACCTGAAGGATGTCAGCAATTAGCATCGATTTCGATTGCCGGGCATGAGCTGACTGCCCAGGAGAACATCAATTAGTTCACTGGCTAAATCGTGCTCAGAAGCACGGGTTACCAAGGGGACTGTGGTCAGTGCCAGGATTTAAGTGGTGCTTGTCTTCGGGGATCGTCTTTCCTGAATTGCGGCCACGTTCTGGGCCTGGTGATTATCGGCAGACTGATTAGACCTCGTCCTGTATGGAGAGTGACTTCCTAATCACCAGATGCTGAGGAGAAGAGTGTCCAGGCACATGCAGGTACGCCCCATGTGACGTGCTAGGGACTGGCGTAGGTCCTACAATGCTGCTTTCAGCCTTTGGCCAGGGAGTGGGGGGCACAGGACATACCCGTGACTCTGCTGGGCATTCTTGGGAAGAGTTCAAGGGGCTGGGGGAGGTCCCAGAGGGCATGGAACCCTGGGACCATTCCTGGAAGATTGCGGATGCTGTTAGTGGATTCTGGCTTGGGGAGAACACTGGACAGCAGGGTCAGGCACTGGGCGGCAGGGACAGGAACGCACTGGGCTGAAAACAGCCATGTGCTGTGTAAACTGTCATCCCTCCATACTACAGAATGGAGATGTGGTTCAGTGGCAGAGCACTTGCCTAACAAGTGTGAGGTTCTGGATCCCATCCTTAGAATTATTAAATAAAGGGAAAATTAAAATATAAAATATTATATCAGGTCAATGCTGCTCTAACAGAGGATGCAAATAGGTTCCCAGCTCCCATGTTAAGCTGTTCACAACTGCCTGAAACTCCACTTCCAACAGCGATCTGATACCCCTTTCTGACCTCTAAGTGCTCTGCACTCATGTACAAGATGCCCCCTACACATACATAATTAAAATAAGACATCTTTAAAGAATGATTATATCACCTAGCGATGGCAGTGTAGACATGTGGCTATGATGTTCTCACAATAAGTCTTCTAGTGAGGTTTTTCTGGAGAGAGTCTCCACACCAATCATGCAGGACTGCTGCTACATCAGTGCTTACTGAGCTCTAGGCACACCACAAAAACCTGAGGCACACTGGGCTGAGATGTAGGTCTGGGTGGTTTCCTCTACAGGGGAACAGCTGCAGAGCTCTGGGTCTCTTGCTTTACATGAACACAGCAATTCCAGAGTTTGCCCAGGACCCTTGGGGCTGCTCCATGTCTTCACTGTCCTTGTTTAGTGGAAGCCCAGGTTCCTTACTATTCAACCAAAGCAATGACAGAAGGCTGATGAAGCTCAAAACAATTCCAGCTTGTGCAAGGTCAGATATTCTAACAGTTTGCACAAATATATACCAATGCCGCTGTCTTAGTTAGGATTCCTAGTACTGTGAAGAGGCACAATGACTACATCAACTCTTACAAAAGAAAACTTTTAATTGGGGTGGCCCTCTTACAGTTCAGAGGTTTAGTCCATTGTCATACTGGGACATGGTGGTGTGCCACGATACTGGAGAAGCAGCTGACAAACCTACATCTTGCAGGCAAGAGGGAGTGGTCTGTCTCACTGGATGTGGTTTGAGCATACATGAGACCTTAAAGCCCACCTCCATAGTGGCACACTTCTTCCCATAAGACCACATCTACTCCAACAAGGCCACTCCTCCTAATAGTGCCCTTTGGGGGGCATTTTCTTTCAAACCACCACAGCCACTCTTAGAAAGTTGTTTTCTTTTGAGAAATACAAGTGTCTTCATGGACATATATAATGTATAGGTCAGTATTTATTTATTTATTTTAAAGTTTGTTTTTATTTTATCTCTGTGAGTGTTTGCACATAAACGTATGTTCACAACATGTGTGTCTGGTGCCCTTGGAAGTCAGCAAAAGGTGTTGGATCCCCTGGAAATGGAGTTCTAGGTGGTTGAGAGCTGGCATGTGGGTACTGGGAACTGAATCCAGGTCCTCTTAAGCCACTGTTTCCACCCCAGGGCCATGTTTATCATTGTTGTAAAAGTTAAAACTCTAAGGACTAGAAAGATAACTTGAGTAAAGACACTTGGAGACAAGCCTGAGTCCAATCCCCAGGACACATATGGTAGAAGAGAGAACTGATTCTTGCAAGTTGTCATCTAACCTCATTATGTCCACTCACAGTAGTACATATGGGCCTCTGCTGGAACACACAATTTTAAAGTTCTAATTTCATTTTTAATATGGGAAAGATCAATATCTATCATCCACATAATGAAATCCTTCAGGCCTTCAATTATTTTGAAGAGTGTAACAGTCTTGAGGCCAGAGAGATTGAAAGCTGTGACATCGTGTCTTAAGAGTTTGTGTCTGCTATTCCTTGGGCTAGTCACTATTCTAAGTATATTACAGTCTGTCACCTGCCTTGTAATGACATTTTAGTCCACGATGGACTGAATAAGTGACAGTGGCCAGCACAGTCTCAAACATCCCATGTGTGTTTTGTCCAGACCAAATCACTTTCTCTTGTGCTTGATTTAGGATCAAGTTTTCATTAAAGCCCTGATATAAAATTTACATGGTTAATGTCACCAGTAAGAATACTTGTCAAACAACTGATATAGAAAGGAAATTAAAAAAAAAATTGACAGGGAGAGTCAGTGAGATGACTCAGCTAATAAGGGTGCTTGTCACCAGGCCTGACCCTGTCTAGTTCTGTCCCTGAAATGACAGAAGGAGGAAACCAACTCCCACAATTGTCCTCTGATCTGCACACATAATAAAAATAAATAAATAGATAGATAGATAGATAGATAGATAGATAGATAGATAGATAGATAGATAGATTTAATAAAAATTTTAATGATTAAGAGGTTGGGTATGAACACTATACTTTCAGGGACCATTTCTATAGTTCATTACTAAAGAAGTTTCTCTGTGTAGAGAAACCCAGACCACAAGGACCAGATGTAGAATTCCCTCCTGAGCATGAAGCTGGCTCTAGGTGCTGCTTTCCTGTAGCTGCCTCCTGCAATTCAAGGATGATCATTCTTCTCTCTCTTTGGGAGAGTGGGAGGGAGGGGACACAGAAGAGAGAGAGAGAGAGAGAGAGAGAGAGAGAGAGAGAGAGAGAGAGAGAGAGAGACAGAGACAGAGAGAGAGAGAGAGAGACAGAGATTGGGGATGTGGCTCATTGGGAAGATGCTTGCCCAACATACATGAAGTTCCCAATTCCAGTCCCAGCACCCCAAGATGATAAGACCGATAAGAACTATGTGAGAGGGTCTGGAGAATTGGCTTGTGGTGATATTTTGTTTGTGCCTGAAGATCAGAGGGTGGATGGAGATTCCCACTAGTTAACCATAGAGTCTAGGCAATGTTGACACATAACTTTAATCCCAGAACTTGGGAGGTGGAGACAGGAAGTGGTCGGAAAGAAGAATATAAGGCAAGAGGAGACAGAAGCTCAACCCCTTTTCCATCTGAGGAGTTCCACAGAGGTAAGAATTTAGTAACTGGCTCCTTTCAGCATTTACCCTGATATCTGACTCCAGGTTTTTATTATTAAGACCAATTAGGATTCACTCTACATTGGCTCAGCTGTTAAAAGTAATGACTGTTCTTCCAGAGGTCTTGGGTTCAATTCCCAGCACACACACATACATTGTGACTCACAACTATTTGTAACTCTAGTTCCAGAGAGGTCTGATACCCTCTTCGTACCTCTGTGGTACTCTATGCATGTGGTCCACAATATACATGAGGGAAAACACTCAACATGTAATATAGAATAAAATTTTAAAATAGGTATCTTTTTTATTCTTTTGCAAGTTTCAGACATATGTGTAGTGTATCTTGATTGGATCCAACTCCTAATAACTCCCTTTAGCTCTCCCCAGGCAACTCCAATACACCCTCCTTCTTTCTTCATGTCCTCTCTCTCTCTCTCTCTCTCTCTCTCTCTCTCTAGTTTGTAACTCATTGAATATAATTAGTGCAGCCTGCTAGAATGTTGGCTGGTCTTGCTGGCTTGATGTTTTGTGGGAGACTTATAGCTGGTATGTATTCATGAGTGTCACAGCTATGTCATGTCCAGAGGACATGTCACAGTTCTCCTTCCCAACCTCCAGCCTCCTCTTCTATGATGTTCCCTGAGCCTTGGAACAGATAGAAATAGAGGGAGTTGACACAGATATTCCATTTAGTGATGAACACTCAACAGTCACTTATTCTCATCATTTTGATCAGTTATGAGGCTCTGCAGTAACAGATGACCACTGCAGAACGCTTTTCAGTCCAATGTTGAGGGCATCACTAATCTATACAAGTCCAGTTAGCAAAACTATAGTAGCAGGTTACTCCCTAGGGCCTATGACTCCCCAAGCCATGGGTTTGACCAGGTTTACAGTCCCAGGCATGAATTCTTTACTGTGCAGCCGGTCTCACATCCAATGCAAATGTAGTTGGCTACCCCCATAGCCTTCAGCCATCATTGTACTAGGGGGCATTTCTTGCCTGGCATGTCAGCATTGTAGCAGTCAAGATCTAGCTCTGGATAAGACCACTGATGGCTTTTTGCCCTCAGTGGCCTGCATAGATCCTTCTGGCACTATGAAAGTTAGGTCACTTCCTTCTGGCTCAATTTCTGTATGACCTGCAACCAAAATGTGTCGTGTCTTCAGCAACTGGGTCTTCCTTGATACTGTGTTGAACTTACTTTTGCTCTAGCTGAGTAAAACTATTCAGAATTCACTGTGAATTATACAACATCTGCATGCATACACATAATGGGCTGCAACAAGGGTGTCTAAGGTTTTGACATTATGACACACATTGTTATCCTTGAAAACTGTGTGATCCAGTTACCAAAAAAAATTTTTTTAAAGAATCTCATGATGTTATTTCTTTATTTGGAGACAATAAATGCAGCCCTGGCGGGACTGTAACTCCTTATGTAGACCAGGCTGGCATCGAACTCCCAGATATCCTCCTGCCTCTGCTTCACAACCATGCTCCTTATCATAATGTTTTAAGTTTATAGTCATTTTGGATAGCTCTTTTCTCACACCCTGGGGTAGTCAGCCTCTGTGCCACCAGCTCCATATTTGCAGCTGGGACCAGCCAGAAGCAAGTCTGCCTGCCTTCAACCCATACCCTGCTCCTGACTCCATCACTGGGCTGTCTTTAGGGTGCCAGCAGAATATCAACTTCCTTGCTTTAGTCCTTCCACTTGGAAAATTGGGACAGTAGAACCTGTGGAAGATAAATTGAACCAGGCATTAGGATGTCAGTTGATTATTGCTAGATATGTAATGTTACAGGAACCGTCTGCTCAACATGGTCAATTTGAGTTTAACTTTTGCTGGGCAAGGATTTTGAGCTTTCATCAAATTCTCAAAGGAGTATACAATCAGGTCAAGAGTAATGAGTAATCAGGTCCAGGAGCTGCTGGGGGCTCTGGACTGGCTGAGGATGCTACAAACAGCAATCACCTGTCTATGGGGCATGTGAGGCAATGCTGCTCTGAGGGTCAGCACGGTAGTGTCCTTCTCCTACACAGTTCATTTCTAGCTTCTTTACTGCTCCATCCAGGCCTGAGTCCTTTTGACCTCCTGCACTGTCCATAGGCCTTGTGCTGTTGACCTTGAGAGTGGAGCCAGGAGAAGTGAGTGACTCAGGGCACACTGCAGTTATGAAGGAGGAACAGCAGCTCAGGAACAGGTTCTTCCAGGGGCTAGCACTGTGCCACCCTGTACCTGGGCTCCCCGGGCCAGTCCTTGCCAAAGACACCAGCATCACCATCCTCTGTTATCATTGGGTCCCTTATCCTCTGGCCCTTCTCATGGCACAATGTAGATAGTGGTCTTGACAGTGAGGGACAACTGAGCTTATACACTACTCCAAAACCTTACATGCTTGACATGCCAGCCAGCAGGCTCCACTTCTAGTCTGGGCTTGGGTTGTCTTTTCTGTAGCCATCCTCACTGGAAGAGACTTGGCAGGTGGGAGGGGATGACCATAATTTTTTTTGGGAAGAAATTCATCCTGAAAGTCAACTCTGACTCATACCATCCCTCAGTTGCACTCTTGGCACCTCAGGAAGACCAAGTTCATTCTTCTGTGACCTAGACCCAGCCATTGTCCTGTCTCAGCCTCACCTCCAGGATTCTCCCTTTTTTACTTAGAAAACCCCAGATTCACAATCATCATAGGTGCCTCCTCTTGCCGAAGTTTAGTTTAAGATGTGTTACGTATGTTTATGCTGTGGAATATTCGTTTAATGATGTAAAGATGTGTTGCATTCATTTATGTTGCATTTGCTTTACTCTGTAAAGTGGTGTTGCTAGTTTATCTGTCTAAAACACCTGATTGGTCCAATGCTAGGCAGGAAAGAGATAGGCAGGTGATGGGAGATGTCATTCTGTAAATATGTTTCTCTTATTGGTTAATGAATAAAGCCCTGTTGGCCAATAGGAAAGCAAGATAGGCAGGACTAGGAGACAGGGAAGATTCTGGGAGATGTAGAAAGGAAATTCAAGATATAGAGACTTGAGAGGAGACATCTAGACCCTCTCTCCAGTAAGATAAGACCAGGTGGAAACACTTAGATTGATAGAAATGGGTTAATATTTAAGACAGAGCTAGCCAATAAGAAATGCTAGTAACACACCAACAGCATCATATCTAATACAGCAGCTCTGTGTGTTGTTTGGGTCTGACATGGCTGTGAGACCAGGATGGGGGAGGGAAGGCAGGAGGACTGCTTGTAACAGGCAGGGTTGCCAGGCAGAGAGAATAAATAGGAAGAGAAATGCCAGGGGCCAGCCACACAGCCAGCCACAGAGTAAGGAAAGAAAGAATATGGAATAAAAGAGGTAAAAAGCCCAGAGGCAAAATGTAGTTAAAGAGAAACAGGATAATTTAAGTTAGAAAAACTGGCTAGAAACAAGCTAAGCTAAGGCGGGCATTCATAAGTAACAATAAGTCTATATTTATTTGGGTGCTGAGTGGTGGGCCCCAAAAGAGTTAAAAACAAACAAACAAAAAACAAAACAGCTACAACCTCCTCCAGGAAGCCCCCCTGAGCTCCTGCAATGGCACAGGGCCTCCTCAGTATTCCCTCCAGCTAGAGTTGGGGAGATCTGAGGTCAGAAGAACCCTTAAAGGTTGATCAAGAGCTGCACATCTCTAAGAGTGACCCAGCATCCCATGGACACTAACAAGACATCTGTTCTCAGGCCTCATGTGGCAGAGGGAAGTAATTGAAAAGAGGGTCCTAGATGTTGAGAAGCACTGAGCT
The DNA here is from genome assembly GCA_030556225.1 of Cricetiscus sungorus. Classification (NCBI taxonomy): domain Eukaryota; kingdom Metazoa; phylum Chordata; class Mammalia; order Rodentia; family Cricetidae; genus Cricetiscus; species Cricetiscus sungorus. The sequence continues at coordinate 5,757,869 of JANBXA010000735.1, read as the reverse complement.
AGTCCAGGCCTGTGAAGCCCAGCTAGAGCTCTGAGTTTGCAAGGCCCCATTAAATCAGCTCTTTGCTGCACTAGGGTCTGGCCACCCCGCAGCCTTCAGGGGCCTTCTGCTAATGGGGTTGAGGCAGGAAAGAATTGCCTTCACCCCAGGTTCTTCTCCTGCTTCCTGCAGGCGCATGGCCAATTTCAAACTGTTGTTTTCTTTTATTGGCAAAGAAGACGCTTGGGCACCTGTCTCATTTATTTCTCATCAGCTTCTCTTGGTTCCAATCCTGCCAAGCAGGAACCTGCTGGGTCCGAGAATCAAACTACTGCTTATCTGCAGGTTGTAAATTTTATGGGGCTCTTGCTAAGCACACCAAACATGAGCTGGAAAAATACAGCTTCTCCCTTTTCTTGCTCCCATTCGTCTGTCCCTCAAAGCGTGGTAGGCACCTCCGCAGACCAGATGTTCTCTGTACCATCTTCACCTCTGGGGTGAGGGGCGGGGAGCACACGTTCCCTCCACTGCTGCTCTCCACTAACCTGTTACACTCAGAAGCTCTTCTTGATGTCTAGTCTTTTTCTTGCTGCCACTGGCTTCTAACTGGTCTCTGACACCAGCATTTGTCACCCCCACTTTGTGACTCTGGAAACTAGCACAGACTAAGCACACAGTAGGCACTTAATGCATATGAATTTAGAAACCCAGCATGGGGGTGTCTGCTTATAACCAAAGCACTCAGGAGAGTGAGGGAGGAAGGCCATGAGTTTGAGGTCAGACTGGCCAGGCCGCCTTCAGAAGGGACATGGTTGTCTGTCTGCTCTAACCACTCCTCTCACAACTCTTCTAACCCTCTGCAGTGTTCTAGAATAGGCGAGGCAAGATCCTTTCAACTTTTGACCACGCTTGGGCACACTCACAGGAGTGTGGCCTGCACATCGGTCTCTGTATAGTCTCTCACACATGCCGCCTTCTTTTGCATATATTCTCCCAACGATTTTTTATTAAATTATTTACTGGGGAGTTGGGCAGGCAGGGTGAGTGTGGTAGTCAGAGGACAACCTTAAGATGCTAGTCCTAATCTTTCCATTTTGTTCAAGACAAGGTCTCTTTGCTACTGCATAAGCCAGTCTATCTGGCTCAAGAGCTTGTGGGATTCTCTTGTCTCTATTTATTTAGTAAATATGTATGGATATTTAGCCTTCATGTATAACTGTCTGTATACGATGTGCATACTTGGAACTCAAAGAGGTCAGTAGAGGGTGTTAGATTCTCTGGACCTGGAGTTAGAGGCTACCATGAGCTAATATGTGAGTGCTGGAAAGAACATACAGTGCTTTTAACCATTGAGCCATGTCTCCAGCCCCATCCCCAAGACTTGCAAATCCCCCTCTGTGCCTTGCCACTTCCTTTTGGTTCATAGCATGCCACTGTCCCTTTTCTTCACTGACAGAAGCAGTCTGGATACAGCACAATTCTTCCACACATCCTCTTATGCAGGGATGCCCTGGTTGTTCTCAGTGCATCCTGGTGACAATGCCTGGTGGAATTGGAAAGCTTTTCTGGGATGAAACAGTTAGAAGAGAAACCACCAGGACCAAGTGTAGGGGCAGTGCTATAGTGCGAATCTGGAATGTTCCCCAGAGATTCGTGTGTTGAAGGTTTGCTTGTTCCCCAGCTGCTGGTCTTATCAGGAGGTGATGGAATCTGTAGGACATGTTAGCTCTTTGGGTGCATGCCCTCAACAGGGATTGTGAAACATCGGTCTTTCCTCTCTCTCTTTTCCAATCCCTGTGAATGAGGTAAACAGGCCTCCACCTTCATACACACCCATGATGCATTATGCTGACCTTGGCCATGGACTGAAACCTCTAAAACTGTGTACTGAAACAAACATTTTCTCTTTTTAAGTTGATGTGTCTCAGGAATATGGATACAATACTTGGAAGCTGACTAACAGTGTTTGTATGCACAAATGCACATGTCAGGGATGAAACACAGGGCCTCATGCATGCTAAGCAAGGGCTCGTCCACTGAGTTATGCTCCCATCCCCAAGTTTTTCTAAATGCTGTCCACTGCTCTATTACAGGTTAGATTTGATTTATAGTCTTACCAATAACTCATGAAATTTGAACTACTTCATTTCTCCCACACCATTTCCAACACTAGGTAGTTTTGATTTATTTTATTTATTTTTTGTTTTTTGAGACAGGGGTTCTCTGTAGCTTTGGAGCCTGTCCTAGAACTAGCTCTGGTACACCAGGCTAATCTCAAACTCACAGAGACCCACCTGCCTCTGCCTCCAGAACCACCGGCCCGCAACACTAGGTAGTTTTATGCTTTAGTCTTTAATTAATCAATTAATCAATCAATTAATTAATTAATTTTGGTCTTTCCAGACAGGGTTTCTCTGTGTAGCTTTGGAGCCTGTCCTGGAACTCACTCTGTAGACCTGGCTGGCCTCAAACTCACAGAGATCCACCAGTCTGTAAGGACTCAGGCATTATGCAGGCCTGCCCCTATCACCTGGTGGAATGCACTCAGGCAGTACCATGGTCAGCCCAGGGTTCCACAATTGCATAGTCTGCACGGTACAAAGGACCCCTTTAAAAGAAAGATCCCGCCCACGTGCGCTTTCTTGCTTGCTTCTAGCTCTTTCCTGCTGTTCCCCTGTGGCAGACAGGACTTTCCTGTCTCCCTCTTCTCTTCAGTCCTCTGTCTCTGTGTCTTCACCTCTTTTCTCTTTCCTTCTCCCTTCCCTCCCCTTTCTAATAACACTTCTCACTTATGCTCTGTCTGCCTGGCATGTTTGTTCCTCTGCTTCGGTGACCCTCACCTGCCATGGAATCTGCCAATGTCCCTTTGTGCTTTATCATAACACTGCCTCTTCCTTGCAAATACTGGGATTAAATATGTATGCTAACACCACCTGACCTGCCTTAATCTTTAAATTTTATTTATTTTTATTTTATGTGCATCGGTGTCTTGCCTGTGTATATGTCTGTGTTGGAATCCCTGGAACTTGAGTTACAGACAATCTTGAGCTGCCTTGTGGAGGCTGGGATTTGAACACTGGTCCTCTGGAAGAGCAGCCAGTACTCTTAACCACTGAGCCATCTCTCCACCCCCCACCTTAATCTTTTCTTTTAAATTGACCTTTCTTATATACAATCTAATTCAAAAGAAGTCTTGAAATAACTTGTATTCAAAGATATCCAAAGAAAGCATTGTGACTAGATTGTGTCTATCTTAGAGTCTGTCTCCTTTGATTCAAAGTCTCACATCAACATAAGAGCTGTGTGACCTTTGCAAGTCTCCTTACCTCTCTGTGCATTGTTTTCTTCATGGTATAATAGGGTTGTGGTATGTAACAGTCACATACACCCCTCTCCACTGTAATTGCAAGACTAGTTGCTACAAGCCAGTGACCTAGTACCTTGAACTCATAATGTAGGTCCATTTCCCTGAGACTCAGGATCCTCTGTGGGCTTTACACTTTGTTAGAAGCTCCAGCCCCCTACTTAAAACATTTCCTGTCTGTATGAGTTTACTTTCACTGCTATAACATTCCCACACACTTACTGGCTTTAAAACAACATATATTTATTTGCTTAGAGTTTTGGACACCAGAACTTGTCTTGTACAGGTGCTAGGAATTGAATCCGAGTCCTCTGGAACAGCAGCCTGTGCTCTTAATTGTGAGCCATTTCTTCAGCCCTAGTTGGTTGTTTCTGAGACAGTCTCACAAAGTAGTGCAGGCTAGCTTCAAACCCCTGATCCTCCTGACTTGGCTGGGATTCAGTCATGTGTCACCATACCCTGGTCTGACTTAGAACTTAACTGGCTAAGTGTCCTGTATTTTTCTCCATCAATTTTTGTGCCCTTAGTGTGGGGCCTTACCCAGTTTTCTGCATGGGCATTTCTCCAAGCCAATCCCAGCTAACCCACACTGGTGTCTGCTTTTCAGAGGCAACCCCGCTCACATGCAGCGAGAGGTGAAAGTGTACGAGCACGTTTTCCCTGTCTGTCTGGTCCCGCTGCCCTGCTACCACGCCAGCCCCCAATAACACTCAGAGACTCTGTATTTGATACAATCCTGTTGGCCATTTACTATTATTGTTTATGGGCTAGCTCTGTCTTAATGATTAACCCATTCCTACTTATCTAAGTATTTCTTATTGGAGCGCAGCAGGCCGGCATCTTGCTTCCTCTAGGCTCTACATGCTGACCCCTCCTTCCGACTTCCTCTTTTCTCCTTGTCTCCTAGCCCCGCCTATCATGCTTTTCTATTGGCCACAGTGCTTTATTGATTAACCAGTATGAGAAACATATTTACAAAATAACATCTCCCATCATGAAGGCGTGGTCAAATAGCAAGATCCAGTCTCCGTGCCTAGTATCAGGGAAGGACATGTTTGCAATACAGATACAGTTGGTCCAGGAACCCAGCCCACTAACTCCTAGTCTGGGCTCAGTCAGGCTCACTCCCTACACTTAGTAGGTGATTCGGCCATTTGATTGAAAATGTACAGACTATTTCCAGGAGGACTGGAAAGGTAGGTGGTTGCCATGGAGAGGTATGGGATGCAAACGTATGTGAGGGAGAATCACTTTTCACTATATAGCCTTGCCAGCCTTTCAGTTTGTGCCTACCACAAAACACAGAACTTTTGAATATATTTTGAACTGAACTAAATTCACTGCACATTTTTATATCTTGGGCCCAAAGATCATGAGGGTCACATAAGAGGTCTCTGCTGAGAGCCCTTTGCTTGAAGGCTGCCACCTGACACCAAGTTGCTCAAGGTCTTTGTGGAAGACCTTGAACCAATGTGAAAGAATCCTTTCATGAAGACATCTCCAGCAGTGCTTCTGACCCACCAATGGTGGTGGTCATCGTCTTCCTCTTCTTCTTCCTTCTTCTTTTTAAATTTATTTTTTATTAATACAGAGTTCTGCCTACATGTATGCCTGCAGGCCAGAAGAGGACACCAGATCTCTTTTATGGATGGTTGTGAGCCACCATGTGGTTTCTGGGAACCGAACTCAGGATCTCTAGAATGACTAGCGCTCTTAACTGCTGAACAGTTATCTCTAGCCCTATACACCAATGGTCTTCTTAAGGAGGTAAACTGTTGGTGTTAAGGTAGGGGGTGCCTCCCACCTCCTTTCACATTTCCCTTCAAACAAAAGGGAAGTTAGAATCACAGTATTCCCATAGTCAGGGAGTTAGAATCATAGTATTCAAGTGAGCATCAGGTAGAATAGGTAGAAAATTCTATTTCAAAATCAGATCTACTTAAAAGTATGTTTATTTGGGACTGGAGAGGTGGCCTAGGAGTGAAGTGCACTTGCTTTTCTTCCAGAAGACCTGAGTTTGGTTCTCAGCATCCATATATGGTTGCTCACAACCATCTGTAACTCCAGCTTCTGGAGATCGAGTGCTGCTAGCCTTCTTGGGTACCATCACCATGTGCACATACCCAAATGTAGCCACACACAATTTGATAGTTTGAATGTAATTGCCCCCCCAATCTCATAGGGAGTGGTACTATTAGGAGGTATGGCTTTGTTGGAGTGAGTAAATCTTCGTTGGAGGTAGTATGTCATTGTGGGGGCAGGCTTTGAGGTTTCCTATGCTCAGAATGCTACCCAGTGTCTCAGTCAACTTCCTGTTGCTTGTGAGATGTAGGATTCTCAGCTACTTCTCCGGCACCATGTCCACCTGCAAGCTGCCATGCTCCCCGCCATGGTGATAATGGACTGAACCTCTGAACTATAAGTGAACCACCCCAATTAAATGTTTTCCTTCATAAGAGTTGTTATGGTCCCTTGAAAGGATAATAATCAACTTTGTATGGAAAAACAAAAGACCCAGGATAGCCAAAACAACCCTGTACAATAAAAGAACTTCAGGAGGCATCACCATCCCTGACTTTTCAGAGCTATAGTTCTGAAAACAGCCTGGTATTGGCACAAAAATAGACAGGTAGACCAATGGAATCGAATCGAAAATCCTGATATTAGCCCACACACCTATGAACACCTGACTTTCGACAAAACAGCTAAAAGAATACAATGGGAGGAGGAAAGCATCTTCAACAAATGGTGCTGGCACAATTGGATGATGGTGTGTAGAAGACTGCAGATAGACCCATGTCTATCGCCATGCACAAAAATCAAGTCTAAATGGATCAAAGACCTCAACATAAATCCAGTCACACTGAACCTATTAGAAGAGAAAGTAGGAGGTACCCTTGAACAAATTGGTATAGGAGACTGCTTCCTGAACATAACTCCAGTAGCACAGACACTGAGATCAACAATTAATAAGTGGGACCTCCTCAAACTTAGAAGCTTCTGTAAGGCAAAGGACACAGTGGACAAGACCAAACGGCAGCCCACAGACTGGAAAAATTTTTTTACCAATCCTGCATCTGACAAAGGGATGATCTCCAAAATATACAAAGAGCTCAAGAAACTAGTCAACAAAACACCAAATAGCCCTATTAAAAAATGGGGTACAGAATTGAAGAAAGAATTCTCAATAGAGGAAATCAAAGAGGCTGAAAGATACTTAAAGTGTTCAACATCCTTAGCTATCAGGGAAATGCAAATCAAAACAACTTTGAGACACCTTCTTACTCTTGCCAGAATGGCTAAAATTAGAAACACCAATGACAACTTACGCTGGAGAGGATGTGAAGAAGGGGAACACTCCTTCACTGCTGGTGGGAGTGTAAACTTATACAGCCATTTTGGAGATCAGTATGGCGGTTCCTCAGGAAAATGGGAATCAGTCTACCACAGGACCCAGAAATTCCGCTCTTAGGTATATACCCAAATGACCCACATCCATGCAACAAAGACATGTGCTCAACTATGTTCATAGCAGCATTATTTGTAATAGCAAGAACCTGGAAGCAGCCTAGATGCCCCTCAACTGAAGATTGGATAAACAAGATGTGTCACATCTACACAATGGAATACTACTCTGCAGAAAAAAATAACGGAATCTTGAAATTTGCAGGCAAGTGGATGGGACTTGAAGAAACCATCCTGAATGAGGTAACCCAGTCACAAAAAGAAAAGCAGGGTATGTACTGGCTCATATATGGATTTTAGACCTAGACCAAAGGATCACCAGCCTATAATTTACACCACCAGACGAACTGGGACACAAGGTGTATTCTAAGAGATTCATATATGGTCCCTCACAAAAGGAGGAAGGGACAAGTTCTCTAGAGCACATGGGAAATGGAGAGGCAGTGAATGGAGAGAGAACTAGGAGAAAGAGAAGGTGAGGAGAGGAAAACACATGCGACTAGGTAGATTGAGTCAGGGTAGGAATAGAATACAGAAAAGGGAGAGAGAGGGGGCGGTGGGGGAGGAAGGGAGGGATGGACGGAGGGAGGGACAGAGGGAGGGAGGGAGAGAACATAAAAGAGGGAGCCATTATTGGTTTGAAGAGAAAACTGAACCTAAAGAAAGGTCTAGAGACCTACAAGACTGCCTCCAACTAACAATTCGAGCAACCGTGGAAAGGCTACCATAAATGCCCTTCCCTGGTAGTAAGATCATCAACTAAATTATCCACCATCATGAAGCCGTCATCTAGTACCTGTTGGAAACAGAAGCAAACACCCATAACTAAACACTGAGTCAAACTAGAATCCAGATGCAGAGAGAGGGAACAAGACCAGGTTGCAGAAACACACAAAGACAGCTGACCTGAACAAGGAGGAGCTAATGGGCCCCTGCAGACTGATAGCTGGGAATCCAGCATGGGACTGACTCAGACCCCCTGAATATGGGTCTCAGCTAGAAGGACTGAGCAGTCTGGAGGACCTCAGACAGTAGAAAAAGGAGCTATTCCTGGTGCACAAAAGGACCTTGCAGACACATCCCTCATAGAGGGATACCCCCTTAACCTAGAGACAGGAGAGAAGTCCTAACCCCTGCTTCAAATGACTTGACAGATTTACATGACCCAACCTGGATAGCATAGCCCTACAAGTGGAATGGGGGTGGGGGGATGGGAGGGGAGGGTGGCCAGGGTGCATGTCACAAGGGAAAGAGGGTAAGAGGGGGAGAGGGAGGGTAGAAGGGAGGGAGGGAGGAAGGGAGAGGAAACTGGGATTGACATGTAAAATTTTTAAATTATATTATTTAAAAAAACTGGAAAAAAAGAGTTATCATGGTCATGGTGTCTCTTCACAGCAATAGAGACCCTAAGACACACACCTACACATAACTAAAAATGAAAATAAGTGTTTAGAAAATTTATTTGAGTTAAGGTCTCACTGTACAGCTGAATGAACTGGTTTTGAACTCCTGGATGAGTCTCCTATCCCAGCTTCCCTAGCACAGGGAGTACAGGTGAGCCACCACTCTCTACTTTCCCCCACTCAGACTGAGCATGGGGTTTCATGCTTCTGTGGATGGGTACCTCATTCCCTCATTCATGCTTCTGTGGACGGGTGCCTCATTCCCTCATTCATGCTCCTGTGGACAGGCACCTCATTCCCTCATTCATGCTCCTGTGGACAGGCACCTCATTCCCTCATTCATGCTCCTGTGGACAGGCACCTCATTCCCTCATTCATGCTTCTGTGGATGGGTTCCTCATTCCCTCATTCATGCTTCTGTGGACAGGCACCTCATTCCCTCATTCATGCTCCTGTGGACCGGTACCTCATTCCCTCATTCATGCTTTTGTGGATGGGTACCTCATTCCCTCATGTTCCTGTGGACAGGCACCTCATTCCCTCATTCATGCTTCTGTGGATGGGTACCTCCATTCCTTCAATGGGTTCCACATCCCATCAGGACAACCTTTTTAACTACAGCCCTGCTCTGCCAGAAAGGGTTTGCTTTCATTGGGTCCAGACCAGGTATTGATTGTTTTCTGGGGACATCCTGTGGGCCCTTGCTGTGCCTGCCATGCCCCCAGACTCTGAGCTCCCTGTTGAGGACCTGGGCCCTCCTGGCCTCTGCTTGCCTACAGCCCATCTTTCTCACAGGGACTCCATGAGAGCCAATACATGTACATAGCAGACATCACCTCACTGTGCCTGAATTCAGAGCTATCAGAGATGGCTGTGTCCCCTACAGAAAGCTGTGTCCACAGCAGAGAGCAGCAGGTCTAGGACCACCAAAATATAGGGGCACCCCTACCTCAACTTGGGCTTCTCAACTTAGGTCTGAATTCTCTGGCATTGGAGGGCTGTAGGTATAGCTTAGTGGTAAAGTTCTTGTTTAGTGAAAGGCCTGAGTTTGATACTCAACACTGTAAATACAATGAAATAAAAATAAATTAATTAAATACATTAATTTTAAAGGGGAAAAACAAAAGAAAGCAAATATAAGCTCGAATAAATAAAGAACAAATACATCTAACCTAGGACTTCACATCTAAAATGGGGTTAAAAATTTTTTTAATTGGTTGTTTTCAAGGGAAGTAACAGGCAACTTGTAGATCTTGTAAGACTGGGCCAGAGAACCAGCAAAAGCTCAAGCCTGGAACCTCTAGGACATGTGAAAGATGGAGAGGGAATGAGGGATTCGCTCAGTGGCAGCTGGCTCTGATGGTGGCTGCATAGGGAAGCTACATAAGGGAGTTTACAACCTCCCAGGTCCAGCCATCTACCTTCCAGAACATTCCAAGAAGCCAACACCAGCATCAGAGCTCTTGGCACTGTACCAGGAGCGCTGAGGGCCTCCAGCCACTCTGAGCACCCTCTGCTGGTACTTTGGAGTAGCTGCAGCTCTCTCTCTCTCTGGGGGAAAACCGGGACTAGAACTTTAAACTAAGGGCGGGGAAGGCCAGTCAGTTTATATAAACTGTGCTCTATGATGCACATTAACACTCAACAAGAGGATTCTATTTAAAAGTAAGCGGCCAGAAAACACGTGGGAAGCCACTAGGTCTAGTGCATGGGTGCAGGTGTCAGGCAGAAGCCAGCAGCCCCCAGGTCTCAAATAGAAACAGGGTGGAAGGCAGCGGCCAGACAGCATGGAGGCACGGAGGAGGCTTTAATTAAAGTACTTAATGCACTCGGCGATGTTTCTATTTTTTTCAAGGCTGGAGTCTCTCCCGTCCCCAACCAGAGTTCCACTAATGACAAGCAAGGGTCATTCATAACTTGTCAAGTTCAGCAAATAATTCCTGGGGCCAGCCTCTGTGCAAGCACAAAACAACAAAATGCAAGCTGGGAGAGATGTGCAAAGATAAGAATAGCTTACTGTGCATCAGGCACTGTGGTCCTGCCTACAATAGTTCAGTCCTCACTTGGGTCCTCAGAGTGCCATATTAAAGGTGAGGAAAATATACCAGGTTCAATAACTCTCCTGAGCATCCATAGTTGGAATGGCACTGGAGCAGCAAGGCTCTTTTATTGCAGAAGTTTCTAGTTTCCCAGCCACGGGTTTGTCTAAGGAACGTATATTTGTCCTTGGGAAATCACAACATGTGAAGTAGAAGGGTCAGAGAGAATAGACATTGGAAATGGGTCTAGCCGGGTGAGGATTGGGTAGGAGAATGGAGAGGATGTTGTAAGGATTCAGGCATTACGCTGGCCTGCCCCTGTCACCTGGCAGAATGCACTCAGGCAGTACTCTGGTCAGCCCAGGGATCCATGAGTACTAGTCTGCAGACAGGTGTAAAGGACCCCTTTAGAAGTCAGACCCCTGCCCACTTATGCTCTCTTTTGCTCTCTCTTCCTCTCTTTCTTTCTCTCCTGCTTTCAGTTGGCCACCAGGTACCTCCCTCTTCTTCTCTTCCTCCTCTCTTCCCCTTTCTCATCTTCTGTTCCGGGTGCCTCTATGTCTCTTCCCTTCTCCCTCACTCCCCTTTCTAAATAAACTCATTTAAGCCCTAGCTACCTGGTATGTTATTCCCTCCATCTCGACGCCTCAGTTACCCCCACCTGCTATGGAACCTGCTATGCTCTCCCACGTGGTCCCTTACCTTGGGACCCCACTCACTTGGGACCCTCACCCGGGACCACTCACCCCACACCCCTTCTCCACCTTTTGTTCCCATAACTGTAACTAAAGAACAACAGATGTGAGGCAGAGAAGGGGTTGTGCAAAGACAGGGAGGAGGAGAACAGTACATGAACGAGGAACTGTCTGTTGGCTGGGGTATAGCTCAGTGGTAGAGTACTGGCTGGCATTGCAAGGCCATGGGTCTCATTTCCAGTGCTGTAACAAACCAAACCAAACGAAAACATCAAGCAAAGGAAGCAAAATGGAGCCTGGCAGAAATGTGTCTGGGATAGGCTCAGAGTGGTTTCCAATGGGAGGCTCCCAGCTCCAGTTACTAAGAACAACCCAAGGCTTTCAGAACAAAGGTCTGGGTAATCCCTGTTTCTTTTCCTTCACAAGAGGAATATGGGTCCTATCTCATTCCTTATACCAGCTGGTGTCCATCCTGGAGCTGGCAACTCACCTAGGGAGGGAGAAAGACTGGTTGGTAGAGAGTCTAGCTACCAGGATGACCAAGGTTTATAGAGAAGGAGGGGGTTCACAAACAACTCTCCTAACTGAGGAGCTATGAACAGCTGGTGGCTCCTGGGAAAGGAGAGTCAGTTTTCTTTAAGGGTGAGGCCACTGGTGGGTCAACTATGCTCCAGTGCACAGCCCCAAATTGGACTAAATGAATTGTTTAAAAAAAAAAAAGTTGTAGGAGAGATGATAGTGTGTCTGGGAAGAATTAGGAAAGTAATTAGGGTGAACATGATCAAAACACATTGTATGAAGCTGGGCATGGTGGCACACATCTTTAAATCCCAGCAGAGACAGGAGGCAGAGATAGGATGATCTCCTTGAATTTGAGGTCAGCTTAGTCTACATAGTGAGCTTCAGGCTACCCAGGGCTACACATTGAGACCCTACTTTAAATAGAAAAGAAAAGAAAAAAGAAAGAAAGAAAGAAAGAAGATAAAGAAAAAGAAAGAGACAAAAAAGAGGTAATTAAAGTTATGAGTGTGTCCTAATCTTTATTAGAGAAAATTTGGATAGTAATATACATAGAAAGATAACCACAAACCAAGGAGAGAGGCTCAGAAGGAACCCCATTGCTATGTCTTCTGAAAAACAGCAGTTTTAAGTCCCTGAGCCTCTGCAGCTGGCGCTGACTGACACACCACCCTTGGTGGTGCTCAGAGATCAGTCTGTATTTTTCAGTGTTTGAATCTATTGCTGGACTTGCGAGTTACTTTGGCCAGCAGAATGGTACTGTCATAGCTTTGAGCTCAGGTCTAAGGGACTGCATCTGCTTCTGGCTGCTGTCTTTTTGTGAATAAGCCTAGGTCCATCTGCTGGAACAGGAGAGAAAGAGTAGGAAAGAAAGCATTTGTTCCAGCTGGGGTCCTAAGCCTGCCAGAGTCGGCTGAGATCAGCAAAGGCTGTTGGCTTTTCCAGAGCCTAACAGGTTCTCTGGGGCTGCTGAACAGAGGAGGTTGTGTCAGACTGGCTTCTGCATGAGCAGAGTAATCAAGATAGCCAAGGTTTCCACCCAGAGCATCCTGTGGGCAGAGGTGCCTACAAACTCTACTAGCCTCAGGCCTAGCAGGCTTGGGCTGGGACTCTAGGCAGAAACATGTTCAGGCTCGGTTGAAGGCCCTGAGCCAGTCCAGAACAGGAGTGTGTATTGGCTGCTCAGTGTGGCCATCACAGGAGAAGGAGGCTAATTTCAGGCCAGCTAATTTCAGCCCTGCTACTTGGGGCAGAGGATGGGGGCTTTCAGTCAGGCAGCTAGCTGAAAAGATAGACTAGCTAAATCTCACTTTTGAAACCTGGGCTATTTGAGTGGGTCTTAAGTAGCTATATGGCACCCTCTGGTGGCTGGCATGGCTCTTTACAACCCTCTGATAACCCTGAAACCAGTCCTGCGTCCAGATTGGGGCAAACTGACCTTCAGGCTGAAAGCTTGTGAGCCTGGGGAATGGATGCCTCCTGGATGCCTCCCCACAGCTTGGCTTACTGAGTGGACCAAGGAGACATAGTGAACCTGAAACTCAGCCAATCAAATTTGTGCACCTAGGAGTCAAAGTCTGGACCAGGAGGTGGCTTGAGAGGCCTGTTCCATATTCATCTTTTTGATCACTTCTTGATCTTTCCCACTTATCTTTTAAGCATTTATTTCTGCTTTCGGTACATTTGAAAAATACACATTTGAAAAATTCTTCCGAAACAAGCAATATCCACTGTGAGCAGTAGGCCTCACTCTGGCCTGTCTCTCAGACCTAGGGGCAGTACTATCATCACAAATGATGTTTCAAGCCAGAGACCAAGGTGTGCCTTTTAACTAACATTTATCTAAAAGTTGGTGTGTGCTAAATATGTGGATGTGCCTGTGCTTATGTGTACAGAGGTGTGTGTGTTGTGGGATATTTGATTGCACTGTGAAAACTGATACTGTGTTAATAAAATCAACCTTGGATCAGGGTGTGGAATCAGCAAGTAGTTAACAGGAATTAGCCATAGGGAGTGTGAAGAAGTCAGGGAGAAGGATAGGGAGAAGCACAGGAAGGAGTAGGGAGTGACTTGGAGATGAGAGGTCTGTTTTGTTTTGGGATGACTGGAAAGACACACTCTTCCTGGGTCTCTGGCCAAAAAGGAAGGTTAACTGGTTGCTTCTCAGTCTCTCTGAGCTAGTAGGTTTTCACCTCAACATCTAACTCTTGAGTCTTTATTGGTAATAGAACAAGACTTAGTTAAAACTACATTTGGCAGCATCCGCTGAACCAGAAGTCTTGCCAGACTGTGGCCTTGAGACTTTGGAAGGTAGTTAAAATATCAGTAGATTGAGGTGTGTGTGTGTGTGTGTGTGTGTGTGTGTGTGTGTGTGTGTGTGTGTGTACAAGTTTGCATGTGAAGGCCTGAGGTCAATGTTGAGTGTCTTCCTTACTCACCATTCACATTGTTTTTCAGATAGGGTCTCTCACTGAACCTGATGCTCACCAGGGATCTGCCTGTCTTTTCCTTTTCATCAGGGAGAAGAGCGAGAATTTAATTCACACCCACTTTATTGTAGGCACACCTGACTTTAGTGTGCCCTGCCACACCTGACTTTAGTGTGGGTACAAGAAATCCAAACTGAGGCCCTCATGCTGAAGAGGCAAGCACTTTATTGACTTACCCAACCCTGGGCCCTGCCCTCACTGATTGTTTGGTTGTCTGGTTGGTATGAGACAGGGTCTAGTGAAGTCAGCGCTGAGCTCCATTTGTAGATTTGAGCCTGCACATGGACTTGGGATCTCCCTTCCTCCACTTCCCAATTGCTAGATTTTCAGGCTTGTGCCACCCAATATGGCTCATCCTTGCCACTTTTAACCCCTGAATCTTGAACTGAAAGTTCAAGGTCCCAATCCCTTGGACTGAGAAGTGTAAGTCTTGCTGTTACAATGACTGAGGGTTTAGACACCCTGAGGTGAGCTCTGTAACACTTTTGAGAATACCTAGGATTGAGGGTCCCAGGCCCCTGTACCAGTGGCTTCTCCTTGCCTACTCAATTTCCATCTAGGTAAAAAAGCCCCTTTCTGCTATTTCCTGAGCCATCTTGTGCAGCCACCTTCTATTTCCCTTGAGTATAGCCTAGTCCAACACCCCATATGCTTGTCCTGTAGACTAAGGTGAGGGATTTCTGTCATCACTCATGTTTCTGTGTGCCATCAGCAGGGTGTGCCAACCTCAAATCTTAGAACCACAGCATTAGGCAGAGACCTGGGCCTGTTGTTGGGTGCAGCTGGCCCTTTGGGAAGTTACATGATGTGTTCAGTTTCCTCTGATGTAAGTTTAGCCACTCTACAATTTCCTCTTCAGTGCCCATCTTTTTAATACCCTGTCTATGCCTGGCCTATGGTTGATACCTGCAAGATGCTGACTAATAAAGGATGTCTCAGAGGTGAGGCATTCATAGAAGAAGGAAATATGAGCATTGTGAAGGCCTCAAAGCAAGATGACAGCATTCTACACTCATCAGCAATGAATCTTGGACCTAACCTCCATTTGCAGCTTCTTCATAGAGTGGTACCTCATAAGAGAGTTGGGGTGTTTAAAGCCCATAGAGCAGCTGTCATGTGCAACTCATTCAGTAAATATTATTATTTTTAAAAAGGAAATAGTATGGTGAAAGGTGGGAGGAAGGAATGGGAAGAGAGGAGGGAGGGGAAACTGTGGTGGGGATGTAAAATAAATGAATACATTTAATTATTAATAACAAAAATATGAAATCCCCATTAAAATTGAAAAAAAGAAAACAGTAAAAGAATTGCCCAAAGACCAAATAAGGAAAACACTGTTTATAAACTATTTCACTATCAGGTGTTTTATTTTTATGTGTATGGGTGTTTTGCCTACCTGCATGTCTGTGTACCACATGCATTTCTGGTGCTCATGGAGGTCAGAAGAGAGCATCAGATCTCATGGAACTGAAGTTACAGTTAGAACCTATAGTGTGAGTGCTGGAACCCTCTGAAGGGGCAAAAAGTTTTTGTTGTTGTTTGGTTTTTGTTTTGTGTTTGGTTTCTTATTTTTTTGAGACAAGGTTTCTCCATGTAGTCCTGGCTGACCCAGAACTTGACCTGTAGACCAACCTGGCCTTGAACTCACAGAGATCCATCTGCTTCTGCCTCCTGAGGATTAAAGATTAAAATATATTATTAAGTTATAGGATTAAGCCTGGCATTGGTGGCTCACGCCCAGCACTCAGGAGGCAGAGGCAGGCGGATCTCTATGAGGTTGAGACCAGCCTGGTCTACAGAGCTAGTTCCTGGACAGGCTCCAAAGCTATACAGAGAAACCCTGTCTCAAAAAACAAAACAGAACAAAAAAATTATAGGATTAAAGTTGTGTGCCACTGCTACTGGGCTGCAACAAGTATTCTTAATCACTGCTCCATCTCTCCAGCCCCTGATTTTGCTTTTGAGAGACAGGATCTCAAGTAGCCCAGACTGGTCTTGACCTCACTATGCACCAGGGCTGTTCTTAAAGTCCTGATTCTCCTGCCTGTGCCTCTCAAAGTACTCAGATTTCAAGTGTGTTTTACCATGCCCAGAATGCCACTATCATTCTTAAAATATCAGGGAGAGCTGGGATGCAGCTCATTACTTGCCTACTGTATGCAAAGTTTCATTCCTAGCTCTGGAGAACAGTATTGGCCAATCCACTAACTTAAATATCCACAAGCTGCACAGCATGTTGCCATTGCTTTTGGAGCAAATGAGGTGTGAGTGTGATGTTGGTTTTTAAATGATGACAAACTAAACAATGGTTGAATCAAGAGGTCATTTTCTCGCCTCAAATAGTCCTGATCATCAGAGTCTGCCTCATTCTGGGGTTCAGTGAATGGGAGGGGAACACTCTGAAAGTGCCAAGGCAGAGGTTTGTGACAGGCAAAGCTAGGTTTGCCTCTGGCTTGTAGAAGAGTCACCATCTCCACAGAGTGCAAAGTTATAGAGAAAATAGGTTTGAGATGTGGCTCAGTGGTGTAGCATTTATCTAGCCTATGTGAGATCCTGGGTTCCAACTCCAGCACTGGAAAACAATAAAGCCCAAAACCAAATAGACAAAAATAGTCACCAATTTGGAAATGGAAATAAAAATGGACTTCCTGGTCCGGTGTTGGTGGCATATGCCTTTAATCCCAGCACTCGGGAGACAGAGGCAGTCGGATCTCTGTGAGTTCGAGGCTAGCCTGGTCCAGGACTGGCTCTATAGCAATACAGAGAAACCCTGTCTTGAAAAAAAAATATATATATATATGTATATATATATATATATACATATATATATATATATGAGCCCATGTTACATGTGCACATGGGAAAAGAGTTTCAAAGTAAGGGTCTCTTGCAGCAGGAACATGGGTCTATGGAGCCATAGTTCTTGCCCCTTTCACAGCAGTTGTCCTCTCTATATTCAATGCTATTTCCCAGCTGAGAGCCCCAAGTGCTTAAGTGTTGAGCTGAGGAGGTACAGTGATCAGTCTAGGCCAGAGACCTACTGGAAAGAGTGCCACTTCACTTCATCTGCACAAGGAGGTAGAGACTGTGACCACATGTAACCTTCAGACAGTAATGTCTACAGTCAAATGTGCCAAGAGCCAGTCATGATGGGTTGGGATGGAGGCAGGAGGGATGGAGGCCACTTTCTGGTTCCAAAGCCCTGGATCTTCCCTGAAGCTCCTACGTCTGGAGCCCAGGTTACTGCAAAGTTTAGGTGGTGTGCTGGCTATAAAACAAAAGCAAACAGACCTCAGTAACAGATGAGTTTGTGTCTACCCTGTGGTTGTTTCATGGTACAGCTAGGTGCAGAGGTAACTGATCTGACATACTGTCTTTTTGTAAATGCCTCCTATTTTGCAAAAATCTAGCCAATTGCATACTTTATTTATTTATTGCTTTATTGAGATTGGGGTTTCATGTATCCCCAGTCAGGCCTTGAACTTGCTATATAGTTGAAAATTAGCTTAAATTTCTGATCATCTGGCCTCCATTCCTAGAGTATTGTATTAGGCTTACAAACATGGGCATATGGTGGAAAGTGACCCCTACCAAGACCAATTGGGCCAACTCCCAGTCCCTGACACTCCTTCTCAACCTCTCTGTGGCTCTATGCCATGTCTTTTTGTCTCCTAAGTGTGCTGAACATATCTTCACTCCCTGGAACTTTAAAAAAAAAAAAAAAATTGTTTTAAACAAGATTGTGTGTGTGTGTTTTGCCTGCATGTTTATCTGTGCATCACATGCGTGCAGTATCCACAAAGGCCAGAGAGAGCATAGGATATTATTCTGGAACTGGAATTACACAGTTGGTAGCAGACAAGTGGTTGCTCAAACCCTACTGCTTTGGAAGAGTAGCCAGTACTATTAATCACTGATCCATCCTCAAAATATCTCAGGAACTTTTTAATTGTCTCTAAAAATAAAGTTATCGTTGAACCCACAGTGTTTAAGGGTGGGTGAAGGCAAGTTGCAGGCTTCCCAAACCTGCTGGGTATTGCTAGGACCAGAGAGAACTTCGCAGTTGCAAGGCTTCGCCTCCTCCTCCCGGGCCGCCTCATTGAAATTGCGCCTGCGCGAAATTCCCTGCCTTCCAGTTTAACTCTGCTCTTTCCTGGTCAGCTCTGAGCGCTCGACGACTCGGTTCTCGACCGCGGTGTGTCAGTCTGCCTTCCGGTTTCCCCCTGGTACGCCTGCCGAGCGCCGAGCCACCGATAGCTATGGCTGCCGTGAGTCTCTGAGGAATCCCGGAGGCCCGGAGTCGCGGCCGGGGGTGGAGATTAGACTGCCGGCAGCGTTTCGGAAACCGCAGAGCCTGAGGGGGGGTGTCGGCCAGCTCGGAGCCGCCACAGAGAACGCGGCGGTGGCTGAGGTGGGTGTGACGTGTGGTTTGGGGCGACGAGGCTGTGGGGAGATGAGAGGCTCCGCGGGCATCGGCCGCGCGCCTCTGCCCCCGCCGTGTTGCGTGGCGCTAGCCGCTAGCCCAGTCCATGCGAACCTCTGCGGTGTCCCTGGCTGGGTTCTTCTCGCCCTTCGGGATGCGAGGATTTGCATGTCTGGGCTTCTGGTTGCCACATCGGTTTCGGTGGATTGTGGTGGCGCGTAATTAGTGACTTTATGTTAGAGTCTCTCACTTCGTTCATTCGTGGAGCCCTGTTACGCCACTCTCCTGTGCGTGTGTGTTTGTGTCAGACACTGCGCCAGACCGCTGAGCTCTGGTGGTGATGGCGAAAATCACAGGCTCCCCTCACTGGCTGTGGTCTTGTATTCTTTAGTCATTTCACATGTTGCAGGCCATGGCCCACCCCAAGGCAGCTGTTGTGAAGGCATCTTGGCTGGAGCCTGCCTTGAGTTTCTCCGGGGTGAGATTTGAACTGCGATGTGTGGCCAGGGTGGACGGGGGCGGCTCTGTTCAGATTGAGCGCAGGGGAGGAGGGGGAGGTGGTTACCCTCAGAGGATCCCATCAGCCACTGTCTGGGGAGAGAACAGGTCGGACCTGGCGCTGACTGTTTCAGTGATGCCTCAGATGCATTTCTGGGCGGAGTCTGCATGTGTGTAATCATCAGATTTATTTATTCATTTATTTTCCAGTCAGGGTTCATCATGTAGGCACGTCTGGTCTGGAATTTGCCATGTAAACTAGGTTGGCATTGTTGTGCCTACCAGGTTTCCTCAACCTCCAAGGAAGTGATTCCGACTGCAAAAGCAAAAGGTTTTTATTGCTAAGAACCTTACTCTATCAGAAGAGTAAGGTGCCTGCTTACAATTGCGAAGCCTTTTTAAAGGGAAAGGGAGGTTTGAGACTGCTGGTCTCAGCCCATAAGGTTTCCGAGGTTACGGAGATTTTATAGAGTACAAAGTTCTTACAAGGCCGGATTGTTTAGCGTACCTGCAAGGTTAGGAGTTTCCTTTCTCTAGGACCGGAGGGCTCAGTGGCCCTGTCCTTAGATAATGGGGGGCAGGGAGAATGTACTCTCCAGTCAGGGAGTTATCTATATCTATTGGCAGAGCACTTGTTCCTTCTGGTTTTCTCTTCTTGTCATTAGTCCCGTATCTTTTAGTTATTAATTTTCCCTCACGTATCTTTTAGTTATTAATTTTCCCTCACAGGCATCAAACTCACAGATATCTCAATGTTTCTGCCTCTCTGAGTGCTGGGATTAAAGACGTGGGCCATCAAGCCTGTCAGATTTCTTTATCTTAAGGGAATTTCTTAATTTCTTAATCTAATTCTTAAGGGAAACAACAGGAACCTGGTATCCTACTTACTTTCTAAGTTGTTGCCACCTTTCAACTTTGAGGACTAGATGGTGCCTTCCTCAGTTCCCTCTGCAGTTCATCCAAAGCACACCAAGAGTCTAGCTACACAAGCTCTCCCACTCTGCTTAATTTGTGGCCCCAGGGTCTCAGGTACAAATTTCTTAGCTTCTGTAAAGCGATTTTGTCTTTGTTTTCTATGGCTAGGAGTCTTTCAAGGTTGCATTAACATTGGCTTTGCTATGTTCCAATAAGACAGAAAATGTAAATCACTAAGCCTTGAAATGTTTAAATATTAGATTTCTTTGTTGGCCAGGCTGGTTTTGAATTCCTAGATTCAAGTGAGGCTCCTCCTGCCTCAGCCTTTCAAACTGCCGGAACTGCATGCACACGTCACCACAGTGCCCTGATTCTTCTTTGTGTCGTCGTCGTCAGTCTTCTCTTAATTAAAAAAAAAAAAAAAAAGTGTGTGTGTGTGTGTGTGGGGGGGGACAGGCATGTCACTTTTATTTAGCATATGGTGATCAAACTCAGGGTTGGGGGTAAGTGCCTCTACACTGAGCCATCTCTCTGGCTCTTTTCCCCCTACTAGATTTCTTTCTTTTTTCTTTCTTTCTTTCATTTTTTTTTTTTTTTTTTTTTTTGAGACACAGTTTTTCTTTATTACTTTGGAGCCTGTCTGTAACTGGCTCTATAGACCAGGCTGGCCTTGAACTAACAGAGATCTGTCTGCCTCTGCCTTCCAAGTGCTGGGATTAAAGGCTGTGCCACCAATTCCCAGTTCCCTACTAGGTTTCTTAATATTTTCTCTCTAAGGGAAGTTTGAAAGTTTTGTATTTGGTGTTTAACTTTTCTTTTGTAAATTACTGTTTTGTGTGCATTTGATGTGTATGGTTAGGTATAGTATATGTTAGAGGTCAGAAGACAACCTTCTACCTTTTTTGATGTTCTGACAGTTAAACTTTGAGACATATACTTTACCATTGAGTGGTGTACACTTTGCTAGTTCTTATTTTGGTTTCTTGAAACAGACTCTCATAATGTAGTCCAGGCTGGCCTCCTGTCTCTCTCCCTCCATCCAGAGTGCCGATATTATAGTCATGAGGCTACACTTAGCTTTGGGTGTTGCTAGAAGCACGTGTTCCTAACAGGTATCCTGAGCTCAGTACATATGCCAGGTGGTGGTGGCACACATCTTTAATCCCAGCACTAGGGAGACAGGGGCAGGCACATCTCTGTGAATTGAGACCATTGTGATCTACAAGAGTTAGTTACAGGACAGCCCCCAAAACCACAGAGAGACCCTGTCTCAAAAAACCAAAAAAAAAAAAAAAAAAAAAAAAAAACAGCTCAGTAAATATGGTTGAATAAAAGTACTATTCATTGATAAGTATGTGACATATTTCCCTCAACAATGACTAAAATGCCTGGAAATGATGATGTTGGCCGTGCTGATGGCTTAGGCCTGTAATTCCAGAAGTCTAAAGCAAGAGGGCAGCAAATTCAGGGCCTACCTGGGTTACAGAGTGAGTGACTTCAAGACCAGCCCAGGCAATCTTAGCAAGACCTTGTCTTACGATAAGAACAACAAAAAGGCCTGAGGTGTACTTGGTGGTAGAGGACTTGCCTATCATATACTAGTTCTAGGTTATATCCTTAATATTAAGAAAAATCTTTTCAAATAATGAGGTTGGACCACTTAAAGTGAACTTAAAGGAAGTGCCCTGGGATTCTGATTGCTTCTTTGTAGGACTCTACTCACGTCATTGACTTACCAGTGTGTCCTATGCTATTGTTCTCATATATTGGATTTTGTCTTGGTCTAAGAACTTGAGAAACAGTTTTCACAAACATTAACCTTGTTGTTACAAACCCCTACCTTTGTTGAGCTGTGGGTAGAACAAAAAACCTTTTGTTTGCTGCTTATTTGCTTCAATTGGCTTTTGTTTTTCTTAGATTCCTCCTGCTGAAGAGAGGAAACCTCTTCCAAGGCCACAATGTCACTTCCCAATTATTCCTGGGCTGCCTGCTTAAGCTAACACTGCCAGAATCCTGCTCCCTTGGGAGGAATCAAGCTGACTTGACGTGAGGTCCCTGCTTTCCTGGCCTTGAGAGAAGCACAACTATGGCTTCTCTTGATGACCCAGGGGAAGTAAGGGAAGGCTTCCTGTGCCCTTTGTGCCTGAAGGACCTTCAGTCTTTCTATCAACTTCAGTCACATTATGAAGAAGAACACTCAGGAGACCGTGATGTCAAAGGACAAATTAAAAGTAAGAGGCGACAGTTTTGCTCATTCCATTCTATTAAAGAGGCTTTACTTAATGGAATAGATTTATAGGCTTTCATGTTCCCGCTGTGTTATGATCTAGTACTTATTGTGTGCTCTGCTTTGGTTTTTGTTTTGTTTTGTTTTTTTTTGTTTTGTTTTGTTTTGAGACAGTTTCTTTCTGTGTAATCCTGGCTGCACTGGAACTCAGTATGTAGAACAGACTGCCTCATAGAGATCTGTCGACTTCTGCCTCCTGACAGTTGGGGTTACAGGCATGTTCCACTAGGTCCAACCCTTATTTATCTTATTTAATACACGTGACAGCTGTGGTACTGTGAATTCTATTTTGCTGGCTAGGTTACCAGATTAAGAGAGATTAGGTAGTCTACCCAAAGTCACCCAAATGGAGTAAACCTGTCTTTAACCACTATGATCTGTTGTCTCTTACTGGATTGTTCAGATTATCTCACTCAGCTTGGGAAGGTTTGGGCAGGATGCTTGCTTATCCTTTGCTAGAAAAGCAGAGGCCCAATTGGGCAATGTTGGTACAGTCCTTTAATCCCCAACACTTGGGAGGCAGAGGCCAGCAGATCTCCATGAGTTCAAGGCCAGCCTAGTCTACAGAGTAAGTTCTAGCACAGCCAATGCTACACAGAGAAACCCTGTCTCCAAACAAAGCAACAACAGAAACTGGAGTCCTGGTACACACTATTTGCCTGTTACTAATTTAAGCCTTCCTGCCATCCCTCCTTCCCTGGTTAGACTCTGTCTTTTGCAGGCCAGGAAAAGAAATGTAACAGTTCAAAGCAAAGCGAAACAACCCCCCCCTTTTTTTTTTTTGAGACAGTATTTCTCTGTGTAGCCATGACTGTCCTGGAACTCCCTCTATAGATAGGCTGACCTGGAACTCAGAGAACTCAGAGATTTACCTTCTTCTCCTTTGTGAGTGCTGGGATTAAAGGAGAATACCACCACTGCCTGGCTTTTTTAATTAAAGAGAAATCTTCAGAGGTAATTTTGACTGTACCTAAAATTCTAACCTCCAAATAAGTCACTGCTCTTCTGGAGCTCACTTTCCTAATAAACTAAGTGTCATATCCTACTTGGCAGCATTTCTGGAGGCTACAAGAGTCACAGAGTGTGGACTGGATTTATAATCTGTACTGGGTGGAAAGAAGGACTGAACCACTAGATGGTGTTTCTAGTGGACTCTGTTCTCCAGACATGTGACTCCCAGACATGTGACTCACATGCTCCTTATAATCAAATATTTGTTCCTAGACTTCCATACTCCATTTTTCAGTTCATTTATTTAAAAAAAAAAAAAAAAAAGAGCCAGGTGGAGGTGGTGCATGCCTCTAGTTCCAGCACCCTAGAGGTAGAGGCAGGTAGATCTCTGTGAGTTCAAGGCCAGCCTGGTCTACATAGCTAGTTACAGGACAGCTGAAAATACACAGAGAAACCCTGTCTTGAAAAACAAACAAACAAACAAACAAAATGCTGGGAATATGAACATAACATTAGTTACAACTTCCATACAAAAACATGATGAAATCAGACATTTTCAGAATCCTCAGGGCTGTGATTGTTCAGGAAACTGCTGACTCTAGATGCTGAAGCAGAACCAGAAACTGCTAAAAGGAGTACAGGAAAGGGTGGTGGTGCTTTGTAATGTTTGCAGTTTCTTTTGTATGCATTGCCATGTCATTTGACTCTCCCAGCAATCCTACAGGAGGAGGCTTGGTGTAATTATATAGGTAAGTGTGGCTTATGAGTTGACCAGTAATGTTTCCAAAGCCACATAACAATTGGCTGAAATAGGCCTGGAACCCAGATCTTCTGACCCATGGAAGTCCAGGGCAGTTTTTTGTTTTGTTTTTTTGGTTTTTCAAGACAGGATTTCTCAGTGTAGTTTTGTAGAACAGGCTGGCCTCCAACTCACAGAGATTTGCCTGCCTCTGCTTCCTGAATTCTGAGTCCACCACTGCCTGACTCAGAACAGCTTTTTCTGCAGGGTATCTCTGATTGTGAAAGAACCTCTCTCTGTTCTGGTCACAGCATGCTTTGCAACTTCCAGGAACAAAAGTGGGGAGGAGTGCAAACCAGATTATCTAAGCTTCCCCTGACGACCTAAGGGCTTCAAAGAGTTTCCTATCTTTCCATACACCTTGCTACTCAGGACTAGATAGGCCAGACTGTAGAAAGCTTAGAGGTGTCGTTTTACTTTTTAAATTTTTATTTTCATTTTATGGCTATGGATGTTTTGCCTATATGTATGTTTATGCATTGCTTGTATGCCTAGTGCTCATGGGGGCTAGACTAGAACACTGGATCCCCTGGAACTGGAGTCACAGACAGTTGTGAGCCCCCATGTAGATGCTGTGACTTGAACTCAGGTCCTCTGAAGGACTGCAAATGCTTTTAACTGCTGAGACATCTCTGCAGCCCCTTTCAGGAACCTTTTTCTTTCTTCCTTTTTTTCTTTTTCTCTTTCTTTCTTTCTTTCTTTCTTTCTTTCTTTCTTTCTCTTTCTGTCTCTCTCTGTCTTTGTCTCTTTCTCTTTTCCTTCCTTCCTTCCTTCCTTCCTTCCTTCCTTCCTTCCTTCCTTCCTTCCTTCCGTCTTTCCTCCATCTTTTCCTCCCTTCTTCCTTCCTTTCTGTCTGTCTTTCTATCTTTCTGCCTTTCTGTCTGTCTTCCTGTCTCTTGTCTTTTTGTTTTTTGAGACAGTCTTTTTGTTTCTCTGTGTAGCTTTGGAATATGTCCTAGAACTCTCTTTGTAGACCAGGTTGGCCTCAACTCACAGAGATCTGCCTGCCTCTACCTCCCCAAATGCTGGGATTAAAGGTGTGAGCCACCACTACCTGGCTCAGAAACTTTTCTAAAAGAGAAAAATGTCCAGACTGTTTAAGCAATGTTAGAGATGGGAATCTAGGAAATATACATAGCATGAAAATGTTTTGTGGGAAGAATCTTATAAAGATCCTCAAGGATGGGCCTTCTGCAGAGTAGGGCATGACTCAGAGCACTTGTCGGGCCCTGGCTTCCACACACAAGGAAAAAAGTCCTCTTGTTTTTATTCCTTCTATTTCTACCTCAAAAGAACCAACATTCTTTTAATACTAGTAATTATTTTGTTAGTTAAGATGAAATTCCTTTTTTTAAAAAATGTTTCTGGTTTGAACTTTATTACATTTATTTAATGTATGTATTTATGTATGTACACAAACTGTGCCAGTATGTGGAGATCAGAGGACAACTTGTGATAGGGGTTCTCGCCTTATACAACTTGGGTCCTAGAGATTGAACTTGGGCATTCAGGCTTACCTGTAAGCATTACCTGCTGAGCCATCTGGAAGACCCCATTTTTGTTTGTTTCAGACAGAGTTTCTGATAGTATCCCAGACTAGCCTCAAGCATAGTGGTAGATGTCCTTGTACTGATCCACCTGCCTCCACTTACAGATTCTTGGATTAATTACAGTATGTCTGACCATGCCCTGGTTGGGTAGAGTTCCTGGGTTGCAGGTCTCTGTGCTTTAGTAGTCCTAGTGCTGGAGAGGTAGAGGTGGGAATGTAGTTAGCTGCAGGTTAGAAGTTGACCTTTCAAAAAAAAAAAAAAAAAAAAACCAAAAGAAGAGGTGAGAGAGAAAGTAGGAAAGGTTGACAGAATTTTTTTGAAAAACCCCTTTAAAAGTATTTTATCTCTCCATTTGGTCTGCTGATCCTTCAAATTTTTATGATATTTATTTAATTTATTTTGAAATAAGGACTTTCTATGTATCTCTGGCTAACCTGGAACTCACTATGTAGACCAGGATGGCCTTGAACCCATAGAGATCTGCCTGCCTCTGCCTTCTGAGTGCTAGGACCAAAGGTATATACCATGCCCACAGGTGTTATATTTGTAAACAATAAGAACTGGAACACTAGGTATCAGGTTTCAAAGGCAGTTTTAAAAATTACATTTATTTACTTACTTTGTTTTAGTCCAGAGCATGTGCCATGGTGCATATGTGGACGTCAGAGGACAACTTATGGGAATAAGTTCTCTCCTATCATGTGAGTCCTGGGGATTGATCACAAGACTTCAGGTTTGGTGGCAAGTGCTTTTTACTTGCTGAGCTATTTCACTGACCTCTTGGCAATTTTAAACAGACAAGATTAATTCACCATTTCTGAAAAGTGGTCTGTAGGTTTGAACTCTGGCCCTGGTCCAGCTGAGGTTAAGCCCTTTTACAGTAGGCAGAGGAAAAGGTGGTTGAAAATTGACTGTAGCTTCTGTTTCGTTTTCAAAGATGTATGGATTGGTTAACTGGGCCCCTTTGGAAGGGTTATATCTACTCTGAGAAGACTGCCAGGCAGTTTTGTTGTTGTTGTTGTTGTTGTTGTTGTTTTGTTTTGTTTTGTTTTGTTTTTGTCTTCCAAAGTTGTTAAAAGGCCTGGACTGCCTTTTTTTGCTTAGCATAGTTGTCTGGTCTGCAAAATAAAGAGGTGTGCTAGGCATAGTAGCACACATCTTTAATCTCAGCACTTGGGTGTCAGAGCTAGGTGGATCTTTGCTATTTCAAGGCAAGAGTGTTTTGTGTAGCAAGTTCCAAGATGGTCAGGGCTACATAGAGAGATCCTGTCTGAAACAAACAAAAATCTACCATCTTAGTTCCCTCACTGATTTTGATTGTTTTTTTTTTTTTTTTTAGAAGGACTATTAAACTCTTGTGGGGGTTGGTAATGAGGTATTTCTCTCAAATATTCTGATGCATTTTAAAATAAGGAAGATTATTTTTATATAATCTTGTGGTATTTGTTTCATTTCTTTAAGATCTTGTTCAGAAGGCGAGGAAAGCAAAGAACAAGTTGTTGAAACGTGAAGGGGATGATCGAGTGGAACCAGGGACCCAAGGATATGAATCATTCAGCTATGGAGGGGTTGATCCTTACATGTGGGAACCCCAGGAGCTTGGTAAGAAAATCTATTCATTCAGTGCTTATGGGAAATCACCCTGTTTGAGGTAATTTTTTTTTCAATCTTAAAATTATATTTCACAGTCACACACACATACTTTGATTATATTTCCCCTGAATTAATCATATTCTGTAAAGAAACAGAACTGACAGAAGATGGTCCTGGTTGTTCACTGGCTGTCTCAAGTTAGTCTCTGTAGTCACAATCTGGTGCTATATCCTAGAGGATTCCTGGAGAGCTGCTGGTCTTCAGTCTGTGCTGGAATCCTGAAGAATTGGGATTTAGTACCAGCTGCAGCAATAGGATAGACAAACTTGCCAATGAGAGAGGGAGGGCAAGCAAACTAAAAGCCAAGTTTCCTTCTTCCAGGCTTTCATGGGAGCTGTCACCAGAAGGTGTGGTCAAATTTAGGACAGATCTTGTTTCAAATAATGTAAGAAAATCCCTCACAGGAGTCTCCAGCAGCTTGGATTTTAATTGATTCAGATAGAGGCAAGTTGACAACCAGCATTAGTCATCACTTCCCCTTCTATCATTCTCTCTGCTCCCCCCCACCATCTCCCAGTGAATCCCTTCTTCCCAACAAGTCACCCTCCTGCTTTCTTTGTTTTAGAGCTGATTGAGAAAGCTTCAGTAAACCCTAAGGGTCAAAGAAAAATGGAAGGGAATGAGCTGAGATCTTTTAAGTTAGGCAGTGTGTTAAATGCTTTGTATGTGTCACTGTCCCTTATAGGAACCTGCCGAAGATCAAACAGCTGCTAAACTCTAGCAGTAGAGTGTTATTCTGGGTCTGTCTCATGAAGCCTAGCCACAGAGCCCATTGATACATCTGTCTCCCTTCAGGTTACCTGACAAGTAAGAGGCACTGTGCACCTCACTTTTCTGATGTGTATAATTATGGTTTCATCTGCTTAGTTACATTAAACTGAAATGCTGCTGAGGACAGAATCTGGGGCCTTGGCAAGTGAGTGCTATGTTATAGAGCTACACTCCCAGCTCAACTCTACTTTTCTTTTGAGATAGTGTCTTGCTCTCTCTCTCTCTCTCTCTCTCTCTCTCTCTCTCTCTATATATATATATATATATATATATATATATATATATATATATATATATATATATAGCTTTGACTGTCCTGGAACTCACTCTGTAGACCAGGCTAGCTTTGAACTTTGAGACCTGCCTGCCTCTGCCCCCTGTAGTGTTTGCCACTATGCCCCAGTTGATAAAAAGTCTAAAATTTCTTTTTATGATTATTCAATCTTGTGACTATATTAAACAACTCCCCCCAAAAGATCCAAACCATTGCATTAATATGCTTAGAATGACTTTTATTTTTTGTGTTTTTAAATTGAGACTTGTACTCACTATGTAGTTTTGACTGTCATGGAACTCCCTTTGTAGAAGTTTTGACTGTCATGGAACTCCCTTTGTAGAATAGGGTAGCCTTGAACTCACAAAGATCTGCCTGCCTCTCAAATGCTGGGATTACTGGCATGCACCATCCTGTGCTAAATATTGAATTACATATGTAAAAATTACATATCAGGAAAGCTGTTAACAAAAATATGCCACATATGCTGAGCTAAAGTATTTCATCTTACGTATTCTGTAGCTGTGGATTGATAACAATCACTAATTTTGTTTGCCGGGATTTAATTTCAGTCAGAAGTTTGGTAAGAAAATTCAGTTATTCTTCGATTCCATGTTTATTGAGCATCGATGTGCCTCACCCATGTTGACTCTGTGCTCTTGACACAGGGCTACATTACCCAACCCAATGAAGTACTTTCTATCCATGAAGAAGATAAATAATGCTTCTTTCAGAGTAGTTTATTTTTGTTTCGTATTCAAAACCCTTGTGAGATAGCCTTGTCTGACCACTATAGCATTTAAAACTCTTGTGAGCTAGCCGGCACTGACCACTACAGCATTCAAAACTCTTGTGAGCTAGCCTGCGCTGACCACTATAAACCGCCCCCCCACACACACACACAGCTTGCACACAAACAAACATACACATGAGGAAACTAAGGCCCTAAGAAAGGAAGGGGAATTTGTCAGGGGGAATTGCATGTTTATTCACACCACTGGGAAAGGTGGCATCAAATCCTAGAACTGAGCTGGCCAGTTCAATAGCCACTGGCCATATTTGGCTAATGAAATTTCAATAATGAATCAAACAAAATGTAAGGGTCATTTCCTCTACTACACACATTTCAGCTGTGCAGTATCCCTGTGTGGTTAGTGGCCACCCTGTGAGTGTGCACAAACATTTTTATCACTGCAGGAGAAAATGGCTTTACAAAAAATACTATTGTTACATGACTTTCCAGGGACCTGTAAAGGAAACATCTGTTCACTTCAAATAAGGAGGATGCAGACAGAACAAAGAAAGTTCCCCCCCAGTCTAGTTTGGTGAGATAAATGAGTTTACAAGAACATGGGTAACTCATAGGCAGCTGTACTGTACCACCGAAAAGCCCCAGTCTTCTGTGTAACAAGCTACTATTTTATTTTAATTGTTAAAATTTATTTTTTTCTTAATTTTCTGTGTTTGTGTATGAGTATGTGCACATACGTATGCAGTTGTCTGTGGGGTTCAAAAGAGGGTATAATATTACCTGGAGCTGAAGTTACAGGAGGTTGTTAGCTATCTGACATGGATGCTGAGAACTGAACTTGGATCCTGCAACAATACTATGTGCTCTTAACTGCTGAACCCTCTTTCCAGCCCTCAGTTCCTGTTTTATACAGCAGAGTTAATGCAAAGCTGGATTCAGAGCACTAGCTAGTGTTGAAGTAGTAGTGTTGGCTATGGGTTCAGACCACATAAGGCACAGATAAAACTAGGCTGAGAGGTACTATGTTTATGTGTACTATGTCCTTGCTCTGATTAGGAGTTCTGCTGATATCATCAAGCAGTGTCTAGCCAAAGGAAGGATGATGGTCTGTTTTGCTACAGTCAAGCACACAGTGGCTTACTACAAAATGGAGTTACTCTGGCCACAATTTAGAGGTCTACTTCCATTACAGACATATATCAGCAATTATGAACTATGTGAAAGCTAATTAGAACCATAAAGGAGAAAATTCAGACAAGTGAATTTAATACTTTGTGATAATTTTTATTTTGATAAGAAACTACATTGTACTGTCAAAATAGTCAAGTAACTTGTCTAAGGTTACTTAGTATCTAGCAAAATTGGAATTTAAACTCATTCTAGCTCTAATATGACTTCATCTGCTATGCTTTGAGACTTTTACATTTTTGGTAAGGCTCTAAAATCCTGAATTTTTTACTTGGTTTTCAATTCATTGAGGATCTAGAGAGGCTTCACGAGAATCATTAACAATTCATTTATCTTCTCTTCCCCTTTAGGTGCTGTGAGAAGCCATCTTTCTGACTTTAAAAAGCATCGTGCTGCAAGAATTGACCACTATGTTGTAGAAGTCAACAAATTAATAATCAGGTTGGAGAAGGTAAATTTTGTAGTTTTATTTTGCAAGTACAGATTTTGTAGGAATCTCAGTATCTATAGTGTATGTTATGTGAGTTTTGTATATCTGATTCTGAGAGAGCTACAGAGGACAGGCTGGACCTGAGCTGGCCTTCCCGAAATGAATGGCTCACCCTGATAGACTTGTTATGTGCCCAACTCACCTCTTCTGCCTTATTGCTTCAAAACTTCAAGCAGTGTCCAGCTCTGTGAGTACTCAGTCAGGGCTAGGGCTCGTATGTGTTGTGGGAGCATTTTGGGTAACCTTTCTTGCCCCATAGTGCTAGATTATGCGTGCAGCACCTCCATGATTCGGTTGTATTCTGACCCTAGATAATCTTGCTATGTATCTGGATTGTGTGGGGGCTTATGGTAGCATTTGTGGGTATAGTCAC
Organism: Cricetiscus sungorus; assembly: GCA_030556225.1. Taxonomy (NCBI): domain Eukaryota; kingdom Metazoa; phylum Chordata; class Mammalia; order Rodentia; family Cricetidae; genus Cricetiscus; species Cricetiscus sungorus. The sequence goes on along the minus strand of JANBXA010000735.1, from coordinate 5,726,993 downwards.
TTTTTCATTTTTGTGGTACCCCAGCAAGCACACCACCACCAAGTAAGTCCCAGACCAGGAAAGTTCTTATAGGAATGGAGGTTTGTAAGCAGAGGTGGAGCTTTTTGTTTGTCCCATCTGCCTGGTCCCAAATAACCACACCAATAAAGCTTTATAGGTATGGAGGTTTCTTCTGGATATGAAACTAACATATACCTTGTTAGATTGTTTGGGTAACTGGGGTTGGGGCTGACCAGTGAGCCTTGAGAAATGCAAACATGCATTGCCTGCTGGGTGTGAGTCGCAGAGGTGTGGAGCATGTCCCTCAACTGGTTAACTCCATTTGTCTTTGTGTTTTCTTGTTTAGCTCACTGCATTTGACAGAACAAATACTGAGACTTCAAAGATTAGAGGTAAGTCCAGACCTTTGCTCACAACCATTCCATTTTGACTTTCTCATTGAGAACAACTTCAGAATGCTGAGCTGCTTCTTCCTTTTTTCCTTCCAAAGCAATAGAAAAGTCTGTGGTACCTTGGGTCAATGATCAGGATGTCCCTTTCTGTCCAGACTGTGGGAATAAGTTCAGCATCCGAAACCGCCGTCACCACTGCCGTCTCTGTGGGTCTATCATGTGCAAGAAATGTATGGAGCTCATTGGCCTGCCGTTGGCAAGTAAGTGATGTGGTTGAGGGCCCTGGGCCCTGATCTCTTTTGGGACTAGTGAGTGTACCCAGGTCCTTTGAACCACTTGTTCAATTAATGATTCACAGAATCTTCTTTTGAGTTCATGAAGCGCACTATAGTAGATACTGTGCTAGGTGGGGCCCAAGGATATAGTGGTCTATATAGGCTGGTGAACTTTTTCTTTTTTTTCAGAAAAGGGTGTTGGAGTCCCTGTAATTGAAGTTACAGATGGTTGTAAGCCACTATATGAGTTCTAGGAATTGGACCTGGGTCCTCTGCAAGAGCAGCAAGAATTTTTAACCTATGATCCATCTTTCCAGACCTGAGATTTGTTTGTTTGTTTGTTTGTTTGTTGTTTTTGCTCTTCCCACTCCCCCAGAGTTTGTCTATAGCCATGGCTATCCTAGAACTTGCTCTGTGGCCCAGACTAGTTTCTAACTCAGAGATTCACATGCCTCTGCTTCCCAAGAGCTGGGATTAAAGTCATGTGCCACCACTACCCAGCCCTGAGATTTTTTTTTTTTTTTAATTAAAAATCAGATGAGAACTATTTTAGGCTTTGTGAACACAAATAGTCTCTTCTCTTTCTTCTTAGTTTAAAAAAAGACAAGAAAAAAGAGCAACTTCTTAAAAAACAATCTGGGTGTGTGCACACTAGGGAGGCAGAATCAGAGAGTCCCAGCATGGTTAATATTAGCTTGGTCTCAAACTAAAACCAAACAAGGAAATGTAAAACAAGCTAGTTGTAGTGGCTTCTCAGCACATGGGAGGCTGAGGCTGAAAAACTGCCATAAGATTGAGCCTGGGCTACAGAGTGAGATGATCCTGTCTCAAAGCAAAAATAAAAAAGATTGAAAAATATACTTAGTTTAAGAGCTATTCCAAAACAGGGCAGAGATTCAGTTGGCTTACAAGTGGTTATTAGAACATTTCTAGTCTGTAAGGCATTGCCTATTTCCCCAAGGAAATTTAGTAAAGGAGATAGAGATCCACACACAATTGCATCATAAAGGAGAGGCTGAGCTGTTTTTTGTCAGCTTTGCAGGTGAGGTTTTAGGAAGAGGATTTGAAGAATGAGCAGAGGTTCTTTTTCTCTCCTTACGATAAAATGTCATACAGAAAGACTAATGTGGCATGTGGGAAATGGAGGCTCCAGGGAAAGGAAGCATGGAGAAGTGGACTCCACATGTAATGTCAGAAGTACTTTGAAAGAGAATGGGGTTGTTAACATTCTAGGCAGAGTCAAAAACATCAAGGGAGCCTGGCACTCAGTCCCCAGGGAGCTGAGCTAAGTTGGTGAGCGGGGAGATTTGCTATGGGAAATGTACAGTTGTGGGTGAGACCTGGGGAACAAAGATGTAAAAGTACAAGTGGATCAGATGCGCCAGTACTTTGCAGATCAGCTGCTTAGACAGTGCTGCAGGAGGGCTGAGGTGTAGCTCAGAGAAGGAGCACCAGTCTAGCATGGTCAGGGCTCTGGGTTCCATCCCAGCACAGCAGAGTTCTGCTATTTGTACATACTTGGATATGAGGCTTATGGACAACATGGGGGTAAAGTCACTTTTGTTCTGCCTAGTTCTTGTGTCTGCTTACTTTTCTTTGACACTTTCCTTCTTGCCTGAGACTCATCTCCTTTCAGGACACTGCTAACCTTTCTGTTCTTGGGCTTTTTACCAGGGCAGATGCTATCAGGTGGCCTTGATGGCTGTGTTAGGGCTATGAGTATAAGACACAGTTTCTACCCAATAGTTGCAGATTCCCAGGGTGGCTCTGTACATACATACATCAGTTGGACAGAAAGAAAAAGGATGGATTCCCATTATTCAAATGGATAATGGGAAATGATATGAAGGACAGATTTTTGTTTGTAGGAACCCAGGAGGGCTTCCTAGAGGGTGTGCATTTGAGCTAAGCTTGGAAGGGGTGAGCACCAGATGTTAGGGGCTGGTGGGAGGGCTACAGAGAGAAGTTCTGGAGAATGTAGATTATGTGGAGAAGTGGGGCAAACAGAGGAAGTTGGGGTTAGTATTAGAAGCCCCAAAGACAGGTCACTACAAGCTGTTTGGACCTAATCTGCATGGCAACAGCATTCTTTTTCCACTAGAGTCCAACCCCTGTGGCAGAGGAATAGGTTCTTAATCCAGAGGCGAGGCCTGCTCTTACAGTTTCCCAAGTCACATGTGTGACCTGAGTACTGCAGTTGCAGGTGGTGGGATAAGTGGCTGCTGAGGGGTCACTGCTGCCTGTCTGTTATGGTTTATAGATAAGCTCACCAGTGCCAGCAAGGACTCCCTGAGCACCCATACCAGCCCCAGCCAGTCACCTAACAGTGTCCATGGCTCCCGCCGGGGCAGCATCAGTAGCATGAGCAGTGTCAGCTCAGTCCTGGACGAGAAGGATGATGACCGCATTCGCTGCTGCAAACACTGCAAGGACAAGCTGCTCAAGAGAGAGCAGCAGATGGATGAGAAGGAGCACACACCTGACATCGTGAAGCTCTACGAGGTGACGCATGCCAGGCAGATTCGGCTGTTTGCTGTACTACACCTTCCTGCAGATTCTAGAGAGTGCTCTGGGAAGTTGTTCCCTTGAATCAGTTTTAGTTCCTGCCCAAGGGTCATGGTATGATTTCCCAGCTAGGGCCCTGGGTGAGTCGTAGAGTCATCCTGGGTGTGTGGTAGCAAACTCGTTTTCCTACCTTGGGAAGGAGGCCTAAGATAAGTGTGGAAGGATGGTTGTCTGTGATGACCAGGTTCTGTGGAAAAACAGAAGCTGAAAGTATAGGGAACTGTGGGCTGCTAGGTCCTGGGAACTCTACTTGGAAGTTGTGGTCTTTACCAGTTTGAGCTGTTGTGTTTTCTGTCTGTTCGCTGAGAGTCTCTTCTGAGTCTCAAATGTCTTAGTCTTCATTGCCTCCAGTGACTAGAGCACCTAAGTGGAGGCACCCTGAAAGGAGGGGAAGGTAGACCTCTTGTTGTAGGTTTCATCTCCAGTGCACATCTAAAATCAGTTGGTGTGCAAGAGGAAATAGAATATGTAAAGATATCTGGACTGGGCTTGGTGGTACCCCTGTTTAATCCCAGCATTTAGTAGGCAGAAGCAAGTGGATCTCTGTGAGTTTTACAGCCTGGTTTACATAGCAAGTTCCAGGCCAGTCAGGGCTGCATAGAGCCTATTTAAAACAAACAAAAATAAATTAAAAAAAAGGAAAAGAAAAAAAAATTGGGAATGAGGCTAAGTCAGCCTCTTAATGACCAAGTGAGACCTGTGAACTGAGAAGTAGTTCTGGAGACAGGTGGGGAAGTGAAGCACACTGGGAGTGGGGATCAGCCCAGGCAGAGGAAGTTACTTAAGCAAAACTCTGAGCCAAGGAAGTATGTTCTCAGTGAGCACTGAATGGCCGCTAAACATCTCTGCAGGTCATGATGGCTGCTTGTATTCCACCATATAAATACTGACATAGCCAGAGGTGGTGTGAAACCAGTGCTGATCTAAGCTGTGGCTGCCCTCCATCCTATATGGAGTCCGCACACTGGTGTCTTTTTTTTAGTAATTAGTCATTGTCCATATTTTCCTTACTCTCCTGAGGGGAGCCCTGGCAGTGCCATGTGCTGGTAGCCTGCTGTTAGCTGGCATCACCTGGTAAAAACACAGTGACTGATTCTTCTTCCCTCTTGAGACACTTTGTGCTCTGAAGACTGCCTCAAAAACATCTGGTCAAAAGGTCTACCCCTGTATTCTTTGCTTCCTGCAAGATTTTCTATGTAGAAAATAGGTCTATCCATAAGGAAACTAACAACAAAACAAAAAAACCTAGTATTTTAAAGGGGGCCTTTTATTTATGTCTCTAGTGTGGGTTGGCATGTAGGTCAGAGTTTCTGTCTTCAGTGTAGCACTCACCTCTTCTCTTTTGTTCTTAGAAACTACGACTTTGCATGGCGAAAGTTGACCAGAAAGCTCCTGAATATATCAGGATGGCAGCATCTTTAAAGTAAGCCTTTCCTCTCTGTTTTTCTTACTCATTGGTCGCTATGATCTGGCTGGTGAGGCCGATTCTTCATTAAACAAAAATGAAGATAGAAATCTTTTTATTTGTTTTCATTTATTTATTTATTTATTCATTCTTTGGTGCTAAGAATGAAACCTAGCCTTGTATATGCTTAGCACATGCTCTACCACTGTTAAACACCTCACCTCCCCCTAAAAAATAGAATTCCCCTCCCCAGATTTTAGGAGATTAATGTTAATAGATCCATTAGTATGTATTTGGTTCCAGACAGCCTCTTAAACTCCCAACCCCCAGCCTCTTATCTCTGGGAACACTTAAAGCTGTAATCTTAACTTTGACTTTTATACATTGGTGGTCATAAGTTTTTGTCACATGAGTTTTGAAAATACATATAACCGTCCATGTTCATGTGTCAGGGCCATTTTGATGAAGCAGATTTGGGAGGGGCCTCAGATCTGATGTGCCACTGCTCAGTGTAGGACTTGGAAGCAGGTGAGGAAGGGAAGCCCATCTTGTGCCTAGCTTGGCAAGGTGCCTCTTAACAATGCATTGTAGTGTCGGCTTGTAACAGGCATTTTGTTTTGAGCATAGATGGGTACATAGTGGCACGGGGCAAATGTAATCTTCAGTTTCTTTTCTAAAATTAAGATGTGGTTCACATACTTTTAGTGTACAGTTAAGTGATGTTTATGACAGTATAGTCATAGGGTTGTTCAATTGTCACTGCCATCTTAATTGCAAACCTTTTTATCACTCTGCTGAGTAACCTCATACCTTAGCTACTTGCCCTCTTCCTGATAGTCACTGGTCTTCCTGAATTTGTCAGGATGTGATATTCCATTATAAATGGAATCATGTGACCATTTGTGTCTGGCTACTTTTATGTACATCAATGTTTTCAACATTCACCCATGTTGTAGCATGCACTATATTACTGTCTGTGTACTAAAATGTTGTAGATTTATTTATGAAATTTGTTTATTTATTTGTCAATTGATGTTTATTTGTTCTCCTCCCTTCCTCTACTTTTAACTATTGTGGATAACACAGTTTTTTTTTTGTTTTTTTTGTTTTTGAGGTAAGTTCCTATGTAGTACAGGCTGGTCTTAAATTCATTCTGTAGTTGAAGCTGGCTTTGATCTTTTGATCTTCCTGTCTTTACCTCTTTGTACTGGGACTACAGACATATGCCAACATATCTGGCCAAGAATACTGCACCTTTCATAACTGTATGTGTGTATGTATGAACCTATGTGTATGAGATAGTAGTATAACTTATGCTGGGTTTTATGGTAACTCTGCATTTAACTTTTTGAAGAACTGCAAAATTATGTCCCAAAGAACTGTGTGGATATTATGTTTGTCCTTGCATTTTATAGTTTTGTTTCACATGTGCATACTCTTGTGTATGAGTCTAGGTTCGTGCATCCATGGCTAGTGCTGCCTCTGCACATTCTGTGATTTTCCCTGGCCAGTGGGGACAGCCATTGCTGAGCACATTTCCAAATGCTTAATTCTGAATGCTCCCCCAGGGACTGGCTTTCCTGGGTCTTATGTTACTCCATCCATTGAGCAGATGCTTCATGAATGAGCACTAGTCTGTGCCACATACTGTTTCCCCTTGGTTCTGTGACTGTGGCAGTGAACAGACATGATGGTGCCTTTCCTTCCCATAGCCCATCATCAAGGGAGCCGCAGCAGTGCTCTGGGGGAGGAAAATTGATGTGATGGAGGCGGAGGAAGTGGTTTCAGGCCTCAGCTCTTAGATTTTCTATGAGACACCAAAATGGAGCCTTAGTTTAGTTACTTAGGAGGCTGAGACATGATCCCTGGAGCTGAGGTGTTCAGCATAGCAAGGTTCTGCTTTTAAAAAGAACAAAATCCAGAGATTTTCTGTGTAGCTCTGTCTGTCCTGAATCAAATTGTAGACCAGGCTGGCCTTGAACTCCAGAGATCTGCCTGCCTCTGCCTCCTGAGTGCTGGGGTTAAAGGCGTATACCACCAATACCAGGCTGACAAAGCCTGCTTTTTTACTTCCATTTTTTTGTTTTGTTTTTTTCAAATTTTGTGGTGAAAAGGCAATGAAGCCACTGTATTGAATCCCCTGATGATAGCACACTCCCATAGTTTTTTCAGCCAGAACTGCATTATACATGGTAAATTTTAATGCTTACTTAAGTTGCAGCTGCCTCCCATAAAGAGTTGAGTGAAGCTTGTTACAGCTGAGAAAGCTGCTGAGCTGTTCTCATGATCCAAAAGTTCATAACCAAGAATATGGAAAAGAAAAGCCACAGTCTTGGCACTTGAGTGACAAGCTTGCAAATGAATAATTATAACACTAAAGATGTTGCTGCTGTCCTGAGTTAAGTCACTTCTGGTCTTTTCTGATATCCCATCTCCACCCTGGACAGTTAGTCTCATTCTGTTAGACTTGGAATCTGGTGCTTTTCTCCTGTGTGGAGCGGTTGTTTGTGAGAGTCTGTGGGGCAGTTGACATAGCTCAGGGCATTCCTGTTCACTGTATAGTCACTCCTCTTCTTAAGCAGTAGCTGAGTGTGAAAAGCCAAGTGACTTCCAGCTTTCCTGTAGTTTCATTGGCTTATTAACTAAGTCACTTTATACCTCCTATAAGATAAAGTGAGAGATTGTTTAAGAAGGAGTCAGTGAACTCAGCTGCATTTGTTTTGTTGATGAACCTAAGAGCTGGTCTTTGGGAGTTAGAGTGATGGCTCAGCAGTTACTGTTTCCAGAGCACTAGAGTTAGGTTCCCAGCACCTGTGTCAGGATTCCCATAACCTCATAACCTCCTGTAACTCCAGCTCTAGGGGATCTGACACTTCTGGCTCCCACATACACAAACCTAAAAATAATAGAATAAATCTTAAAAAAAAATAAATAAAGGGGGGGTCCTCAGAGGCCTGGTCAGTGACCTGTCCCTAAGGTATCTGCAAAGGGAAATGGCTTCTGCTTGATTATTGCATCCCGAGGAATTAGTGCATCATCTCCATGACTCTAAAATGCCTTAGAATTAGCCACCTGTGTCTGAGGATTTAAACACCGTGCTCTCTAGTTAGCACCATGATCTATGATTTCTCCTTAGTGCTGGGGAGACGACCTACAGTCTGGAGCATGCCAATGACCTTCGAGTGGAAGTGCAGAAGGTGTACGAACTAATAGACACTTTAAGGTAAAGTTTGCTAGATCATGCTTCTGCTACTGCATAAGGGGAAGAAGATGGTGTTTAGATGAAACAGTGAGTGGTGGGGAGCAGCTTTGGGCTTGTCTATATTCCTAATGACAGTGGAAACAGTGGAGGAGCTTTGTCATCTGCTGTAGCTCTGGAACTCTGGTTAAGGATTTGGGGTGCCTATGGGTGGGATGTTCTCCTAGCATGTACAATGTCCTGGGTTCTGTCCCTAGCATGCCAGGGACTAGAGAAAAAGATTTCTGATGTTCATTAGTAATAAAGAAATAAGAGCCAGCTGCTGTACTACCTGTGTGCCTGTCCCCATGGAACAGATCAGGGTTAGCACCTCCATTTTATAGGAGAGAGGCTTTGATAGAAACCCAGATTCTTTGTGTGGCTCTGCTCTTGATATTTTAAGAATGACAACAAGGCTTTCCTGTGCTACTACTTCTGTGACCAAGCATTCATCATTCATCTGTGCAGTAGAGTAGCCAGAGGGTAAGGAATGGGCCTTGCTATGAGGGACACTTCAGTTTCTTCTGTGTTGTTCCACATTCTCATGGTACGAAAGCCTGGAAGCTCCCGAGACTTCACTCTCTTGCTGAGGCTGGCAGCACCATGGCATTGACTCGTTTATTCCAATATAGTAAGAAGATCTTAACCTTGGGCTTGAACCAGGACCCTTCACCACATCCAAACACTTTGCGGCTACAGAGAATGATCAGATATTCAGCTACACTATTTGTGCAGGTAAAGCCATGCTGAGGGTGACATAAGTGTGTGGCTTGCTTGTTTTCTGTTGGTACATTTATTATTCCTTAAAATCATGAATGCCACATATGGAGACAAAGATAAAACCTGAGTAAAAGTCAAGATACTTTTTAAAAATTATTAAACATTTTGGCAACTTCATACATGCATACAGTTATTGTGTGGTTATAATCATCCCCATTATCCACTCTCATCTCCCTCCATTCCTGCTGACTTCATCCTAGCTAGTCTCCCTCTTGCTTCATGCCTTTTTTCTTTCTGTCTGTCTGTCTGTCTGTCTGTCAAGTGTGGGAATGTATGTGTGTATAGGTCTAGTGTTGTTTAGTGTTTTAGATTTTCTTTTGGATTGTGTATATGTGGGTTGATGTCCATGTGAGTGCAAGTGCTGCAGAGTCCAGAGGGGGCATTGGATCCCCTGGAGCTGGAGTTAACAGGCAGTTGGAGTAACTGATGTTGGAGCTGGGAACCAAATTCAGGTCCTCTTCACTCCTGAGCCATCTCTACAGCCCTAGGTCTTGTGTTCAAAATAGCTTTTAATCCTATGTCTCCAATACAATTATTCTTCATTCTTTTATGTTTTCTTTCTTAATTCTATTCCTTTATTTACATTTTATATGTGATATTTATAATTAGTTCATTGCATTAGTTTTCTCATTGCTGTGATTACTTTAAACTTAAGGAAAACTTTATTTGGGTCACAGTTTGAAATCTGTCAAGGTGGGGTGGCCATGGTGGCAGGAGCTTGAAGGAACTGGTTGCATTGTATCTGAGTCAGGAAACAGAGACAGATGAATGCTGTTGCTCAGCTAGCTCTTTCCCTTTATTCTGCCTGGGAGCCCAGCTCATAGAAGAGTGCCACCCACACCAGACAGGGTCTTCCCACCTCAAATTGTTTTTGGAAAGACCTTTATGGACACACACAAAGGTGTGTTTCAATTCTAAACCCATCCAAGTTGTTAAGGAAGATCAGCCCTTCCATTCATACCAACAGATTTGTATCATTTCCATCACCGAATCTTCGGTGCTTTGTTGGCCACAGAATACTACTTTGACTCTCTCTGCTCTCCTTTGTTGAGTCATTTCATTTTAGTTGGGAAGTTGATGAATTTTAAGTTTTTGCTATTAGTGGTAAGTCTTGTTTCTTCCTCAGGTACTCTTTCTGGGCCATTAGCTAATGGTTCAAGAGCAGGCTAAACCTAGGTGACTAGATCTGAGTTGCATTTTTCTACCTTTGATTTCCCCTGCACTGTTGGAGTTCCTAGATTACTTGGTTGAAAGACCTCTAAGACGACTGCTCTTCCTGGCAGTGGTTTCCTGCTCAGATCATCTGAGGAAGGCTAGGAGTCCTTCAAGTTTCATGAGTTTCCTGAGTCTTGTCAGTTTCTTGAAGTTTCATGACTTTAAGCCTCCAGCTTAAAAGTCCTCCAGAAGGGAATAATTGTATTGACAGAATGTAGTTACATAACAAGGGATCAACAACAAATTACTAAAACGTGATATATTAGAGAGTATGAAGTACTGGGGAGAGATCTGAGGGTAGTAATTAAGCACATAGGGAGGCAGGGAGTGCTGGAATCTAGATGGCTGTAGGTAGATGGGTTCAGGGCACAGCCTCAGGGAAGATACCTGGAGATCTGATGTGACCGTCTCATAAGGAAAAGTCAGGTCCATCTGAAAGGTGTCTGCCAATTAGCAGGTGTCTGCCTATCAGTGAGTGGAGTGGCTTGGTTTAAATGTATAAAGGCTTAAGGCCCAGCCCCCATCACACCCTCTTCCCCCCAAATCTGCTTAAGTGTAAAATTGTCTATTACTCTCCTACAGGAAAAGTTACTGGGTTTGATGTCACTGCCAACCAAAGAACAGTTTGAAGAACTGAAGAGGAAAAGGAAGCAGGACTTGGAACAGAAGAGGACCATGGAAAGACAGGTGCATGGCACTCAGGCACCCAGTAGCTATTGTCTCCCTGCTCTCATACCCTACCCCTCTGCTGCCGAGTCTCTTTCCCAAGCTGGCTTCTGTTACAGCCTTAGAAAAATTGTTTTTCCTGCTGATGCCCTCCTGCCTAGACTACCACAGGGATTGACAATTTTCCCTTTTGTAGGTTTACAGACAAGTTCCAGAAGACCTTGGAATATGTACTGTTAAACGGAAAACAGCAGGTGTGGTGGTACATGCCTGGATTACAGACTAGCCTGGGCTGCATAGTGAGGCCATGTCATTTATTTAAAAAAACAAAAAGATGGTGCTGTTTCATAGTTTGGTGATAGAATGCTTGCTTAGCATGCTTGAGGCCCTGGGTTCTATCCCTAGCACCACACAAAAAAAAAAAAAACAAAATGAAAACATAAAACAATGTGTACTTTAGTATCATCTGAAATGCTAGCCTTATGTAGATAAAGGTGGCAGTCTTTGAAAGTTTAAGAAAAGTGTACAGCCAGTGAAACTAAGTTTGAAGAAATCGTCTGAACTTAGGTTTTAAGACTGCCCTTCTGTGATTACCTTGTTTCAGCAGTTGAATTATCTTAGTGTTGTGGGATCCATGGAAGGTGGCAGACAGGAAGGATTGCTGGCCTGGTGACCATGGTGACCCTGGTGGTGTGTGCTATCTCTGCAGGCTGCTCTGGAGGCCCGGAGGAAGCTGGAGGAAAAGCAGAGTGGTTTTGCAGCCAATGGGGAAGCGAGGTCTCTCACAGGCATCCCTGCTCCCTTGCGAAAAGCTGAGGGCTGGCTTCCCCTGTCAGAAGGTCAGGGACAGAGTGAAGACCCTGACCCTCTCCTCCAGCAAATCTACAACATCATGTCCTTCATCAGGCAGGCCAAGGCTGCAGGCCGCACAGATGAGATGCGCACACTTCAGGAGAACCTGAGGCAGCTGCAGGATGAGTATGATCAGCAGCAGACTGAAAAGGCCATTGAGCTGTCCCGGAGGCAGGCTGAGGAGGAGGAGCTGCAGCGAGAGCAGCTGCAGATGCTCCGCAGGCGGGAGCTGGAGCGAGAACAGGAGCAGTTCCTGGCAGCATCCCTGCACACACGGGCTCGTGCTCTAGATCTCCGAGAAGTCATACCCTTCCAGTTGGAGTCCAGCCGAGGGCCTCACAGTGATCTTGCCCGTGCCTTGGATCAGGACTCCTCACCAGTTCAGGGCAGCACTGCTGCTGATACCGTGTCACCTGGCTTAGCTCTGGCACCCATCCACTTGTGGTCTGGGTCCCCAGCCCATGACCAGGAATTACTCTTCCAGAGCACCATGTCACAACAAAGTGATAAGACCTCTCTCAACCCGTTTGATGAAGAAGACCTCTCCAGCCCTGCAGAGGGTACTGCCAGCCCTGCTGCTGCAGATTCTTTCCTGGGCTCTTCAGCTCCTGTCACCAGAGAATACAATCCTTTTGAGGAAGATGCTGACGAAGAAGAAGCAGGAGAGTTGGGAGCAGGGAATCCCTTCACTGACCCAAACAGTCCAGCACCCAACCCCTTTGATGAGGATGACCATCCCAGGCCTGCCAGCCCACCTGCCCCTGGAAACCCTTTTGAGGAGTGCCCCTGCACCAACCCCTTTGAGGTGGACAGTGACAGTGGCACGGAGGCTGAGGAGCACATTGAGGAGGAGCTGCTCCTGCAGCAGATTGACAACATCAAGGCTTACATCTTTGATGCCAAGCAATGTGGTCGCATGGACGAGGTTGAGGTGCTGACAGAGAACCTTCGGGAGCTGAAGTGTACCCTGGCTAAGCAGAAGGGGGGCCCTAACTGACAGCAGTGGGCAGGGACTGGGCAGCAGGGTACCAAGGGGGAGGAGGAGATAGGTGGGCATCTGGATGCACACAGTAGTCTCTTGCTGTGCACTTTGAGGCATTTCCACTATAGTTGAACAAGAACAGAAAACAAATCGGCATTCATTTGCTGGTTTTTCTGTATTATTATTATTTTTTTTTAACAGAGTGTTCCCTTTTCAGGGGACTTTACCATTTTATTTCTGAGATATAGCTCAGTGCATCTCTGTTGGGCCAAGGCAGAATGCCTGCTGGGCACCTCTTGGTCCATTTATTGCTGACTATTCTTGGTCTTGATGACAGTATTATAGGTCAGCCCTTCACGGGCCTCTTCCTGTAGCCAAGACAGGTAGAGGCTCTGGCAGAAGTCTCTCAATTTGAGTGCTCCTTTCACCACCTCCCTCCTCGGGCTGTCTCCTGGACACTTAGGGAGATGGCTGCTATGAAGGGAAGTCCAGACCCAGGGGGCCTAATGCCTCTATACGGATGAGGAGGATGTTGCCAGTGTTGTCCCCTCCCAGTTAAAGGAAGTAAAGTTTCCAAGTGTAGGGGTGTCGGTGTGAGCTTGATGATGACATAGGAGTGATCAGTTTTTTGGTGGATGTCATGGTTTGGCAGAATGGCCACATTGGAGGGCCTGCGGTGTGGAATATCAGCAGCAGACAGAGCACTTCTGAATCAGGGGATAAATTCCAGTGACTTCAAAGACTCTCCAGTCAGGGTTCTTCACTGTGCTTCTTCCTGACCTGGGAAACTAATGGTGTTTTCTTTCTACTTTGAGTACTGAGAAAGAGAAATATTTGATACACAGCCTCAGATCATTCCATAGTCCTTAAGTACTTGAATCTGATTGGGACAGAAAGGGAAGTTATGTAACTTAGTGCTTTGGTTTACAGGAACAGATGGCTTGACAGATGACATTGTAAGATCTTAGTGTGCTCAGCTCTGTGTAGTCTTTTCAGAGATGTTCTTTAGTTAATGACCACTAGTCATCAATAACTGACCACTAGTCACTTTACCCCTGAGCCATGGTTTCTGTTGGTTATTGGTGTATAGGCTGAAATTCTTTTGTCACATTCTGGTGAAGAGCTATCTTGGTGGTAAGAATGGCATCTGGTGCAAAGAACTCTATTTTGACATGTGTTCATTAGTACCTGTTGGGGTTTGATTGGGTAGAAAGTCCCGTTTGGGGTTGTGGGGAGGGTTGGAGAAGGAGGGTAATGGAGAAGAACTCTTTGGGATCTGTCAGCAGATGTTTACTGAACTGTGAGTGTATTACCGCCAGTCGGTTGCCAGCTCTGGTGGTGTCATGGGTTGTTCTGGGGTGGGGGGAGGAACAGCCTGGCATCCACGTTTCCTGGGGCAAGCCTCTTCTCTTGCTAAGGCCCTGGCTTTAGATGCTGTTGCCCTTGGGTTCCAGACATGGCCAGCATATCCACCCTGCTTGGACTACCTTTTATCTGACGGAAGAAGAGGCAGCTCTCTACAATGAAGCTGAATACTGGTTCCCACAGCCACTTTTCCTGACGTAGATCAGGTGTTCAGGGTGGTATGGCTGTAGACATTGCTTTTCTTAATTATCTGGTGACTCACTAAATATACTCCTTTTCTGAGCTCACTTCCAGGTAGCAGTCTGTGACTGAGAGCATGGAGAATCTCAGTTCACTGAATAGTAAATCAAGTGAACAGACCCCAGAGGTTTCACTGAGTTTCTCATTGAATTCCTCTTTGACCATGCTCTGTAAGTAGGACATGACAGGGGAGATTTGTCTACCCTTTGGCTGTATCTCTTCCTGGAATTTATGTAGGTCAGGGTTGGTTTGCACAGTGTACCTTGTGTGAAAACCCGATGATTCCAGAGGTGCTTCAAGGGAAACAGGTCCACCTGCTCAGTGAAGGAGCACGTCCTTGATAGGAAGTTGGCAGGTCCCCTAGACGGAGGTCACATTCATCTGTGGAAGGGCTTCTGACTTTGTCCCCTTCTAACACACTGTACTTACTGCTCATCATGTCTTTGTTAACAGATGCTAAAACGTACTTCTAAGTCATCATGAGCCATGTGGCATAGCTAGGCCATTCAATTCAAATTGAGGAGTTGGTCTCTGTACTAGGTTAGACTGGAGAACAGGTGTGTTGATAATAATGGTGGCCGTCAGCTTGATGGTCATCATTGATGCGCATGCACTACACTGGGGCCTTGTATCAGAGGCTTCTGTTAAAAAAGTAAAATAACATGTATGTATTTTATTAAAGAATAACATGTTTGTGGCTGGGTGTGTGTGTTCTTAAAACATCCCTCCATCCCCTGTAGTGACATATTATTTATGATTTATTAAAGCTTGGCTGAGGGTCAGATAAGCAAAGCAGCCAGCCACTACCTCCTACCTCTACTTCAGGCTGAAAGGGCTGCCCTTTCCTCAGTGTGGCTGGAGAATAAAGTTCTGAGAATGACTTTGTTTCTTCCTTTTATACCTCTCAAATCCTGGAATTACGTGTGTGCTCTCATCTCTTTTCCTGCTGTTCCCCAGGGGCAGACAGGACTTTTCCTGTCTCCCTCTCCTCTTCTGTCTCTGTGTCTCTTCTTTTCTCTTTCCTTCCCTCCCCCTTCCCTTTCTAAAAAAGCTTCTAACAACAACAATAACAACAACAAAGTGTGTGATCTCAAATGCTGAGTTCACCTTTGTGTGAACTGTTCCTCTTTAGGACTGTATCAATTTCATGCAGAGGGAGATCTGTCTGCATCTGTCTCCAGAGTGCTGGGATGAAAGATGTGTGCTATCACTGCCTGGCTCCATGGCTTGCTAGTATAGCTGCTGGGATTAAAGGTTTGTTATCACCATTGCCTGGCTCTGTGGCTTGTGGCTAGCTTTTCTTTCTGTGCCATCAAGCAAGGTTTATTAAATCATAAGTAATATATCACCACAGTCCCCCTTTTGTGTGTGTGTAGTGTTTGCATGTGCACATGGAAGCCAGAGGACAACCTTGGGTATTTGTCTTGGGAAAGCCACCTACCTTTTAGGTGGAGTTTCTCATCCTGAAGCTCTCCAGTTAGGCTAGACTGGCTGGTCATCGTCCTCTCCCCAGCCCTGGGATTACAGATGCATATAACCACGATCAACATGTTTGTGGGTTCTGAGGATCGAGCTTTGTATTTCTAAGTGAGCACTAAAGGAGCTGTTTTACACAAACAGCCCAGAATCCTGTCCAGTTCTATCATCCCCTTTTCCACAGAAACTAAGGGTTTCTGGCAGTCATGTGAAGCTGGCCTTCCTCTTAGAAGCTTTGTCTCAGTCCCCTTCTAATATACTAAGGTCCCGTTGCAGTCCGGTCCCCACTTCCCACCAGAAACAGGCTCAGGGGTGGGGGACCTGCGACTTCCACTGGAAGGCACGTTTCCCACTTAGCCCAGCTCTGCCAGCAGGCCTTTGTGTTACTTGACAAAACACAGGTTGGAAACTTAAGACTCATTTGGCCATCAGTACCAAGGAGGGTTTAGGTTGGCTCAGCAATGGTGGAGGAGGGCTCTGCTACTATACTGACCAAGAAGAGCAGATGAACAATCTAGAAAGAACTTGAGTACAACTAAGTGGGTTTCTATGGTAACTTCACATGGGCCTGGAGCCTGCTGAGGGGCTTTGTATCCAGTGCTCACTGTGGGCCAGAGTTCAGTATGATTGAGGTTCACCTCATTGAATCTTCCCAGCTAACAAGCAAAGGAAGTGGTAACACTCAACTTGCCCGGTGTTGTCCCTCTGAGACCCTGCCCAGGCCTGTCTGATTCAGGACCCCAAGCCATGTATGTGGGACACTGGGTTTTCCTGTGGCTGCAGTGTCATCTCTGACTAGACTTTAAGACCTGAAGCCTCCTCAGGAGCCTAGCAGAATCTTAATCACTTTAAAATTTTAGGTTAGCACTTCTGATTTTAGCTTCTTAGAAGGAGCAGCTGGACATAATGAAAACCAGTATCCTTTCTTGGGATCACTAGGGGACTGATTTACAGGGCTTAATGTCCTCCCAATATCTGGAATGGTGAGTTCAGAGTCAGCCAAGCTCTGATAGCTGCAGCAGAAGCCACAACTGGTAGGAATGCCAACAGTAGCTTTTTTGTCTGTTGGTGCAGGGCTGTGATTGAGGATAGGGCCCTGTACCAGGCATGTGCTCTACTACTGAGCTATATTCCTAACTCTTTATTTTTAGGCAGGGTCTTGCTAAATTCCCTGAGCTGGCTTTGAATTCACTTTGTATCCATGCAGTCCTTGATCCTCTGCCTCCATCTACAGAGTTGCTGGGATCACATGTCTACGCTGACCAATCCTGGCAGATAGCCTTGATGAGCCCTGGAGGCTGAGTGTCCACCAGGCACAGTTAGGCCTTGTTTCCTGAGAAAGCTGCTCCTGTTGGTTCTAGTGGTGAGGCACTGAGAAAGCTCCTACAGCTATGGCAGAGGAAGTTCTAGTAACAAGTTCTTTGTTACTAGAGCCTCTTAGGAAAGACTTGCAAATGGAGAAATTTCACCAAACCTACTCATTTGGGGCAAACATAATGCCCCCACTCCCCGTCCCCTGCAGCCTTTGAGGGAGAAGGGAATTAAGAAATGTGCGATGGCCATGGCCTCAGTGTTAATTCTAAGATAATATAATACAGCCCTCTGTACTTCATATTCCCCTAGGAATCCAGGATAGATAGGAGGAGGATCTCAGCAGCAAGAGACTACAGAGGAGCCAGGAACTCCAAGCTCTGGACACTATAGCTACATCAAGCAGTTCACACCAGAGACTTAGACCTGAGTTTCTAGTCCCCATACTGAGGGTGTCTCACGAAAGGTTACGAACATCCTAAAAGGTGAGGAAAGAACACAATTACCAGACATGAAACAGCTGCAGGTTGTGCATTACAGAGACTGATGTAAGCAAACAGCATGTATGAACAGTTGTTACATTGGATGACAGGTGGTTCTTTGTGCCTGCTGCACTCTTGCAGTATGTTCAAGGGGTTTCCTCTTCAGACAAGATCTCGCTGTGGAACCCTGACTGAAGCTTAGCAATGCACCTACACACATGCAGGGAAAACACTCAAGGGAAATAAATCTAAAGCAGCTGGGTGCTGGGGAGATGGCTCAGCGGGTAAGAATGCTTGCTCCACAAACATGAGGGCCCGAGTTTGGATCCTAGCACCCATGTAAAGAAATCTAGGCCAGGTCAGTTGTGCCTGCAACTCCAGAAGTGTGGGTTATCCCAATTGCTGGAGCTTCTGGCCACCAACCTCAGCTCCAGGATCAGTGAAAAACCTCGTCTCAAGGAGAGAGGCAGAAATAGCACTGGACACTTGTCTTCCACTAGCTTCCATGTGTGCATGGGAGAGCCCCCCCCCCAGCAGTTGGATTATGTGAACAGAGGTTAAAACACTAAATACCCCCCCAATACTAGGAATAAAAGATTAAGAAATAGAAAATACTGTAATGAGCTTATCAGTAGAATCTATGACACAGGGAAGTCAGTGGAAATGCAAAAAGCAAAGCTTAAAATGGAATGGGGTGGTGCAGGAGAGTGCAGAGACAGGAGGATCAGGGCTTCAAGTCTAACCTGGGATACATGAGGTCCAGTCTCAACCCAAACAAAAAAATGAATGATACACTTACAGAGAACACAAATCAGGGCAAATGCTAAAACTATCTGCAACTATCTGCATACCTGAAACTACATAAGCTAAGCACAAAGGAAAAATCTTGGGAAGCCAAAAAAAAAAAAAAAAAAAAAAAAAGTCACCTATGAATAATGATTAAAAATTACAGTGAGATGATAGTATGTGGGGCTGGAACAATTGCTCTTGAAGAGGACCTAGGTTCAGTTTCCAGTTTCCACAAGCAGCACGCAATCATGTGCAATGCCAATTTCAGGGGATCTGACACCCCCTTCTGGCATCTGTGGACGTTGCACGCATGATCCATAGAACACACAGGCAAGACATTTAAGATAAAAATTACAGCGCTGAGTGACATATTGTTGACTAGTCGTGCTATAGCGCAGTATCCGACACAGAGACTCTTTACAGGTAAATGAGAAAGAACCGTCCTCTGAAAGCCACATTCTTTCCTCCTTTGCAGATCAGTTTTTTTTTTAAATTGTATTTATTTATATTTTATGTAGGAGTACTCTGCGAGCCAGAAGAGGGCCATCAGATCCTATTATACATGGTTGTGAGCCACCATGTGGTCGCTGGGAATTGAACTCAATCTTTGGAAGAGCAGCGAGTACCCACTGAGCCCTCCAGCCCTGCAAATCAGGTTGTTTTGGAGGCTGTCCTGGAATTTACGCTCTAGACCAGGCTGGTCTCGAACTCACAGAGTTCTGTCTTCTGAGTCCTCGGTTTAAAAGCGTGCGCCACCACCGCCCGGCTTGTTTTTGTTTTTAAGTTTTTTTTTTATTGACTTAACAGCGACTTCTCGGTTGAGCTCTTCATTTTAGAACTGGATATCTCGGGAGAGGACACTTGGTTTCTGAAAGGGCAAAACGACTAGTTGACTTCCAGCGCGGGAGCGTTTAAGGCCTCTGGCCGAGACTACGAGTCCCAGGCTGCCTTGCGATTGTGTGGCCTCCCGAGATTCTGCGCGTCCTGGAGACGCGCGGGTCCGCGGCTTGAGAAGCTGCTGTCGCCGCCATGCCGATGAAGGGTAGCTTCCCTATCCGCCGCACCCTGCAGTACTTGAGCCGCGGTGACGTGATATTCAAGGACTCGGTGAAGGTCATGACAGTGAATTACAACACGCACGGGGAGCTGGGCGAAGGCGCCAGGTCAGTGTGGGTCACTCCGTGCAGGGTTCAGTGAGAAGTTGACGCGGTGGAGGCCATCCCGACAGGTCCCGAAAGAAACCCGAGCGCCACGCCACTCCAGGGCTGGCAGCTCGCACGGCGCGAGCCGCCGTGTGGCGCGGGCAACTTTGGCGTGGGGAGCGGAGTGGTAAGTTTCCGCACCTGTGCACACCATGGCTTGCTGCAGCTTAGGACAGCTGACGACTGAAAGGTTTCGTTGAGCCGCTGGCATCTCTGAGCAACGCCTTGGATCCTCCAGCGCTCACTGAACCTTCGTTGAGCACCCGAAACGCCAGATTCAGTACCAGAAATCAGCCCCTGTAGACAGGAGTGGGTTTGTGGGAGGAACCTGAGAGAAGAGTAATTCTGGCGGAGAGTGGTCTGGCCTAGACTTCAAGGGAGCCTGAAGTTGTCTCCTAGCCATTTTCTCTGGTTAAATGACCAAGAGCTAGGATCCACTACATTGGGATGTTGGGGTGCGGGCCTTCTGGAAGACTGGGTGTCGGTGGACCAGACGGCTAGAGCTCTACTGTCTTTCAAGGGATTCTTGCTTTTAAGACGAAGCTCCCAGGATGCAGAACGTGACAGGCCGTTGTGCTAGAACAGCTGAGGCTTCTCCCTTAATTAGTTGTTTGACCTTGTGGTAGTTCGCTCAACTTCTGACCGCATTTTTTAGTTGTAACATCGGAAAGTCAGAGTCTTGGAGATGGGTGGAGAGGGGGAGGGGAGAATAAAGTGCTTGGCAGAGTGCCACAGGTCATCGGTTCTCAGTAAGTACTATTCTAAGACTCTTGGTGCCAATTTGGTTCTAATATTTGGCTGTACCTCTGTTTGTTTGCACGAGGCTCTGTGATGGTGGGACGTCAGTCTGCTTTGGGATGGGAAGGAGCAGAGGCTTGCTGAGGTTCGGCCTTTGAGCTTTTGGACAGTGTGCTTTGGGAGTGTTCACGTCTTGCTTCCTCCCTGAAGCAGGACTTGTAGCTTTTCAAGTTTTTGTGTTGCTGTAATTACTTACTCAGAGCTCCGTGTGTGTGTGTGTGTGTGTGTGTGTGTGTGTGTGTGTGTGTGTGTGTGTGTGTGTGTGTGGTGTGTAGTATGTGTACACATATGTACACCAGCAACCAAAGAAGCTGGCGAGCTTGTTTCCTTCATGAAATAATATCTTTTCTCGGGCCTCATGGTCTCACCCAGGCTGGTCAGCAATCTTGGAGATTATCTTGTCCCCATCCCTCCCTCCTAGTGCTGAGATTACAAGTGTCACCACACTAGGCCTTTCTGTTTTTAGATTTGTTCTTCTCTGTGTGTGGGGGGGGGTGCAAGGTGTGTGTACAGGTATTTGCTGAGGCCAGAGGTTGTTGGATCCCTGTGGAGTTACAGACAGTTGTGAGATGCCTGATATGGGTACTGGGAACTGAATTCAGGTCCTCTGGAAAAACAGTAAGTAGTCTTAACTGCTGGGTCATTTCTCTAGTCCCAAATAAAATCTTTAAGTTTTAGTTGAGACAGAAGGCTCACTGTGTGTCCTTACCTGGCCTGGAACTCCTATATAGACCAGGTTAGCATTCAACTCTCTTTGCTTCCTGACCAGAGTTTCCTAGGTGTGTGCCACCACATCTCACTGGCTCTTAAAAAACTTTAGAGTTGTTTGCCTCCATGTATGTATGAGTACCACATGCATGCCTGGTGCCCACAAAAGTCAGAAGAGGGAGTCAGATTCCCTGGAATGGGAATTACAGACAGGTGTGAGCCTGCCATATGGGTGCTAAGAACTGAACCCTCTTCCTCTATAAGAGCAACAAGTGCTCTTAACCACGGAGCCATCGATGTAGCCCCTAGCTTTTTTGTTTGTTAAGTGGGTTCTGGGGTTCAGACTCTAGTCTTCATGCTTGAGCAGCAAGCACTTTACTGACTGAACTATCTTATACCCAGCCCCCCCCCTTTAATTTTTT
The DNA here is from genome assembly GCA_030556225.1 of Cricetiscus sungorus. NCBI lineage: Eukaryota > Metazoa > Chordata > Mammalia > Rodentia > Cricetidae > Cricetiscus > Cricetiscus sungorus. Next base: position 5,705,830 of record JANBXA010000735.1, on the reverse strand, counting down.
AAGTTGGACATTGCTTGCAGACTCACCCTGCTGGAAGAGGAATTTGTTTCTCATGGCCATTGCCACTGCCCACACCCACATCTGCATCCCTTTCAGCCAGTCAGCTGTACGTTACTTCTGAACTTCAGAGAGAACATGAATTCTCTGGTAATTTAAACACTAACGATATTCATGTTACTTTGACTTTGAGTGGAAGAGAATACTAAGGTTAATTTTCTGGTTTAACAAGTCCTTTTGTTTTACTGGTGATTAATCATTTCATTTTTGTAACTTTAACTGCAGATTCTGTCCCAGCTGTGGTAGTGTCTTAAGTGGTTTCAGGCAGGCTTTTTGTTGAGTTAGTTTCATCCTTGAAATTATTTCTAGATGCTTCAATCTGGACTGGTGGTGTAGGAACCTGATGACCAAGAGGGCTGTCTTCTTAGCATTAATCGTTGAGGCAAAGAACTGTTCCCTGCCCTGGGTCATGTGACTAAAAGTAGAAAGCCTGGATCTATAGCTAGACAGTGTCTGAGGCAAAGCTTCTGTTCCATGGATCCAGAGCCCTGTTTGTGGGTGTGGGACAGACTGAGCAGGAAGCAGGGATGCTCTTGAGTGAGGGCATTTGAGGAATCTTAATTAAATGTGGACAGAAACGGCAAAAAGACACCTTGAGGGAAAACATAGATCCCAGCCTAGGCTGGACAGGTGAGGGAAGGAATGTCTTTCAGGGCCTGAGGGCCAGGGGGGTCTGTCCACAGGGGCCTTTCAGGCTGGTCATGTCAGGGTTGAGCAGGAAAAGAAGTAGCTGCCTTTTCCTGTCACTGGCACTTCCTGTCAGCCCTTTGAACCCAGAAGCCAGAAGTGGCCCAGATTTACTGTGTTATGGACAGCTATATGTGCTTTATCCTTTTGTGGTTCTGGGATGGAATCCTGAGCCTTGTGCATGCTAGGGAAGTTCTCTGCTGTGTGGAGCTATGCTGCAGCCCTGCTGGGATTTCTTTAGCAAGGTCTCTCCTGGTGCACCATGCTGATCCAAATACAGTAGCCTGAATGTCAGCATCTTTACCTTCTGTTCCACTGTTCCATTCAGATGCAGAGGTATCTAAAAGGGGAACAAAGTTAAGAATCAGGATGCTTTAAAGCTGCTAGTCATAAACTGATTGCCAGACAGGTTAAGGCAGTTCACACACACCTCCGATAGCCCAGAATTATGTCAATTTTACTGATGATGTGTACAATGCTATTTTAGCAGAATTAGCACTTTTTAATGCTTAACAATTTTTTTTTTAATGACTTGGAAAATGTTAATACTTTTTGTTTGAGCCCTGTGTAGCCCATGCTGGCCTTGGACACCATCCTCCTGCCCCAGGCCCTGGAGTGCTGCTGGGATTATAGGTGTGTCACCACACCCATTCAGCAAAAATTGAATTTGTTTTGGGGAATTTTTTTTTCTTTTTTGCCATGTAAATATTTTAGTGTATTTAAAGTTACCTGATTTTAGCCTTTTACAATTTAATGCTTTCTTTCATGTCTGTATCATATACACTCATGTGATGCTCAGTACACAGTGTTCTCTAAGGCACCTCCTCAGTGACGTGTTTGCTGGACACATGGAGGTGTAGCCCTGTGTGTACAGCACTCTGGGCTTGGTGCTGGGGAGCCCTGTGAATGCTCTTCAGAGAGCATTGGTTTGTTTCCCTTAGTGACCTGATGCTTACAGAAGTGTAAGTGTTGGGAACACTACAGTCCTCTGCCTATTTTCTCTCACTTTTCTGGAGGCAGCTCCCTTTTACAATCCGTGGCAAGTCTTGGACTTTCTCCATGGAAGCGGTACACACAGAATTTCAGGGGGAAAACTCTTTACATACATTTATTTCTAGCAAGGTGCTGCATGGTGTGGTGATTTGAGTAAGAATCCCCCCTCCCCCGTGCTCATATATTGGAATGTGTAGTCACCAAGGAGTGGCACTGTTTTAGAAGGCCTGGTTGAAGTTGCTGAGGGTGGGATTTGAGGGTTCAAAAGCCCATTCCAGGCTCAGCAACTTGCAGATCAGATGTAAGCCCTCAGCTACTTCTTCAGCACCGTGCCTGTCTGCCTGCCACCATACTCTCACATGATGATAATGGAATAAACCACTAAACTATAAACAAGCTCCCAATTAAGTTCTTTCTTTTATAAAGGTTTTCTTAGTCACATCACAACACAACAGTAACTAAAACAGAAGTTACCAAGGACTGGGGTATTACCATGACAGGCCTGACCATGTTTGTTTGGGATATGGAAGATACTTTTGACTAAGGCTTCCTGAGCCATCCTAGCAGGAACATGGAAAAAAATGGTGATGAGGGCACTATGAACTATGGGGGCCCCCACTCAAGAGGATTCATAGGGGAAAAATATTAGCAGTTGGCCTAGAGAGCATTGTGATATTTTGGCAAAGAATGTGGCTGCTTTTTCCCCTTATCCAGAAACTAAGATTTGGGTTGATGATGTTGAGAGTATTTCAAGCCAGCCTTGCATTGACTGTGTCAAGTGGTTATACAGTTCTACAATGAAAAGGAACAAATAAGGCAAAGAAAAATATATCAAATGCACAATTTGAGAAGGGAGAGTACCAGGATATGTAATGATGGAGCCACCTCCTGTGTTCAAGGAGATTAAAAGGTTTTAAAGAAAGGCCTGATGCTAAATGGAAAAAAGGGAGTGGTGACCTCAGGGCAAGAGCCCACTCTGCTAATCCTACAATTCCTGTGTAAAGAATAAGCCTGATGGATTTTCTCTGTTTAGAAACCATCATCCAAATTGGGAGGTGGTGGCATTCAGGAGGCAGAGGCAGACTACACAGAGAAACCCTGTCTTGAAAAGCCAAAAGGGGGTGAGTGGCAAAGAAACCCATCAACCAGTCAAGGCTTATGCAAATGCAAGTCTCAGAGGGTCCAGGTTTTAGCCCAAGCAAGAACTTGATAGCTTCGGCCATGTAGTTCTGGATTTAGTCAAGAAGGATACAGGAAGGGTTATGGAAGGTTAAGGAAATCTGTTTAAGTCAGGTGTTTGGCAAGGCAGTTCCTACATGAAGTTCCTGAGAGCCCAAGATGTCGGAGATGCCAGAGTTGTGGGAGACCTACTAAAGAGAGCTGCTAACAGGGAGTGGAACCAGCCTAAGAGAGAGAAGTGTAGTGCAGTCATCAAAGCCGAAAAGCTTTGAGATCTGGAGTGCTCTGACATCAGACATGGAGGTGCATATGGGTTATTTCTAGAAAGCTGTTACATAGGTTAATTTCTTGCCTTTTGCAGGAAATTCGTGTTTTTCAACATCCCTCAGATCCAGTATAAGAACCCTTGGGTGCAGATCATGCTGTTTAAGAACATGACGCCATCACCTTTCCTGCGGTTCTATCTAGGTGAGTGAGGCATGGAAGAACCACTTACTCTTTTCCAGCCCTCTGTGAAGGTAGCAGGTGAGCTATCTAAACAACACTATGGCCCTTAGTTTCTCTTTCCAGGTATCCAATGGCTGCTGAGATCTGGACCCCACTCCTTCACCTGTCTTTCTCCAGGTTATCTCCTGTTGTTCTCTGGCTATCATGTGGGCTAATCTATTCACATCCCTTTGCTGGGGATGTATGTGTGGTGATGTGTGCGTGCTCAGGGAAAAGGAGGTGGGAGGTGGGGGGGGGTCTGTGTATGGGGGAGACAACTAGTCCTTCCATGAAGGAAGACAGTTACAGGATTTTGCATTCTTAGTGCCTCAGTGTGCTTTCTGGGCAAGTGAAGTGTGGCAGTTTGGAGTCACAGCACAGCCAACCTGGAGAAGTGATGAAGTCACTGCATGCCATAGGATGGGTCTGTAGTGAGAGCCAGGATATGTCCCTTTCTGCTGGGGCAATAGGTTAGGACTTTTTGTTTGATAGGATTGTGTAGCCCTCACTGTCCTGGAATACACTATTTACATACCTGGAACACACCAGACTGGCTTCAAACTTGTGATAGTTCTCCTGGCTGAGGCTTCCAAACACTGGGGTTAGAGATGGCCACTATATGCCTGCCTGTTTTGCCTGTGAATTTCATGTGGATAAGAATGTCTAGGGAACATTTCTTTTCCATTTCTGGATGGTAGAGTCAGTGGGACAAAGAACCCATCCCTGGCTAGGAGTGGAGCTGTCTTCAAAACTCTACCCATGACATAGGAAGGCCATCTGCTGGGGCTGGTAGTTCCTTTGCCACCCGTGTGCCCTATGTGAAAGGCCCTCTATACCAGGGGCTATATCTTGGTCCCTAGGAACCACAGCCCAATGCAAGGAGGGCTGGGAGGAGCCTGTTACATTTTCTTTTGCAAAAAAATGTTTTATATACATTGTTTTTGATAATCATCTAAGGCTAGATGTAGGGTCTTTCAAATGCTAAGTATGTGCTCTATCACACAGCCACATCCCATCCAGCTTATCTTTTTAGAAACAGGGTCTCATTATATTGCCAGGCTGACCTCAAACTCCTGTGCTTTTGCTTCAGCTTCCAGAGTGCTAGGACTCCCAGCCCAGAGAACCCCAGCATCTGTTGATTTATTGCAACTGAACATCTTCTATTATGTCAGCCTCTCAACTCATCCAGTCACTTAATGATGAATCTGCATGAGATTTAAAGTGCTGAGATCATGAAACAGATGGGGAAAGTGGCAGGACCCACACCTGAGTGAAAAGAGCTGTAGATGGTGACACCACTGAAAAACTTGCTTGGACCAGGAAAATGCTGGGTTCTGTAGTGGGCATGAACAGCCACAAAGAACAGGAAACAGAAGGGGTGGGGGTTGGGAAGACAAAAGTTTAAGGACCACATCTACAGAGGATGTTTTTGCTGTGTAACAACAGAGGGCCATGTGACCAGGGAGCAAGCTGGTCTCTCCTCTTCACATAATTAACTGCTGCCATCCTGGAACTCACCTTCATGGCCTCATCCACCAATCCTAGTCACCTAGAGGTCCCACCTGCAGATGTCATCAGGAATTTCCAACACAACTTTTGAGGTCATATTCAGTTGAGCACATCTGCAAAGTCCCTTTTCACTTCCAGCAGCATCTTTCAGGAGTTGTCTTCTTAGTGTTCTTTCTGTACAGTATTCTGGGTAAAGTTCTGTGTGAGACAGTAGATGTATAGTAACTTTCAAGCCTGTGGCCTCTTACTCCCAACCCCCACATGGGGACTTGAAAAAATTCTAATTTGTATCAGTTCTAGGTCATTCACTTTTTTCTGGTTTAGTGGGTTAGCGGCCTGTCTATGATGCCTTTGTTTACCCAAAGCCCCTTAGAGGTATATAACTACATTTATGTCTATGTGATACTTTAGATTTTTACATTTACGTTATGTGGATTTGCTTGCATGAGTTTATGTGCACCAGATGCATGCAGGAGCCAGCAAATGCAAGATCTTCTAAAATTAGGGTTTTCTGTTTGTTTTTTAGTTTTTCAAGATAGGGTGACTCTGTATAACTCCAGCTGTAGACCAGGACAGCCTGGACAGTCATAAAGACCTGCCTACCTCTGTCTCTCGAGTGCTGGGATTAAGGGGGCTACCACTGCTCAGTGTAGCAAGTGTTTTTGACTCTCCATTTGGATGATGGGGATCAAAGATAGGTTCTCTGCAAGAGTGCTAAGTGCTAAGCTATCTTCTCAGCCTGAGATATATTTATTAATAATGTGTATTATTTGTGTGTGCTGGTACTAGAGTCTGTGTGCACACATAAAGGTGAAAAGAGGGTTTTGGGTCTCTCCATGAATTTTGGGATTGTGTTTTTGGCTCAGCTAGAAGCCAGCAATCCTCGTTTGCACTCCTGCTTGGAACTAGGATTATAAGTATAGCACTTGTTTTGTGGCTGCTGGGATATTAACTCTGGTCTTCATGAATGATTGTGCAGCAAGTGCTCTTAACTACCGAGCCCTCTCTCCACACTGCCTCTGATACACTTTTCAAGTTCTTTTCTGTGTACTAAAGGCAGGGTTGAAACTGAATTGTTTTCTGCACTGAGGATACCCAGCTGGTTAACATATGCTGTACTTTTCCTTACTGAATTTCCTTGGTATCTTTATCCAAAATCAATAACCTTGGTGGGGAACAACAGTGTGTTGTGGCAAAGGATTAAGTGCCAACACCTGCTTCAACTAGGTAGATTAGGAAATTTCCAAAAGACGTAACTTTCAGAACATTGAAGGTGCTAGCCAGGAGCCGGGATAATGAGTGAGTGGGTACAGAGTGTGTTTGTATTATTGAAACCAGAGTTATCTTTTGGTTGAAATGGTCAAATGTATGCTTCTTTTTTAAAGATTTTATATCTGTGTGTATGTATGTGTACCACATGTATGTCTGGTACCTGGAAGGTCAGAAGAGAACATTGGATCTCTTACAACTGAAGTTACAGATGGTGGTTAGCCATTTTATGAGTGCTAGGAACAGAACCCCTATCCTCTGAAAGAACAAATATCCTTAACCACTGAGCCATCTCTAGACCCCAGTTGTATGTTTTACCATACACAAAAGCTACTTTACTAGGTAATTTCTGAATTCTTTCACTGAATTGTGTTACCAACTTCATCTCTAGCCCCCTCCTCAAGTTACTGTGTTATTCTAGGTCCTTTGCTGTTTGTTTTTTTTGTTTGTTTGTTTGTTTTATCCAGGGGGCTAGCCTTCAATTTGTACCTTGGCCTGCTGAATGCTGGGATTATACAAACTTGAGTATGTTTGCCAGTTTCTAGAAGGCTGGCTATAGTTTTGCTTTTATTATTTGAACATTACATTTCCTTGTAGTTTGGTTGTTTTTTTGTATTTGCACCTTGTCTCTTTACATCATTTCTGCTAATATGGATTGCTTAGAATATTTTACTTAAAGCCACATCATCTGCAAACAAAGCATGGCACTCCTTCACTAGTCTTGGCAGTTTTCTTTTGTCTCAATTCATTAGTCTAGGTAGTAGTGGTGTTAGCACCTCCACAAATAAGTGTCTGCATCTGAGTTACTGAGTCTCTTCACTAGTGCCTTCTGGAAAGTTTTAGCCACTGTGCCATTATATTCCTAGTGAGTAATGTTGATTACTTTTTCAGGTGCTAGTCATTAGCTGTTTTGTTTTTACTTAAAAAGTGGGTAAAATATCTAATTTAATCAGGTTATCTTCTTGAATTGTGAATCCAGTCAGATAAATGCATTTTCTCCCAATCTCTGGTTTACAGTGTCTTCTACAACAACACAGAGTAAGGAATTTCAAATTTAAGTTACTAACAGACTTTATGAATCACACCTAAATTCCTTTAAAAAAACTACTCCTTGGTCATGAAGGTTTTCTCCTGTGGGTTTGTTTGTTATGTTAGGGGCTGCACCCAGCACCTCCAGCAGGGTAAGCACTATCTGGTGATGGGAGATGTTATTCTGTAAATATGTTTCTCATACTGGTTAATTAATAAAGCCCTGTTGGCCAATAGAAAACTAGATAGGCGGGGCTAGGAGACTAAGAGGAGGAAAGAGGAAGTGAGTAGGGAGGAGTCAAGATGTAGCCCGGAGAGGAAGGAAGACGCCAGCCGCGGCTCCTGGATAAGATGAGCCACGTGGAAATACTTAGATAAGTAGAAATGGGTTAATAATCAAGAAAGAGCTAGCCCATAAACAATAATGGTAACTGGCCAACAGGATTGTATCAAATACAGAGTCTCTAAGTGTTATTTGGGGCTTACATGGCTGCGGGACCATGGCGGAAGGACCAGCTGCAGCCGGCAGGAAAAACAATCTGGTGAACTACAATCTTTCATAAATTTTATAAATTGTTTTAGCTTGGGCTAGCTAGATGACTTAGTACTTGAAGACTCCACAGATTTGTCCTGTCCTCCATATGTAGGCACAGACACAGTAGGAGCTTTATGTTTCTGGTCAATTTAAATTTTTCCCTAGTGAGTGGCCTGTTCCAATGTTTGATGAAAAAGCTTAAGTTGAAATTTTCTTGGCATCATTGCTGAAAACAGTTGCCATTTGGCGGTATGCGTGTTGCTGAGCAAGTCTTTGTCTTTGTTACAGTACCTTTAGCTATAGAACACTTGGGAAGCAGACACCCCCTTATTTTTATTTATTTGTTTATTTAGAGTGCCAGGCTCTTAGGGTCCTGACAGGGTTGGCCAAGTACTCTACCTTGAACTGTACTTTCCTATTTTCTTTCATTTCAAAATTGTAGTTTTTCATTTGCATATGAATTGTAGACTCGTTTTGTTAAGCTTCCATAAAAACTGCACTGTACAGGCAGGCAGATCTGAGTTAGAGTTTTAAGATAGCCAGGGCTACAGAGAGAAACCTGGTCTGGAAACAAACAAAAACGGCATTGTTATAGGGAGGGGACTACAGTGATCTATTGAGAAATTTGTCTGCTCACCTTTTTTTTTTTAATGGAAAGCGGGAATATCATCAGTTATGCAAAAAATTATTGAACTGGAGTGATGGCTCAGCAATTAAAAGCCTTTACAATTAAGGTTCGTTTCCTGAGGACCTGAGTCAGATGGCTTGTAACTAACTTCAGCTCCTGGAGGATCTGACACTTTCTTCTGGACTCCTCAGGTATCTGTACTTTCATGCACAGATGCACATATATATATACGTAATATAAAATCTATGAATTCTACTAAAAGCAAATTGGAGACCAAGCTGATCTTGATTTGTCAATCAGCCTACCTGATGAGGCTACAGGTATGTCACACCTGGCAGCCTGCTATGACTGAGAAGTATGTCTGAGTCTGCCCTCCTCCCTTTGTGCCTCTTGTTCACAGATTCTGGGGAGCAGGTGCTGGTAGACGTGGAGACCAAGAGTAATAAAGAGATCATGGAGCACATAAAGAAAATTTTGGGCAAGAAAGAGTGAGTTACTGGGATGGCCTGACAAGAGCAAACCTTAGTCCCCAAAATGTGAGGGTAAAGGGGACGTGCAGAGAAGGTGTGGAGAGGAAAGGTTTCCAGCCCCAGTTAGTAACAAGACCTTGGGTGACAGGATCAGTTCAGGCCTGGTCTTTCTGCCCAGCAGATGTAAGCTCAAGTCACCCAATCTTTTGTCCACATCCTTCCTGTGAAAGTGGACAAGGGTGGTCCCTGCCCTGGCATGCATGCAGCTAAAGGGAAGCTTAGACCCTGTTCCCAAATTTCTGTTTTGCTCTTTGAACGAGGAAGGACAGGAAGAACGTAAGTGAAGCCAAAAAGTCTTTGAAGACTCAGGCTCCTTTGCCCTTTCCCTGTGGGATGCTCCAGTGGGCTGTTTCCCAGTGCCTTTCCCCTCACAGGGTTGTTTGGACGCTTTGGTCATGCTTTGCTACTGTGTGTGTTCCTTGGCAGGGAGACCCTCAGAGAGGAGGAGCTGGAGAAACAGCAGCGATCTCATCCAGCCAACTTTGGCCCCCGGAAGTACTGCTTGCGGGAGTGCATGTGCGAAGTGGAAGGTCAGGTGCCCTGCCCTGGTCTGGTGCCTTTACCCAAGGAGATGACAGGGAAGTACAAAGCTGCTCTGAAAGCCAGCACTTAGGTCTGAGCAAGATCATTTGGGATGGACTGATGGAACTCTCTGCAATGAAAAGGCCTGCTTGCATGCCCATTTAAAGGACATGGGGAGGAGGACAGGGTTGCCAGCTGCTGAGCGCATGTCAATAAAAGATTTAGTCTTCCTGTACATGTTAAGTCTGGAAGCTGATGAGGACTACTTATCTGTTGGCTGTAGCAGAGATCTTCTGCCCTTGAGAGTGAAGATGCCACCAAGTGACTTGGAGTCAAGTTGATGTTGATTCTCAACCCTTGCTTACCAGGTTGAAAAAAGAATATGTGTGACATTTTTTGCCTTGTTTTGATTAAGACAGTGTTTCAACCCTTGCTTACTAGGTTGAAAAAGAATATGTCTGACTTTTTTTTTTTTTTTTTTTTTTGCCTTGTTTTCTTTAAGACAGCCTTTTTCTGTATAACAGCTCTGTAGACCAGGGTGGCCTCAGGGAGGCAGTGAAGCTGGCATGCTTAGATTTACAGAATAGTGCCTTTCCATCCTCTGCTCTGGCTCTGGGTTGTGATTCTGCAGTAGACCTGTGTTCAAGTGGCCTGAAGGAGCTGCAGTGGAATGGACGCTTGTGGCTCTAATGTGTAAGTGTGGTTGACCTTAGTCCTGACTATGGTGCCTAGCAAAGCTACAGGAACAACATATGGGTAGCTGATAATTTCTATAGAGCTACTGTTACTGATGGCAGTAGATGCAGGTGTGAGGAAACCAATGGCACTGGGAGAAATCATCTCTTTAAATCTGTTTTTTCCTATTTAGGTTTTACACACATGAAACTAATTGACCATACAAGGACTTGAGTTGATGTGATGGTCCTCTGAAGTGATGATTTTTATATTGAGGTATCACTGGCTGTCAGGATCTGATTCGGGCTTCTGAACCCTCAATTGTAAAGACCAGAAGATGTAAGAGTAGTTCATTCAACTACTAAATCTGAGGACACATTTTTTTTTTTTACTCCATAGCAAATACCTAGTATGTAGGTCTGACACCTGACTGCACACTTGTATGTAAGGTCCACCAATCTCTAAGTCTATGTAAAGTCCTTACCTCCATGCTGGATGGCCATAGAGAGTTCAGTCCAAGTATTTCTACCAAAGGTCTTTCCAACTGATGGAGGTCACTTTGGGTCAAGGTTAAGGTGTTGATGGAGGGCAGAGAATGGGCTCGGGCCACACATTACTGTTTTGAGGAAAAAATGATGAGTGGTACACATGCTAGTCTTTAATTTACTTTAATAGTATAAACCTCATGTAGGTAGTATTAAGCCACAACAACAAAGCCACATTGAACAGCATTTAGTAAAAGGCGCTCATAACCATGCACAGCAACTCTACATAGACACAACGATGCAGATTCTCCTTCAGGAGTGAAGACATTGATTAGATAGAAAATTCAATTTAAAAAGAACATGCGGGTTTTAAATGCCATCACATAGCTCATTTACATAGGGAGAAAAGCTACAAAATGGTAGCTCTCCACAGGTTTTAAACCTGGAATCAAAAGGTAATGGCATCCATGGTGTTTTCTATAGTATGAAGGGCAGAGTTATACAACCGGTCCCAAGAAAATTCCACACTGGGCTTTCCTTTAGTAGATGTCCTTTAAAAGGGGGGGTGGGGGTGGGGGTGCAGATAATGCGCTGTTATCTTAACAGAGAAATCCAAACTACAGGTACAAACTAGTTGGTACTATGAAAAATGTGCAGCTTCTCAGTTATAAAACTAGTTGAACACTGATTTACAAGATATTTGGGAAAACCAGACTAGAAAAATATTCCAGCACTTGAGTTGTGTGTGCATTGGCATCTGTGAATGAGCAGGCTATTGGGATGACAACTGATGATGGTACTTTCCCAAAGAAAGGCCATTTTTAATGTGCAGTGTATACCAAATGTTACCCAAACACTAAAACTTAATAGTGACATAACGTTGAGCATTTTCTCTACATTCCATGTAGAAATATCAAAATTATTGAAAATTAACTGAAAGTGCGTATTACTGAGCATTTGAAATAATCTGATGTTCTTCTCCTTCCTAAGCCACTTTTAAACTCACTCTTAGGTTGCTGCTAAAGACAATAGCCCCCAAAGAAAATGGAAGGACTCATTTAGAGACTGCCGAGCTTCCCTGTGTTATACTTGGAAAGCCACTTTGAATAGTGTGATTGTCACAACAGGCAAGATTGAACAACCATGAGGAGTGAGGACAGGGACAAAAGTGGGAAGTTGAAGCCAAATGACCCACGTCTCACCAAAGGCACTGAGGACTATAGTCTTAACAATTATTTTTTAAAACACAAAGAGCAACAACCTTGTGGGTCAGGCAAGTTTTTGCACTGGTTTCCTCCAAGCCAGGTGCTTGTTCACCATGACCACTAGCAGCTCTGCCAGGCTGGGCCCTGGCTCCCAAGTCCTGTCCCAGCCTAAAATCCCAATCATAGGGAACAAAATTTCATCAGAATAACCTGGTGGATGAGCCTTAGCTTTCTTACTATTAACTACAGCTTTTATAGAACGTAGTTAGGTCAGTATAACCCCTTCACTTGTGCTTCTAGTTAAAGGGACATACTATTTGTGGTTTATATGCCACAAGTTAGCTATTAGCATTGTTTTTAAAGAATGTTTGGAAGGCTGGTTATTTTTATGGCCAGACAGTACCCAAGAAAGCACAGGGTAAACAAACAAGACTGCTACAGCCTCTGGGATCCCAAGTGCCTGTTTCGGTCACTAAGTTCCTTCTAGTTAGGCTAAACTGGCTTGTGAAAAGCGGGTTTAAGCTAACATGTCTTCCACCACCTTCTGGGCCCTTCTAAACCTAGAAAACTGCCCTCCTGTCAGGCCCTTTCCAGGCAGCTCCCTGTCCCAGGAAAATGAAGTTGGTAAGAAATTTACCAGTACATTCCTGTCCAGGGAACCTTGCAATACCCACATCCATTCACATTAGCAACACTAGCATCAACTCTTGACAACACAGAAGTTTGGATACATGGCTACGTGTCTGTATACATAATGTACACCTATATACACACATTATATACACTGTACAAAGAAAATATGAACACATGTACATTCAATCAGTCATCTAGGCCTGTAAATCTGGACAAACACAGTGCGGCCAAAGGGACAGGTTGTGCACAGAAAGTGCACACTGATGGGAGGCACTCAATGAGGAAGTCCAGAACCTTGTACAAAACACCTAGGCCAACCATCTCATTTTGGAGTTGGCTTTAAAAATTGACATCAGAGTTAAGACTTTTGCAGAGAGCCACATAATCTAGAGACAAAACAAGAGGTGGGGTACCGGTTCTGCCAGTGTGGGATGTTCCCAGGGCCCTCCCACTGGAGAAAAGTAGCAGTCAGATGGTGCTTTTTATGGACTGGATTAGAAGAGAGTTTCAGCAGCACCAACAGTCCCACTGTACACCCAGTCACTGGAGAGAACAACAGGCTTCCAGACTTCCAGACACCCCCTCCCCCACTGCGCGCACACGCGCGCACACGCACACACACACACACACACACACACACACACACCGTATCTCAGAAGACAGATCCTGCTGTCAGGACTACCCTTCAAGAAACAAGGTGTGTAGTACAGATGCTGCTGCTCCACTTGGGGGGTCACACTGGCCACTTTGGTTGATGTAGTAACTACCTCAGAATACTGTCCACATCTAATACTGACACTGAAACTAGAGAACCACCCCAAGGGCATAAGAAACTCCACTTGAACTTCAGTATAGAAATCCAGACAGCACAACCCCAACTGCAGCCTCAGGAAGAGACTAGGTAGTAAATAAGCCCCTTCAATACACACTGCAAACTGGAAGGATGGTGACACACTGTATTCAACACCTTGAGTAACTAGGGTGATTTTCTTAGGGAATTTGGTCTTTGTCTACATCTCCTGGCCTTTTTATCCCAATTTTAACCTGGAACTCTCTTAACTTTAGTTGAGATACTTCTGGAAAAGAGCCTAGTTAGCCAGGCTCCTACCTGAGAGTAGCCAAGTCACTGTGTGTCTATCCACCTACCTGAGAGAGGAGTCTCTAGACAAGCCTGTCCTGCTTCATTAAACCTGGGAGTATCACAGACTCTTTAATCAAGGGTGGAAAGCCCTGAAAACTGACTGGATTGGGCTCTCTTAAAGAAACGACTGGGGTTGACCTTCCTAGGTCCAACTGAGAAGATGGAATGGAGCAGCACTCAAGTTTGAAATGATAGCAGTTAATGAGAACATTGTGTGGACACGAGTGTTAAAGGCAAGGCCACAAATATCTGGACAACCAGTGAAGGAGCATGGCCCAAAGTGGCCCTGTAAATTGGCCATTACCAATGAGAGGACTGGGCAGGTTAGAATCTCCAACCTTTTTCCGAGCAAAATCTCTCCCCTGTCATACCCTCTCCAGTGCCATTTTTATCAGAGGTTGGCATTTCTTATGCAACCATGGTCTAAATAGCCTGATGGGGATGCCCAGGCCCTGTCTGAGTGGCCTAGAAATGACTGGCATGCTCACATGTAAAATCATAGGACAAGCAAGGATGTTCAGATACACTATAGGTACCCTCTAAAGAAAGGAAAGAGACCCAATACTCATGTCCAGCCATTGTCTTAATTTTGAATATGCAAATAAAAAGAAAACTTTAAGCTGGCGAAATTAAGTTCTTTCCATCATTTTATACTGGCCATTCCCATTATTTTCCAATACTGTCTTCAAAATCTAGCTGGGAATTTAGAAGCTAGAGATGATATATGCACTTAAAGTCCCAAAACAGTGAAAGAAATGTCAATAATGCAAAAGGAAACAGCCTGTCTAGCCTTGAACCTCATAGCTGTACCTGTCCATCTACAGACACAAACTTAACCTTATAGGAGGTAATTTTCTTAATTTCTGCTAATCAAAAAGCAAGTATCAAGTGCCTATCTATCCCAACCTTCCACTTTTCCCCGGCTGCTGCCAACTTGTACCCATGGGAATGCAGAGATCTTTAAGTCTGATCTGACTTTCTTGGAACTGAATTCTACATTCTTGTTGGAAACTATGGTCATTATAACTATTTTGCTTTTACTTTTTGACTTGGGTACTGGGGATGGACCTAGTGCATGCTAGGCAAGTACTCTACCACTAAGTCACCACCCCACCTCACTCCCTAGACCCCTTTAAAACTCAAAAGGAGTTTCCTCATTAAGTTGCTCAGGTTGACCCTGAATCTATAATCCTCCTGACTCAGCCTCGCAAGTGTTGACCCACCTCACTCCCTAGACCCCTTTAAAACTCAAAAGGAGTTTCCTCATTAAGTTGCTCAGGTTGACCCTGAATCTATAATCCTCCTGACTCAGCCTCGCAAGTGTTGAGGTTACAGGCCTGCACTATGTGCCCTGTCTGGGGACTGCTTTTGGATCCTTTTTTGAAAGAGTGGTTTGCTTCTATTATTTCAAACACCCCAGACAGCTTTGTTGGACTAGCACATACCTGGGAGAACTGAATAGCATGAGATCCCAATACACTGAAAACCACATACTTACAATTAGAAAGAATTTATCTTGATGTCTTTTGTTCTGCTAACTGAGGCCCACTCCCTCACCAGGCAGCAAAGATACATAGCTTCCATTTAGCAGCAGGTTCTGAATGACCACAGATACTGGCCCCTTTCCAGGCATACCAGGAACAGAAATCCTCACTGCCCCTGTACAGCATGAACTACTACAGGTCATACTCAGGAAGTGTTGTTAAAGGGTGTAGATCACCCACCTTGCACTTTTTGGTCAAAGGGTCCAGTTCCTATGAGATGGTAGAGAGAGCTGGGCATACTTTCAGTCACTGGAGAATTACTCTCATCACAGGAACTTAAGCGAGGTTCTGGAAGAGTCTGCAGATACACATGTCTAGCTGGCACAGCAGCTCTTCTTAGTGGGTCAATACCAATAATCCACATTTCACTGAGAAATTTAGCCCAGCACCACCACTGCACAAAGCTAGGAGTGTTGCTCTCTTCTAAATGTGAATGATTGTCTCCTGTACCCTAGTGAGTTTTCACAGAAATCATTAGCATTTTGACAAAAAGGACAGTTTTCCATATTCCCTGTCCACAGGCAAGATGTTACATTGCAGATTTGATAAGAAGTGCTTAGAAAGTGCTAACATTACCCTGGTAATTAGTAGCTATTAATTCCAAGGACTCTTTTTTTGTTTTAAATGTATTTACACATACTGTTTTTAGGTTCTTTCAATACTAGTCTCTGACATTATAAAACTTCAGTATTGTTTTTTGCCCTTTGAGAATTTCTAAATACAAATTGAATTAGAAGATTGTTCCAAAATCTGCTTCACCAAAAGGCATTAAAACATTTCTTAGGGCAGGGAAGCGTTCTACTTGTCTTTAGTTGCTATTGTCTGGGATGAACAGGAGGAAGTGGCTAATACACTGCAGACACCTGCACACACCAAGACATTGCTACTTTCCTTCCCTTGCACCTGCACAGTCCTAGGAGGCATCCACTGCTGGCAGCTTCTGGGTGTGCATTATAGACTGGCTCCGGTGATCTGGCCATTATATTCAGCTGTCTCCATCTTGAGGATGTAGGGAATTATGCTGTCTATTGAAACATTGCCAATGAGACCAGTAAAAAAAAGTTCTTCTGTTATGTTGGAGCTCATGAGCCTAAGTGCTGGCAGACGGACAAGAATCCTGGCCAACCTGGAAGAAAGAGTAGGCGTTAAGAGAAATGGGGCATCTGGCTGCCTGTGGCCCAGCCCAGGATAACTCCTGAAGGTCCTTTTGGAACCACACAGAACTAACTAAATAGACCTATATTGACCTGTCTCTTTTGTTGCTGAACTAAAAAACAAAGCAACAAGAGTTAAACATGAAGAAGAAAAAAAAATACAAAAAGTGTATGTCCAAGATTGGTGAAACGGCTCAGTGAATAAAGGCACTCACTGGTTTCCTTATAGAGGAAGGAAAACCAACTCCTACAACTTGTCCTCAGCTCTCCCCAAGTGCACACATGCATGCCCACACATACACAACATAAATGTAAAGAGAATTTAACAGTAAGTATGAAAAGTTCTTGTGCTGTTAAAAGCTACTCTTCCTTCCTGCACACAAACAAACTGGAGATTCATCAACAGACAATAGGTTAAAGTATAGAATGTTCCTATAATTAAGTGCTACAAACTCATTAGGAAGAATACTGTGGTGATGCCTATCTGCAACCACAGCACTCAGAAAACTGAGTCAAGAGGAGTAAAAGCTGGAGGCCAGCTTGTGCTATACACTGAAACAACAATTTATAGTTACTTGTAAGCAAAGAGAGACATATTGCTCGGTGCATATTTAAAAGGAGCACAGCTGTATGCTGCACATATCTGTGTGTGTAATGTATGCATTTGGAAGAATACTTACCATATTCTCAGAGTAGGGTCCTCTTGGCATGTTAGCCATGGGAAGGTAGGCAAAGTGTGTCAGTAGCCAAGTGAAAAAAGGTTGAAACCCTTCTGGAATTTATGATCCCAATTACAAATAAACATGATTTCAAAGTACATACATACATACACACACACATATATATACATATATACATACACACACACATATATATGTATATAACACACATAGTAGGTATCCTTGAATGATAAAGTAATTTTCTTTCTAGAATGTTCCAAGTTTACTACAGTGCCTAAATTGTTTATGGATTTTTTTTTTTTTTAAGATTTATGTGTATGAATGTTTTACCTGTGTATATATAAATGCATTACATGAATGCCAGGTGCCTGCAGAGGTCAGAGAATGTTTGATCCCTGAATACTGAGTTATAGACAAGTATAAGTGCCCATGTGGGTTCTGGAAACTGAACACTGGTCCTCTGCAAGAGCAGTAAGTACTCTGCTGAGCCACCTAAAGAAGGTTGAGACTTCTTGGGGGTTGCCTAATACCACTGAAAACAACAGATATTTACAATTCATAATAGCAAAACTATAGTTATGAAATAGCAACAAATTTTGTTTTTTGAGACAGGGTTTCTTTGTGTAGCTTTGGCTGTTCTGGAATTAACTTTGTACACCAGGCTGGCCTCAAACTCACAAAGATCCTCCTGCTTCTCTATCTCATTGGCTGGGGGGGAGGGGGGGCACCACAACATGAGGAGCTGTATTAAAGAGTCATAGTATTAAGAAGTTTAAGAACCACTGCTCTAGTAACTTGTTTTTAAAAAGGGAGTAGGGAGCTGGCAAGATGGCTCAGTGGGTAAAGGTGTAGGTTGCCAAACTTGATTTTCACCTGAATTTGATTCCCAGATTCCTAGGCTGTCCTTTTACTTCTAACACATGCCCTATAGCATGTGTGCACCAACAAAGTTACACAGATAGGAAGTAGGTCCCATGCATGGTAGTAAATGCCTTTAATCCTAGCACCTAGGAGGATCTCTGAGTTTGAAGCCAGCTTGGTCTACATAGTGAGTTCTTAAGATATATACTTTCTATAAGCATACTCTGATTTCATTTCTAACTGCTACATGTGTCCACACATTTACATATTACACACACACACACACACACACACACACACACACACACACACACACACACACTCACTCACTCCTAGAGAGTATGCAAAAAGAATTACAATAGAATATGCTATATATACTAAAGTCCTCCCCTGAGGAAATGCCTAAGTGGGTTTTTGATTTCTGTAGGAAAGCTTTTCTCAGTTTTGTCCCTGAATCGTATGGTGTCTTTATCTCAACCCTCTTTCCCCGATCCCTGACTGGACCAGGAATGCTGCAGAATTTTGGTTCTAGAGTGAGGAGCTCTTCTGCAGTCTCTAGGACCACCTACCACAGGAACTATGTATGGGAACACTGTGGCCTCCTAAGAGAACACCATCCTTGCAACCAGGCCAGAATGGAATTGTGGGAATGGATGCATAAGCAGACAATCTCATTCTGTATGTACCACTCTCCACATGTGACTCCAGGTTTTCAGTGACCCCAGTAGAAGTGGGTTTGGGGGACTTGAATATGGGCTAAGGAAATGGAGCACAAACCTATCTTGACTTTACACAGAAAAACCTACCAGAGCCACTGGTACAACAGCATTTCCTTTGAGAAGCACAAGGCAGGAAGAGGAGCCTACAATGGAATTCTACACAAGGATACAAATCTGGGAAAAGCTGGTTAAATGTCTTTCTTGATTGTTGTTTTTGTTTACTTTGAGAGGAAAGGGAGAGTAACAAAATTTGACCTGGAAAAACTTGCCTTGCATTCTATTCTTTGGCAGACTGTCTAAATCTGTATTAGGCTAATACACATACCCTATTGTTAAAATATTGCTAATTAATTCTTATCTATATAAAAGGACTTTTCCCCCATCAGTTTTATCTAAGGGCAAAATTACCTTATGTAGGGGCCAGATTTCATTTTTGGATTCAGTGCTGCCTTTCCCTCTAGGTACTGACACCTCTGTAAACTGTGAGAACTGAGCCTCAGGGAGTTAGTTCTAGAAAAGCACTCCCTTTCTGACTGTCACCAGCAATCTCAAGCTTCCTGCCTAGCACTCTCTTATGCTTGCACACTCTTACCTGGAGATGTAAGTGAACTAACAGAGGCTCTGCCAGGTTGATACAATCTAACCCAGCCATCTCCCCACCCTCTTCTGTGCTGAGCAGGGCCATGTGCCTCACCTGTATGTGTCTTCTGAGTAGGTTTTCTGCACATAGTCCTGTAGTTCCATCTGTGCTTTCTCCTGAAATTTCTCAATCTGGCTTGTGCCTGTCAAACCTGGATGATCTGAAAACAGAAAAGTATCACCAAGTTTCTCTTTGTATTTGGAAAATGTCATAGACATCTTAATCTTTTTTATTAACTTGATAAGCTTATCAAATATAAGCAATTGAACTCTGAAGGATGGCTCAGTGAATTAGGAAGTTGTCAGAACACTGGCTTTGTCTCTGTATTTTTCCCAAGGTTGTATGAGATCCAGGACAGGGTGTGACTCCTAGGTAGAGCCTCAACAGCTCTCCTGGATTGGCTCTAGACTTCTTTCTTTTTTACTACTGTAGAAACAGATTTTTAAAGATAAATGAGGAATAATTTCTTCCTACATGTTTAATTACATAATAACATAAGTATCTTTTTACATAAGTATCTTTTTAATAGATACTTTTGTTTTAGAGTGAGGACTCTAAGAAAAGCTGTGCTACATTCAGCCCTTGCTGTTGAGGTCAATGATCAATGAGGTCAATGAGGTCAAGTGACTTCTCCAGAGGCTTTGAGAACAGATACAGAGATGAAGAATGTGAGGCTGTTAAGTTGTCATTTGCTTTCCACCAGAATAATTCTGCCTCTTCAGCTGCTACAGTAGCTGCATTTTAGTAGCTATTACTATCCATAGAGATAATAAAGTTGAGTTTAAATCTGCTCAGAGAACCTGGAAACCAACAGAGCCCCCACTCCCCGCCCCACCCCACCCACACACACACAAAGTACCATTGGATGGTGGTCTTATTTGGCCAATGGCTTGGTTAGGGTACAGATTGAATCTATTCAGAACATGAATCCCCAGGCACATTTATTCAGGGCTATAGAGGCAAGGATTTAAATACTATATTGACGATAGGTAGATAGCAAGCAAAGTACTCATTATAAACACACTGAGTTATGTAAAATATAAAAGGACTCTCCTACAACATTAAGAAACACCAGTAGACACAGTGCTAAGCGTCACAAGTCCCCACCGCATATCTTACCAGGGCTAAAGAGAACTATAGCTTTAAGGTATGCGTACTCATAGCCATCTATATCCAGTTTCGCCATGCTGTTACAAAACTCCTGCAGCTTCCAGATATGCTCCATGACTTGCTTTATCCGGTCACCAGAAAGCTTATCTAGAAACAAAAATCATAGAGCCCCTGAGGAAAACTGCTAAGAACAAGACCAGTCTTTTAAGGAGACCGCATAGACAAATGGAGGTTAAGTTCACTCTTTAGAGAACCAAGTCTTTTCAAGCTGGTCAAGAGCTGCATTTCTAGATGAAAGTGAAGTAACAAGAGGTGTTTGTGTCTGGAGAGATGGTTAAGGAGTTAAAGAGCACTCACTGCTCTTGTAGAAGACTTGGTTTCAGTTCCCAGAACCACACAATGGCTTACAATAATCTGTAGCACTGGTTCAAGGAGATTTGATGCCTTCTTTTGATTTCTGTGAGCACTGTACACATGTGATGCAGACAAACACACACACACACACACACACACACACACACACACACACACACAAAATAAAAACTTATTTTTAAAAAAAGGTTAGTTAGCAGCCTTGTCTACACTGCCTCAGTAATGCAGCTAATTCAGCCTGTGTAGTAGCCAAGGGGTAATTCCTTTATAATAACTCATTCCTCAGTTCGTTATGGCCTTCTGTAGGGCCATAATGAATTTCCGATTTCCAAAGCTGCTATTCCACTTGACTGTCAAATATTAGATGGCCACTGCAGCTTTTACTAGAAGACAGTTGTCCTTTCATAAAGAATAGCTGGGTCAATTCTGACACAGCTGGCCTTCGTTATCCTGGCACAAATTGGATCAAGATACATTTTATTCCTGTATCTCTAGGACCTACCTTCCTGGATACTGTTCTGCAGATGGTTGACAATGGCTGCCAGGATGGTAGAAAGACTCATGACCTGGGCACACTGGGCCAGGCCAAGAGTGAAGAGCTCATTCCAGCAGGCCCGCACCAGGCTGGTATTGCAGTCCTGTCTGGGAACATAAGGATAAGGCTGAGTATGGTGCATGTGGTCGACTAAGTATGTGAGCTGTATGAGCTCAAAGCCTCAGCACCATTCACCTAGTAGTAAGGATGTTACAACGATCTAGTATAAATTCAAGGTCATCCCCAGGAAAATTACCAAGGTCTTGAATAAGTTCATGAAGGTTTTAACTAAAGTCCCTTATTCTCTTTGACTTTTTTAGGGCTAGCAAGGGTGGCCCAACAGGTAAAGATGCTTGCCATTAAGCCTAGTGACCTGAGTTCTATCCCCAAAATCCACATGGTAGAGAGAACCAATTCCCCCAAATTTTTCTCTGATCTTCACAGGCAAGCTGTGACATACATATTTAAAAAAGAAAAACATTTTTTTATGTATATATGGTATATGTACATGACTGTAGGGTTATATATGCATGTGTACATTTACAATTAAGCCAGAGGTCAGCATCAACTGTCTTCCTTAACCACACTTGACCTTATTTTTGAGACAGAGTCCCTTAGTGAGTCTGATGCTTACTGATTTGCCTAGGTAGGCTGGCCTCTGAGCTCCAGGGGATTTCTAACTTTACCTGCCCATTTTGGGTTTTACACACATGCACCTTTGTGCCTGGCTTTTACTTTACATGGGTTCTGGGGACCTGAACTTAGGTTTTTATACTTCCACATAGGCTCTTTACTGACCCATGTCCCAAGCCCTAGGAATAAGAAACTTTAATGGGGGTTCAAAAGATACTCAGAGTAGAATGCTTGTCCAGTAGACATAAGTACAAGTGGGTGGAACACTTGTCATCCCAGCACTCAGGAAGTGAAGGTAAGATTAGAAGTAGAAGGTCATCCTCAGCTACATAATCAATTTGAGGCCAATCTATATTACATGAGATAGGGTCTATATAGCTCTGGTCTATATAGCTAAATCCTTTTGCCACACTATCTCCTGAGTATTGAGACTAAAGGTATGTACCACTATACCTGGCTATAAACTTTAAAGTTTTCTTAAAATTTATTAAATCAAGCATAGAATATTGATGCACACGTAAAATACTATCACTGAGGAGGCTGACACAGATAAAAATCCATAGGGCTCTCTTGCTAGACAGCTAAGCCTATGTGGAGAGTTCCAGGCTAGTAAGAGACCCTGTCTCACAAAAGGTATATACCTAAGAATATCTGAGGTTATCTTTTTTTCCCCACACAGAGGCGTGCGTGTGTGTGTGTGTGTGTGTGTGTGTGTGTGTGTGTGTGTGTGTGTGTGTGTGTGTGTGTACGTGTTTACACACACGGGTATACAACCTCTCTAAAGTTGTTTTTTGTGATGCAAAAAGCAAACATTCTATCGCTAAGACACATCCCCAGCTTCTTCACTACAGTTGGTTTCCCATAACATTCTAAATCCTAATAGTCCTGGCTTGGCTCTGGGTATATGGGTGTCTGGGACTCTGGTCCTCCAGCAAAGATAAGAAGCTGGACAGATAAAATGACAAGCACTGAAGAGCAGAAACTCCATAACAAGGCTGCCAGGCAGAAGAGCTAGTCCTGGAACTGAAGCAGCTCTGTTTAGTCAATACTCAGAAGAACGACTGCAGGTGGCACACTGCAGACCCTTATTTCCAAAGCTGCCAGAAAGCTGGAGAAACTGGCTACATGGAGCCATTTCCATATCTCCTTTATTCTCTTAGGATCACTATTCTGACCACTAATTTAGGATCAGTATGTGATTTATTTAAAAAGCAAAACAAACTAAAAAAAAAAAAAAAAACTTCTAAAATGTGCTAGCCTAGGCAAAGAACTCTGGAGGTTTCAAATTGCTCCAATAAAAATAAATTAAAACAAACAACCCCTCCCCACCTCAGGAAGTGGGAGTATCACTGTTTAGCTACACATCAGAACATCTTCACATACTAGTACTATTAACCCTGAGATGTCAACTATCTCCCAGATGGCATCAAGGGCAGGACAGAGTTACCTGAATTTGCAAATGTTTGTTCAGTAATTATTGCTTGTCCAGTTGCCCTGAGAATAACAAACCAAACCTTTCCATCTCTCCTTTAATAATTAAGTATGGTGAACTACTGTTTTCTCTACATGGGGGCTGGGGTGGGGTTGGGGTTGTATGCCAAGTACTCAACCCAGTAGCACAATGCTATATGAAGATCCCCTTGCATATGTAGCTTTGTCAGCTTTCACTTCTGGCAAGGATTCTATGGAGAGGAAAACTGAAGGCTGAGAGAAGTGAGATGATTTTCCTATAGCCTTACAGCTGTCAAATGCTATTCTTAGGATTCTCAACCTAGATCTACCTACTCTAGGCCACTGCTATGAACCAGTGAACAACCTAATGTTTCTAACCTATAACTTGTTTCATGTCACTATTTATGTTCCTGCCAGACTGTAACCCACAATGGTAGCCTGTTCTGATTGAACATTAGTTAGCACAATAGCAGAGCTAGCATTGGAACTGACAGGGAAACAGGATCATCAAACAGTAATGTTCATGAAAAAGGAAGCAGGAGGGACTTTCTGCAAAGATGACAAAGGCCACTAGTAGTCTTCATAGGCTGGCCAACACTAAGGCAAGGGGATGTACGTTTACAGTACACACAGAAACCAGTACTCTGATACATTCATCCTATCAAAGGCCTAATGGAGCTCCTAGCAACAAGTCCTTGGCACACACAAGTACTGTTTCCTCCAGTCTACTGATTACATTTAATAAAACTTTGGTCTCTGAATAAGGTAAACTGGAACAATCACACTGGATAGGTCCTTAGAGACTTTGTTGGTCATCCCTGGAGAGGAGAATGCCACTACTCAAGGACACCCAGGAAGAAAGGCCACTTACCCAAGTGCCTGGAAGGCTGGGATTGACCTTGCCCAGTGCATGGAGAGGAAAAGCAGGCGGGATGCAGACTCGCAGATGTAATGCACATTGAGGTACTCTGGCATAGGGCTGGGCATCGTAAGCTGGAAAATAGGAGGCACTGTGACATGAGCTAAAGGAGAGGCAGGTGCCCTTTCGTATATCAATAAAGGTAACAGCCAAAGTAGCTGTCTCAGATAACTTAAAAGACCTGTCTTTAGTGGAATATGTGTCCATGTAGCCAAGATTTTCAGCAGCTCCATGGTTTCTTGCTCAGTGACTTGACTCCAGCAGTCTGGATTGGGGTTCAGAGCCTGTATAACCCTTCCCAGCTCAGTCATACAAAGACATCTTCAACAGCTCTCACTTGCAGCTATATTGTTACTTGTCTTAATTCCCCAAGAAGTGTTTTTAAAGGTTGACTTCAAGATAATAAAAGGTTATCCTTGCATGAGAAGATAACATCTCATTGGAAGAACAGCCTGCCAGGGCTCCCGATGCCCTGATTCCACAAAGGCTCTATAGTCAGGGACCTGATCTATTTAAGTGACTGACTAGATCTCTCCAGTACAGAGCACTGAGCCAAGAGAGTCATTCTGGAGACTACAGACTGGATGTGCTGTCAGGCACACACTACAGGCTGGATGGCAGACACAGAAAGAGCATGGGAAAGACTGAGGATTACTAGTATTCTTCAATGATG
The DNA here is from genome assembly GCA_030556225.1 of Cricetiscus sungorus. NCBI lineage: Eukaryota > Metazoa > Chordata > Mammalia > Rodentia > Cricetidae > Cricetiscus > Cricetiscus sungorus. Next base: position 5,680,975 of record JANBXA010000735.1, on the reverse strand, counting down.
GTAGCTATGGCTCTGGTGGGCAATAACTTAAGAAACAAATCTGCAAATGAGTTTATTTGATGGCTTTTATACACAGTAGAGAGGCAACAAGGTGCCCACCCACCTGAGCCAGGCTGTCACAGGAAGGAAGAGGAAGAACAGCCATCCTCTGATCCTCAGTGGCTAGCAGGCACTGAGGCAGTCTATCTGGGCAATGATATGCCACACTTATTGGAGGGTCACTTCAGAACCAATAGCACTATGAAACAGGTATGTAAAGAAGCAACATGAATATGCTTTGGAATTCAAGATTCTGTCACAATTAGAAAATGAGCTCATGCCAGGCAGTGGTGGTGTACACCTTTAATCCCAGCACTCAGGAAGCAGAGGTAGGCAGACCTGTGAATTCGAGGCCAGCATGGTCTACAAAGTGAGTTCCAGGACAATCAGAGCTGTTATACAGAGCAACCCTGCCTTGGAAAAAACAAAACAACCAACCAAAAAAAACCCCACCAAAGTAAATAAGCTGGATGCAATGTCTGACTGACTTTTGAGATTGTATAGTACCTGGCTCCAGCACTAATGTGTACTCACCTTAAATGTGACATGTGTGTCCGAAAGGAGGGGGCCTTCAACTTCAATGATGGGTGTTGACTGGTCTCTGCTGATAACATGGATGCTCCCTCCTCCACTAGCATCTATCCCATCTGCCAGGCTGGGAGGTGAAGCACTATCTGTGGTATTAAGTGCTTTAGCTAAGGTATCAAATGCCCTGTGAGCAAAATGAAGCAGGTATCAATGGCAAATCAATAAGAGAGCTCCAGCTGATTCTACTGAAAGAAGCCACAAATGGAGACAGACAATTCAGCTCCACTCAGAAGGCAGTGACGTTCTTCTTCACCATGTATTTAAGCACTAAGCTATGTACTTTCTATCTTCACATATAAATTCTATTTTTTCCTAACTACCCTAAGACATAAATTTTCTATACTTCATAGTTGTGAGTGCTGAGGTTCACAGATATATTACCTTTTCCAATACCACTCACAAGGTAACTAGAATTCTTTATCATTTAGATCTCATTTTCTTTCTCCTATGCCTAGATCTGAATTGAGATTTAACAGAAGGACCAAGCAGAGGAATTGTATAGCTCCCAGAATGCACTAATCTGGACTGACACAAAGGCTAGAATGTAAGAACAAAACACAGGGGCCAAGCTATATGGAAGAAACATCCTGAGCAGCCCGCCAGTGCCACCTGGAACCAACTAGTACTATCTACCAGCTACCATGTACCATTCAGAAAATGGATGTAAGCAAATACAAACAGTAAGAGGAAAGAGGTACACTGTTCTGTGCAGGTGCATTACACAGTGCTCAAGACAAAGAACATTTGTCTGATGGAGGCCCTGGTGTAGGGAATGAATAATAGTTCTGACTGTCTTATGTCATATGATATAAGCAGGTCCTCTTCCAGTGTGAGTACCCACAGTTAAATATAGAAGACCAGCAATGTATGGTTCTTAATTAGATACAACTGGGGTACTTTTGAAGTATGTAATTCAGTGGCATAGCACTTGCCTTGTACACAGGAGCAGAGGTCAATTTCCAGCATCAAAAAACAAAACAAACATATTTATAACATAGGTGCCAAATGCTGATTTCCAGCCTTATAACACAGCGCCTGGGGATGACGGGATATCAGAGAGGCTCATACCGAGTAATTTCACTTGCAGACTGGTCCTCTGGTTGCATTTCTGAAGTGTCACCATTGTTCAAAGATTCACTCAGGTTAGCCAGAGAAGTCACTACATTTGCCAGTGTGCCCAGAGCTCCTTGGCTTGTTTCAGCCTATTAAATAACCAATAGTAATATTTTAAAAAATAAATAAATAAATAAACAGTAACATTAAAACAAAACAAAAAACTAGCATATGTATGCAAATGACTTAAGGGGAATGGAATGAAGAAGGCATCATGTTTATTCAAGGCCAGCTTCTACAGGGTGTGAGTAAAAAATCATACTAGGGAGATCTTTCTGTATATAGAATGGATCAGGTCTTTTTTTTTTCTGTATCTTGGTTATGGTCACGCACACAAATCCACACAGGTGATGCAGTGATATAGTGATAACATGACAGAAAAACAAGTAAAGTAGACTTCTCTGACAACAACTTTTGTGCTTTAGAAGATACTAAGAAAGTAGTAAAGAAATGGGTGGTGGTGGTGCATGACTCAAAGGGGGGGGGGAACAAGAGAGAAAGAGAGAGACAGACAGACAGAGAGACACAGAGAGACAGAGAGAGAGAGAGAGAGAGAGAGAGAGAGAGAGAGAGAGAGAGAGAGAGAGAGAGAGAGAGAGAGAGAGAGAGAGAGAGAGAGAGAGAGAAGTAAAGAAACAATCTGGAAGAGGGAAGGAACTATCTTCAAGTCACATGCCTGAATACATAAAGATCTCTACAACACAATACAAAGACAACCTAATGTTAAAAGGGACAAAGATCTGAAGACACTTCCAAAGATGTACAGATAGCCAATTTGTATTTCAACCTCACTTGAAATACAAATCAAAATCTCAGTGACACTTAACATAAGTTGGATGCTATACTCCAAGAAAAGAACATGTTTTCCTAAATGTGGAGGAATCAGAATTGTCACACATTGTTGATGGAACTACAAAATGGTGTAGTCATGTTCATAAATAGTCTGGCAGCTCCCCAAAGTTTAAAAGTTGCTCATGGCCATCTACCCTTCAAACACAGACAATCCAAATACTAATCACCTGATAAACAGATACACAGCATGAAGCAGCCAGGCAGTGACATACGTTTTGGCAATGGAAGGAATGAACTACAGGAATACATGTCATGGATGAAACTTAAAGATAATAGCTAAGTGAAAGAAATCAGTTGTGAAGGAGCCATACTTACATGATTCCTTTCATATGGAATGTATTGTTAAATAATTGTTTAAAAAACATGGTTGGCCTGGCTTGATGAGTTTCTTTTAAGAAGGTAAAGAAATTCTGGAATTGGTGGTGGCTAAGTCCAAAATCATGAAAATATACTAAAATATTATAAATTTATACACTGCAAGGGTATGAGGATTCTTCCTATGTGGGTTTAATTTTGTTTTTCTTTGTGTGAGTGTGTATGTGTGTATAATAAAAAAAGAAAAATCAGTAGAAAACTGCTCAATAAATTATGGCAGAACCACAGAATATTGTACAGGTCACCAAAATGAGAGGGAGGTGACTTCTTCTTGGACTAACAGACACCTCTATCTGCAAGATCATTCTCTCTAGCTCATTTGGCAGCTTACTGCAGATTACCAAATGGAAAGGAACTGGAGCTTCTGCAAAAGGCAGCCTTAGAAAAAGTAGCTATTTTCCAAGCATGCTGGTAGCTTGCTAATATGTATGGGAAGGGAAAATAATAGGGAATATAACCACTGAATGTCCACAATGCTATCATGTGTTAGTGACTATGGATGGCCAGTCTGCCCTGAGTAAACAAATCCTAGGCTATGCTTTCAATATCATCTCTGATGGTCAAGAGGGCAGGTGTAGTTGGAAAAGCAGCCTGTACTTCAATACACAGAAGGAGAGAATGTTACCTTGGAATCCGTGGCCAGGAGAACCGTACCATCCTCACGAATCAAAGGCTGCTGGATATTCACAAGCATCCCTGGATCAAGAAGACCTGTTTGTCTATTTAAGACACAAAGAAACCCAGAGTAGCTTCTAACTTTTTCTGTACAGTATGCTTATACTGTATTCACCTGACTTTCATATCTGCAAGGCTGTCTGCTAAGAGAAAAGCTCTAACACTCAGCCTATAGTGAATGGCCAGCTCTCTGCTCTTGCTGATGAACGTCTCACAAAGCCAGGCTACAGGCTGAGGGAGGACAGAACATGCATATTCCTAGGCCTTCTACGCTAACTGTGGCCATTTTCCCCAAAGCTTAAATTCACATAATTGTCCAGAGATCCTCAACTTCAGCCCTTTGTGTAAGACATTTTAGATTTCTGATATTCCTTATTTCTGTTCTCTTTAAAACTAGTTCAACAGAGTGTGTTAAAAAGAATGTGCAAGGTAGTTTATGGCATTATCTGGCCCTTTCTTCACCTTGGACCTTTTATCCTTTTGTCTATATTGTAAAAAAACAAATGATCAGTACTTCTGAGTTACAGACAGCTACTTTTGCTGTTTGCATGAAGCCTAAACTGCAGGATCAATTGTAACCTGGAGTACCATCAGCAATGTTAAGTGAACTCAAAAGGGAGAATGAGGTGTGCCAGGGCTGTAACCATATGTGTGCTCTTTCCAGGAATATCTGCTCTTCCTCTGGCCAGTTTGGAGGCCAGTCACATTGCTGTTCTATGAGAACAGGAGACTTACCTTGCTCCATCCTTGTCTGCCACAAATGTGGGAGTGGCTATCAGAGGACTTCTCAGGTCTTTCCGGATATAGATCTTCTCTGTTGAAGCAGCACAATTGCTTGGTTTCTCCCGTTGCACATCAAAGGGCTTCCGTTCACTTTGTACAGCTTAATTTACAACATATATATTCACATTTAAAGAAAGAGTAAAATGAATAAACATCATAATATAAAGTAGACTCTTAGCAAATCTGTAACTCTGGTATTTGGTCACCATGGGCTTTCCAAACAATGGAAAGAAAGTAAAAATCAAATAGCCCCAATACAAACCTAAAGGTATACAGACAGTTCAAGATGGCAGGTGTTACCTGATAAACTGCCACGCTGATGTGATTTGAGAAGGCCATAGTCCCCTGAGTCTTTTACTTCTGTCACTACCCAGTTGGGTTCAGCCCAGGATAAGAAATACCTATGTTCAAATGGACCCTTTTATAGAGATTATCCCATGAAACATTGGTAGAGTAACCTCTTCAGAGTCCAACTCTAGTCTGAAGAGCTTCAGCAAACTGAAAGCTGTTAATCGTATATGGCAATTTATCTCTCAGCAACCTAGTGTAAGAATGGTTATATAGGAGCTGGAGAAGGCTCAGCAGTTAAGAACATATTGCTCTCGAAGAAGACTAGAATTCAATCCTGGCATTCACATCAGGCAGCTCACAACTGCCTGTAACTTCAGTTCTAGGGAGACCCAAGTCCTCTGTGGATACCTGCATTCACATTTAGACAGCATACATAGACACATATATATATGTAATTAAAAAGAAAATAACATTAAAAAATGACAGGTAGGGTCATTTGTAGCACACACCTTTAATCCCAGCATTTGGAAGACAGAGGCAGAGGCCTGATCTACAGAGTGAGTTCTAGAATAAGCTCCAAAGCAATACAGAAAGAAACCCTTTCTCAAAACAAGCAAACATACAAAAAAAGACAGCTATTTTTTGTTACAAGCAACTGAAGAAAAGCAGATCTTGGAGGTGGGGTGGGGTGGGGTATATAGTACGTGTATGTACAGAAGCCAGAGGGCAACACTGAATGCTTTCTACGATTGCTTCCCACCTTTGTTTTGATTCAGGGTGTCTCAGTGACCATGCAAATCATTGGTTGGATAGACAAGCTTTAGTGATCCACCTGTCTTTACCTCTAGTACTAGGAATTAAAAGGCATGAGGAACAATGCCCAGCTTTTACATGTGTGCTGGAGATTAGAACTTGCAACCTCATTCTAGGTACAGCAGACACTTTACATATTGAGCCATCTCCCCAGCCCACAACTATTCTTAAAGTGATAAAGCTTTGGATCAAGATGCCCTACTACTAAGCTGAAATGCAGTTGGACCTTGAGTTTGCATCTATGCCTGTGATTACCCCACTTTAGCCTCATCACTGCTTACAACTAAGGACAGCTTGACAATATGACAGAGAAACCCCACACTAAGATAGTCGTGTATGTACTGTATTTACTGTGGTAGAACAAGTTACAAACATACTTCTTGTTTCCCTGTGGATTTTGCATTGTCCCATACCTACAATGGGAAACAAAACTGAAATCCATTAGCTCTAATCTTCCCAGGAGCCATGTGGCACTATGAGCATGGTGTAGGCCCTATCTCTGTTCTCTGTTCTTCTCCATCCCTGCTGTACTTTTCTGGATTTTTTTTTTTTTTTTTTTTTTTGAGGCAGGGTTTCTTTGTGTAACAGTTCTGGCTGTCCTGGAACTCACTCTGTAGATCAGACTGGCCTCAGACTTACTGCGATCCATCCACTGCCCAGCCCTGCTGTACTTTTAAGAACACAGCCCTGCTCTCCTTGACTTCTTTGTTGCCTACTTTGACACCTGGTTCTTTTGATTCCACCATCAAAAGCTGACTCTATGATGGGTCCTTGTGGATGTTGGACAGGTTTAGAAATACCTGAACCCTCAAAAGTATGGCTATAGGAACTGAGAGGAGGGTTTCAGTCCTTCTATGGCTGCTCCCAATTAGGGACTTTCTTTAGAATGCAAAGGCTGTAGCAAAGAAAGGAAGTGCTGGGTCACAGATGAGGCCCAGAATTGAGAGAGATAATATGGAATGTCCTTCTGTATGCTGTGAATGTGTTGCTTTTATTGGTTGATGAATAAAGCTATTTTGGCCAATGGCCAGGCAGAATACAGGTAGGTAGGAAAGCCAAACAGTTACTGACAGAAAGAAGGTGCAGTTGGGGAGACACCATGTAGCCTCCAAGTGGTAAAGATGTCAGAACATTACTAATAAGCCACATGTTGATACACAGATTATTAAAAATCTGTGGATTAATTTATAAGAGCTAGCCAGTAATAAGCCTAAGCCACTGGCCAAACAATTATACTTAATATTAGCCTCTGAGTGATTATTTTATAAGTAGCTACGGGGACCTATGAGCAGGAGAGAAACTGGTCCAGGGGGACCAAACAGGACAGAGAAAAACATTCCATTATAGAGAGGCACCATGTTTCTGGTAGCTCCTTGGCAGTAGAGCTGGAATGACTTGGTCTCAGCTTTACTCTGAAGCTGGTGTTACCCATCCTTAGTTCCTCTTGCCCTGTTTTCTGATTCATCTAGGTAAGGGGCTTTCATACATACTATGGAGACTGACCAAACCCAGCAGCATCAACTCTGGATCACCTGGCTGTCCCAGGAGGTAAAAGATAGTGAAGCTTGTGTGAGTATTTCCCCCTTTCATTTAAAGTTAAATGTAAACATCTTCCTTAGCAGGTATTTGCTAACATGGGGCCCTGCTACTCACATTCCATTTTCATGCCCATCTCCAGGCACTTCTTCAGCCTGCAGAACTGGCAGCGATTTCGGTGATGCTTATTGATGATGCAGTCTTGGCTGCTCCGGCAGCTATAAGTCAGATTCTTCCTCACGCTCCTTTTGAAGAAACCTTTGCAACCTTCACAACTGACAGCCCCATAGTGACGGCCTGTAGGGAAGTGTGTGAGCATATGATCTGGTTCATCACAAGCAGAGGTGAGCTGCTTAGTCCTATTCCCACTTGGAGAGCACCTTATCAGAAGCTGCTACCACAAAAACCCAACAATGTCTACCTCATGTGTCCATATTTCTACAATAACCTTGTAACGTCACAATGGAAATCCAAGGCTTGTACATGATGTGACTGCCCTTGGCACACAAACATCCCAATACAAACAGCAGCTCAGGCAACATTGCTCCAGTATGCATGATCCCTCAGCTCACTCTTCGTAGCTGACAAAGCTGTTGTATATCAACAAAAGCTTCCAGCTAAGACTGTCTGTGTATATTCTGGGCCCCTCTTGCTTACAGAGCCCAAAATTACAGCTGAATTGTTAGGAAGATACTAAATAGCATCACTGCTTATACTGACTACAGAGGTAACTTGGAGAATCTCATTTTCCTTTAGAGAATTGTGGTGTGAAATGAACCCTGTCAATATTGCCTTGACCTTCTTTGCAGTATCTCCTTGAGCTTCCTATCTCTGAGTGACTTCTAGTAACAGGAGACAACGGCACTATAAGGCTATGTGATGAGGCCTTTTCTTGTAGCTGAGAAGAGCCCCTAATCAACAGGAAAATCAGGCACTTTAGCCACTTCTGTTCCTGCTTCATGTATTTCAAATTTGCAAAATGTGTCTGTCTCCTTGTTGAACAAGCATAGCACTCAAACATTCCAATGGAAAAGTTAGTATCAATCATTGGAAAATGTAACAGATGCCTAGGGTGAACTGAAAAAAGGCAATCAGGACCAGTGGCAGCACTGTCTACCTGTTTCCAAGGGAAGACAGGGTTTTCAAGTGGTAGTATGGACTGCCTTTACCAAGACAAAGGAAGGGTAGGACCAGAAGCAGGCACCAATGGCAGAGAAATGGCATAACCAGCTTAAAGGGGAATTTAGAGCATAAGACAAAATGAAATCAAGGACAATAAAACATCTAGACTTCCTGCAAGTAAAAAAAACTCTCAGAACTCAGATTCCTTGAGCTGAGCTTCTCATTTCCCACTGTCTCACTATCTGTAGCTCCCCAGTATTAGCAAGCCTCCTGTCTCCTTTCATCAGAACACTAACGTGGAAGGACATCAGAAGCACAGACATAAATAAATAAATAACTCTCTAGAAGCCTTAGGTCTTCACTCAGTGTGAGCAAGTACAAACACACAACACATTCATGCATGTTTGTGTATACACACACACACACACACACACACACACACAGAGAGAGAGAGAGAGAGAGAGAGAGAGAGAGAGAGAGAGAGAGAGAGAGAGAGAGAGCACGACCATTAGGTCTTTACTCACCTACATACTACACTACATACTACAGCATACACCTACATACTACACTCAGTGTACCCCTTCCCAAGGGGGACTGCTACTCCACTCCTCCATCATACAAGCTTATACACAGGATGTAGTGAAAGGATAAAAGTGAGATCGTCTGGATGAAGGGAATCACACACATAACACACCTTGGAAAAGACAAGATGAAATAAAGTGTTACTTTCCTAATAACATATAAATACTTGAAAACAAATCACAGAGTTTCTTGACTTTTCCTGTCAGTTTGAAAATTCTGACAAACGACTTTGTTTATTATGTGAGGCTCATGTTTTAAACCTACATGTTTTTCTCAACTACACACTCCCCTACTCTCTATAAGGCCATGCTGTTGCTCCATGATATGTATCAGAAGCTATAGTCACATACCAGAGGCTTTATCGCCACAGACCACACAGTACTCCACCACCTGGGGCCGCTGGACGTCTGCCTTCCCCAGCAAACGCTCCACAGAAGCAGAATCCGTGACGATCTAAAATGTCAGCAAATGAATATCACCAATTAACATCTAAATAAATAAGTAAAGTAACATCTAGTTGTACATTCCCAGTCTTGGGAATGCTCTAGGCAGAACTGGAATTACTCTGATAGCTTCATTCAGGGAATTCTGCTTCTCCTGGCCTGCACATGTCAGTGACTGTTCTCCTATCTTGTGAACATCACCAAGACACGAAGCCACATGGAGATCACATATGGATTCTCTAAGGTAAAGACAGGCTAAGTTCTTCAGCTGTGCTTCTCATCCCATCAAACAACATGGAAATGTGCAAGCTGGTGTTTATCAGAGCTACACCCAAGTTCTCCCTGGTGATGGATGAACTAGTACAGATGACAGCAGAAGCCTGCTATTTCCTCTTACTTGTAGGTAAACAATACTATCCATCTAGGAGAAAACATAAATGATACCAACCTAAGAAAGTTTAAAGCAGTTATTTTTAAAATGTACTTAATTTGAACACACAATAAACCTTTAAATCAATTTCATATGGTGAGACTATATTTATAAATCAGGTAAAATCACCTGTGAAATGTGACATAAGCAGCCAGTCTTTCACAAACCTGCGCTTTTAACAAGTTTAATATCAAAAAATCAAAACACACTTTGGGAGAGGGAAGATAAGATGGGCAATGCTTGCTAGCTACATAAATATAAGATAACATCAAAAAATTTTAAACAAAGTGAAGAGATGGTACAGCAGTTAAGAGTGCTCTTGTGGCTGGGTGGTGATGACCTTTAATCCCGGCATTTGGGATTAAAGAGAGGCCAGCAGATCTCTGTGAGTTTGAAGCCAGATTGGTCTACAGTGCAAGTTCCAGGTCATCCAAGGCTGTTATGCAGAGAAAACTTGTGCTCTTGTGGAGAACTCAAATTAAGCTCCCAGTACTCAAGTTTGGGCCCTTCACAACTGCCTACAACATACTCCACAAAGACACTCACATGGGGGTGGGGGGTGGTAGAAAGCTGCCAGGAGGGGGCTTGACAGAAGAGAAACAGAACTCTAATCTCTTCACTGTGGCTTATGTCTGAGAGCCCCAATAGGCAAAGTTTCAGTTTGGAAGATGAAAAGAGTTACAGATGGTGTTCACATTGAATACTGGTTCTTCTCTCCTTCAGTGTCTGTTCTTATTTTTGTGGCTGCCTAATCCCATTTTGCTTCTCCCACCCGGAGTAGAGATAATTAAGAAGAGCTGGAGCTAGGAAGTAAAGAGCACTTCCTGGAAATATGTGCTGTCAGAATGAAGAGCTCAGCCCAGGCTTTGGCCAACTACAGGAGATAGAGGTTAAGTGTTCAAATGGAACCTCCACCTCACTACTGCACAATCAGGAAAGCCGCATTCCTGTCTCTCTCTCCAAACCCCACCTCCCAGAAAGTCTCCAAAAACCCAATTCTGCATTCTTGGCCGCTACTGAAACTTCATCCCCTGTTGCTGCCAGCAGTCCAAGTCCCTGCCCGAACATTCAGCTTTTGACCATACTTGGGCACAAACCAAGCTTGTGGTGGACAGGTCATCACCCCTCACCTACAACCTATAAAGTCCCCCTGCTTTCATATGTGGGTGCTGCTTCTCCAGTCTGACCTCTGGGACTGGAGAACTCACCTGGGAGTTGCTTTGCTCAAATAAACCTGTTATTCTACTTTTTCAATTTGGCTTGATCTTGTCTACTTTATCAGAGTAAAATCCTCTATCAGGGCAGAAACAGAGCAGGCCTGCTTGTCTGGTAGTGGTTGGCTCTAGCGGATACCTTAAAGATACCATAGGCTAATGGTTTCCACCATGTGGTCTTTTAAGAATAAGTCTCTACTGGTCTTCACTATCACCTTGCCTATGCCAGTGCCTCTTCCTTGGCTTATTGCTCTTGCTGATTGTCTTCTTGGTGTAGCCACTCAATTTACTGCTTTTTACTTTAGTTATATAAGGCTGAAATCCTGCCATGCTTATAAATCCCTAAAGGCCCTTGCAGGGGTGGATATGGCCTCCAAGGCAGGGCAAAACCAAGCTGAGAAGTTCAAGTATCAAGTATGGAAACAACCACCTATCAACAGGCCATACCTGGATCCTGCCAGGGACAAGGTTGTCTGAGGTGGTGAATATGAGCTGCTTGGCACTGGATGTCTCTGGAGACGCCAGGATCACCTTCCCAGTTCCAGCTCCATCTGGGCTGGTCAGGATGAACTGCTGTTTGGAAGACCCGGAGGTGTCCACTGCGGTGACTATCTGGATCTTCTGTCCTGTCTGCTGGTCTGTAACAATCTATAAGATATAACATGAAACCCCCTTTCATGGCATGTCTTTAGATATGTGCACTTGCAGGAGGTGATCACTATAATCAATGCTAGTTTAAGATGTTTTACAATTGGGATGGCTAATCTTCACTGTCAACCTGATTGGGGTCAGGAAACACACCTCTAGGTGTGTCTATGGGAGTCTTTTCAGAAAGATTTAACTATGAAGGGAAAACTGCCCCTAAATGTAAGTGGTGCCATTCCATGAACTGGGACCCTGGACTGAATAGAATAGAAAGAAAATGAGCTGAGCATTAGGAATCAGTCTGTTCTGCTTCCTGACTATGGATGCCATGTGACCAGCTATCTTATGTTTTTGTTTCTGTAACTTTTTTATTATGATGACTGTACCCTAAATCTGAACCAAAATAAAAACCTTTCTTTTTGTAAATTTACTTTATCATTTTGTCAAAACAATGAGAAAAAAAAATTAACTAATGCACAAGCTCCATGGTGAAGTAGGATAAAAATATAGTGTGCTTTTCAGAATTTTTTTCATAAATTAGTTTCACTCTAGGATTAAAAGCCCCTTTGTGAAAACAATTATAATAGACTTAAACACGAAAGAAAGAAAGAAAGAAAGAAAGAAAGAAAGAAAGAAAGAAAGAAAGAAAGAAAGAGAGGAAGAAAGAGAGGAAGAAAGAGAGGAAGAAAGAGAGGAAGGAAGGAAGGAAAAGAGAGGGGGAAAGGGAGGGAAGAGAAAGAGGGAGGGAGGAAAGGAAGGAAGGAAGGAGGGAAGGAAGGAAGGAACCCATAATCTGTCTTAGTCAAAAAAGAAGGCAGCCTTAACTCTTCAAAATTCTGGAGATCGTTGCTTTAAAGAAGTAATACTTTTAAAGGGAAGGTTCTGTTAAGGAACCTTGTGTTGGGTGACAGAATTCACTTGGCTTACCACTGTGATTCATCACTAGTCTACTCCATTTTTAACTCTGAGATCTCTTAGAGGTCATATCTAACTTCACCTGATGGGTGATCAGGGTCAGAAGAGGAGAGAAGATAATAAAAGATGGTAGAATGCACTAACTTGGGAGAAAAAAAGGCCTCATCCCAATTCCTTGAAGACCCAGAGCCTCTTCTACCTTGAACTCATAATTCTTACCCCTCAGATTCTTAAGGACACTGGATTACAGATGTGTGATACCACACTTAACTTTTATGTACCACTTCCTCTATGAGGAACATAAAGTAAACACAGAATACAACCTTGAGCTTAGTGTGTTGCACAAAGTCACACCCATTCTTGCCTAGAGTTCACAAAAGACCATAAGACAAAAGAAGCAAGCTTGGAGAGAAACACCTACAAACCTAAGAGACTTTCTTAGACCCTGCAGCACCCCAATTTCTTTTTACACACCTGGCTTTCAGAGTTGTGGCAAAACTTGTTTCTGTTAAGTGACAAACTTTGGGGAAGCAAGCACTGCAGTCTTGGGAAGCTTATACTAAGAGTCAAGTCCATATTTACCTAACTGAAATAAATGGCCATGTTCCCTGCCTACCAGTAAGCGAGAACTGGGGTGGGGAGGACTAAGGAGAGATCCTATTCTCTGTAACCTTCTGCCCATTCAGAGGTGATGGAAACTTATTACAGATTAGTGAAAGAGCTGAGCACAACACACATCTTGTGTTTTTCTTCAGACTGATAGTTTCCAAAGAATAAAGTGAAATGGGTAGAAAAATACGTTTTAAGTACAGTTGTGTGGAACCAGATATGGTAGGGTGATACAACAGGGTAAACAGGCCACAATGTTACTAAAATACAATTAAAAATATTTTTGTAATGTGCATTTTACTAACAATTATGCATCATTTGTAGGTGGTCTTAAAGTATTAAAATGTAAATTGTAAGTACTAAGGCAACAATTGAAAGCATTTTTAAAAGAAATATATTTGAGAGGCAGCAAAAGAAATCACATAAGTATCTCTATTAAAACCAGAAAGAAAAACCTCTGGCAATTAACACAGAAATTATACAAAAGGATATAATCTTAAGTTATTGATAAGCAAGTAAATATGAATGGTCTGCATACAACAATGAAAATACAAAGATTATTAGGTAAAACAAGACTCAACATTTTTCATATACAAAGACACAAAGAGATGAAGAAAGATGACTCTTGTGCATAAAGATAAAAACAAAACAAAACAAAACAAAAATAGTAATTGTGATAGCCAAAGTTACATTTAAAGTTTTTTGAGACAGGGTTTCTCTGTAGCTTTGGAGCTGTGCTAGAACTCACTCTGTAAACTAGGTTGTCCTTGAACTCACAGAAATCCACTTGTCTCTGCCTTACAAGTACTGGGATTAAAGGGGCACAGCACCATTGCTCTGTAAGTTTTAACTGCTATGACCAACTAAGAGATCCATGAAACAAAAATGTCTCTGATCTTGCTCAAGGATAGATAGTTCCTGAAGTACTCGAGGCTATTGTTTATGGGAGATAACAAGCCACATGTTTTCCATTCCTCTAAACAAGTTTGTTTGCACCGACCGGATGTGCTTGATCACATGTGGGCAGGAGTTTCACAGGCAGGAAATAAGTCAGGATGTATGCTTGCCCCTGATTGGATCTCATGGGAAATGCAGTAAATTATGTGTTTTCCTTCTTAAGCCCTTGCAAAAGACTCGGGGCCATTTCTCAGTAACCTGGGTATGGAGCTGGCCAGAGCCCATCCACTTGGTCAGTATTTAATTAAAGCTTGCTTCAAATTTGGTTTAAACTGTGGTAGTGGTCTTATTCTCAATCCATGGGATTAATATAAAAAACAACAAAGAGACGGAGTAATTATATTAATCTCAAACAAAATAAACTTCAAAATAAAAAAAACTATCAGGCCCTGTAAAAAGGCACTGCATAATGACAATCAATTCTCAAAGAAAGATGTAATAATCCTAAATCCATATTGCCAAACAAGGAGGAAAATACATTAGGTATATGGGGTTATAGGATGTAGCTCAGCTATTGGTTAGCACATGCAGAACCCTAGGTTCTGTCACTAGCACTAAAATCCAAAAACAATCAGACAAATAAAATAAGGCAACTGCAGACAGAACTAGAGGGAGGGATAAAGAAATTCACAGCTATTGTTGGGAGATATCAATGCCTTTTTGTAAGTACCAGCAGGCACAAAAACTAGTAAGGAACTAGTAGGCTAACTAGCACAAGCATCATGATATAAATTCATATGATAATGCCTCTAACATCCACAACACCTCTCCTCAAACTTGCGCAGGATAGTCACAAACAGAAACTACATTCTGGCTTTTATAATGCATTGTAAAAAAGTCTGCAGAGTGGAAAGCATATGCAGTATAGTCTCAAACTCAATGAGACTTAAGTAGAAATCAAAACAAGATTATTGCTGAATAAAACACAGGCTGGAGACATAGTTCTAAGTGTAATCTTACCTTAGGCTAAGTGGGGCTCACAGCATATGTCTTGGCTAGCTATTTGGCAGTCACTGGTGTATAATGACACCTAAAGCCATCTGCTCATCTGGAGCCAATACAGAAAGCTGAAGCAAACACCCCAGAGCATAATTCTGTAGAACCCCAACATTTTCCATTAGGGAGAGAAGATCAGAAGAAAACTACAACTACAACCAATACCACAAATAACCAAATTATTCTCCTTTTTACATATGGTCTCCACACCATTTCCTAAATAGGTATCTCCTATAAGGCGGATAACTCAGCTGAAGAATCAGAGATACGTCATAGTGGTAGCATAATTTTGATCATAAAGTATATTTAAATACAGTAAGATAATTGCAACAAAGTTACCATTTTCAGAGGGCCTATTAGTTGAAAAATAAGTTGTGTAAGAATATAGGGAAGGACAGGAAAAACAGTACTTTTTTGTTATATAACCTGAAAATACAATTAATCCCATCACTCAGGAGGCAGAGGCATGTAAATAGAGTTCTTTTTTGGTCTAGATAATAAAAACCTGAGTCAGATATACAGGAAAATGCTGAGATTACTTCTTTCACATCTCAGCAGACGAAAGAGCAAGTTCCTGTTTCTCCCTGCTTATATCCTGTTTGCACCCAGGTACCTCACTTTGTCTGTCTGTACAGACCTCCTCAAAACCTCTATAGTTAGCTAGTGGCACGCTCCATTCTGTGACCTTTGGACAGGCTTTATTTGTATAAACAAGGTATTATCACAGAGGCAGGCAGATCTCTGAGTTCAAGGCCAGCCTGGCCTATAAAACACCTATCCTGAAAAACAAAAGCAAAACAAAAAACCTGAAAATTTTTGTTTATTATGTATGAAAGTTACACAGATCATTTAGCAAATTGACATTTAACAACATGATATTAAGTATGGGAAAACAGATGCTTCCAGGCTGGATTGGTGGGAACATAAATCAGTATGCCTTTTTTTAGGGACAGTGTAACGAAACTGGGATATCAAGTCATTACTCAACAGAAATAGATGTATCTGTTTT
Organism: Cricetiscus sungorus; assembly: GCA_030556225.1. Taxonomy (NCBI): domain Eukaryota; kingdom Metazoa; phylum Chordata; class Mammalia; order Rodentia; family Cricetidae; genus Cricetiscus; species Cricetiscus sungorus. Next base: position 5,664,988 of record JANBXA010000735.1, on the reverse strand, counting down.
GTACTATATGTGTTCAGTTGGATTTTTGTCAACACAAAACTAGACTTACTTAGGGAGAGGGAAATCTTGAGAAAATAACTCTGTAAGATTGGCCTGTCAGCAAGCATATGGACCATTTCTTAATGACTGATGTGAGGTGCCCAGCTATCTCTAGGCAGGTGGTCCTGGGCTGTACAGGAAAGCAGTGGGGCAAGCCATGAGGAGAAAGCCAGTAAGAAGTATCCCTGCTTCCTACTGCTATATCACTGCTTCAGTTCTTGCCTCCAGGTTCCTGCCCTGACTTCCTTCAATATGGATTGTCATGGGATTGTCATTAAACCTGTTTCCTCTCCAGGTTGCCTTTGGTCACAGTGTGTTCTATCACAAGCAAGAGAAATAAGACAATATAGAACTACCTTTAAAAGGGGATGGGGTGGGGCAAAATATGTACAAAATGTTGAACCTTCTCTCAAAGAGTAAGTGGACTAGGGGAGATGGCTCAGTCAGTGAATTGCTTCCAGTACAAGCATGAAGACCTGAAGTCGGATCCCAATTACCCACATAAAATCTGGACATGGCACGGAATACCTGTAACCACAGCAGATCCAAAGGCTTACTGGCTAGCTAGGCTAGCCAAAATTGGAAGTTCCCATTTTATCTCATCTCAAATTATATTATATTCTTTAATTTTTCTTTTTTTTTTAAAGTAAGAAAGGAAGGGCTAGAGATCTGGTTCAGTTAATAGAATGCTTGGCTGACATGCCCATGGCCCTAAATTTGATCCTCAAGCACAATTAAAAAAAAAAAAGGGGGGGGTGATGTGGTGGCACACACCTGTAATTCTGTCACTCAGGAGGCACATGGATACTCAATTATATTCAGCTACACAGGGAGGAGAAGGAGGAGGAGGAGGAGGAGGAGGAGGAGAGGAGGAGAAAAGATCTACTGAAAGAAACCTATGTTCACTCAGTGCCTTGAATGACGGGACTTTGGTACAGCATGCCCACAGGCAACCAACAACTCTTCTGGGTAGCTAAGAAAAGCCACTGGAGTATGAGAGTAAGAAAGAAACAACAGTAAGTGGTGGACAAAGAAAGCACAAAACACAATGCAACTACAAGTGGGAACCAGATATAGAAAGGCTGTAAGAGTTCCAGAAGCCTTCTCCTAGGGATTGCAAGATTTCAAACTTAAAAAAAAAAAAATGTAACCGCATAAAGTCCTTTCTAAGAAAATTGTGTATGAATCTCCATATATAATATAGCTGAGTATTACATATGTAAACGTATTTTCGAAAAAAGCCCTTAAGTGAAGTTGATTGGTGATTACAATAATGCTTCCCTAAAAAGCATCAACTGAAAAAAGGGGAGATGGAGGATCATTCTAGGAGAACCTCAAAACACAGAAAATTCTCACAAAGTCACCACTGAAGAATTAACAAGGCAGAAAATCTCACAATCATTTCCCAAGTGGGACAATATGCAATCCCTTTCCCCTTTTAATTTATCTCTCTTTTAAAAGCTGGATTCAAAGTAAAAATTAAACCTCATGTTTCCTGTGTCCTCCATCATCTCCCCAGCTCCTCCCTACATCTCTATCCCCAAAGCAGCAGCTCTCAGCCACAGCCATTCCTCCACTGAGAGACTGTGTTCCTTTCCTCCTCAAGACAATACAAAGAACACCAGCAATGCTTCTGGTCACCTGTACTAACCTACATGACATGGGTTGGTGTTTTATGTTGCTTGGCATCTAATTATTACTACTGTATTCAATAATGAATTTCAACAGACCCTAGAAAAGAGAAACAATACAAAAAATAAATAATAAAAAAACCCTCTGCCCATAGCTACTAACAAACCCGTCTTGAAAAACCAAAAACAAAACAACAAAAACTCAACAACAACAAAAACTGGAAGCTGTGGAATGAGGATTATGAGGATCCTACAATGCCATGTTTCTGTTTACATAATTATGATTACATAAAAGATAGCCATCATTCTTGAGAAATCCAGTGCAAAGAAATGGTGTCTGTAGTTTGTGATCAAATCAATCAGAAATATTACATATAACATACATTCACAGTTGGATGATAAACAGTGAATCTGAGTAAAGGTTATAACAGAATTTTATTTACTATTTTCTGTACATTTGAAACAGTATAAAAATAGGACATTAAAAGCTATATCACACATCTAGGTGTATTCACACCAGCTGGGGATGTGGTAGCAAGAGAATCAGGAGTTCAAGGCCAACCTCAACTATACAACACGTTTAGGTCAATCTGAGCTACAGGAGAGCCCATTTGCAAAACACAAATACAAAAAACAAACAGCTGCTAGCATTTTCTGATGCTCATTTGCCGAGCTGCATGCCTTACCATACTTTATCCTTCTGCACTTGTATAACACCAGCACTATCTGCAATGACACTGTATAGAAACAAAAGGCTTTGGAAACTCTCCCTAAGTCATATAGCTGACTGGTCACAAGACTGGATCTTGGGTCTGTTAATTCAGACTAAATACATCTGTTCCTCCTAGCCTTTCCAGAGGAGCCATTATTTAGGTTCTAAGCACTGTTGTCATACACTAAAGTATTAAAAATGCATTCTCTTTCCAGGTTCCAAGGGAATCAATGTTCACTGACAAAGCACCATAGGAATAACGATGCCCCTGAGGACATCTGCATTAACATTAAAAACACAGAAATTATTTCACTTTTAAAAAACAAATTATTTTGTAAAAAAAAAAAAAAAATTATTTATCATTGTGAGTTTGTACGTGTGTGTTCAATTGTGCACATGAGTGCATGTGATGTGACTGAAGGTACATCCATGTCATGGTGCCCATATAGAGATCTGAGGACAACTTTTTGAAGTTTGTTCTCTCCTCCCCCAGTGTTGGTTCTAGGACTGAGCTCAAGTTACCATGGTCCCTTGGAAGATGCTTTTTACTTGCTGAGGCATCCTCTTGTCCCAACCCTGCTATTTCTCACAATCCTGTAACAGGTGTTTTTTCAGTTGTTCTTCTTTGTTCATGTGTTCTGATTTCCCTTCCTTCCAGTTTCTTACCGTAAGTTTCCAAAGTCTTTTGGTTCAAAAGAGTAGTGGGTTAAAGGCAGGTTCATAGCCCTGACCCTGCTTAAGTAAGAGTTAACAATACTCCTCCTCCTAATAATAATAATAATAATAGTTACTATGTATAAATAATACAAATTGAACATGAATATGTACAAGACACCTTTCTAAGCATTTTACATTATGTCTACTGATTCCTCACAAAATCCTGGGGCAAGATCTACTAGAGTGTGTGTGTGTGTGTGTGTGTGTGTGTGTGTACACACACACACATATATTCCAAATAAAAAAAGTAAAGCATTAAAATTGTCATTACCCTGACTGAAAAACTAAGTTGGGGCATTGGATGTGACTACAAGCAGGGGTCCCTGGTTCTAATAGGATATATATTACCTTTCAATTTGGAAACAAGTAAATAATAAAATGGTATATAATCTAGTAGTTTAAAACAACAGCTTAAAACGTCTGCTTTAAAAGTAACTTAAATGAATATAAACTTTTAACTGTTGCTTTCTAAATAAATGAGCCCACACTGTACTCGATAGGAAGAGGTATATACTCTGTAGTGAAACTCTTAGGCAGGTTTGCTTTTGGACAGAATGAAGAAATCCAGTGGAACTGATTGAGTACCTGAATTCGCTGAGGTGAGGCTACCGCAGAGTCGGTGGAAATTATCTGGATGCGCGGGGAGGGGCTGGTCATCCCTGGAGATTCCGGCCGAGAGGTCTGTGTACGTGGTACCTATGGATGAGAACACAGGGATTAGGAAGTGATTTACTAAGGAATACACTTTTCTTTCTTTTCTAAAGGCAGGGTCAGGTCTTCATGCTAGTCTTGAACTACTGAACTTCTGACTCTCCTGCCTCTACCTCCCAAGTACCAGGATTACAAGCATAAGCATGCCTCTTGCTCTTTTTGTGTGTGGCCTTGAGTGACAAACTTGAATTTTGAGGTGTCAACACTGGCCAACAAAGGAAAAAGTGAGATATTGTCCTTGATGGTCCCAAGAAAACACCATCTTAAAATAGCTGCTTCTGGTGTTGAAAACACAAGGACAAACCAAATCTGTTCTGCCTTTCATGACCCTCTAAAAAGAAAAAACAATGCTATCAAAATAACTTTTTTTTAAAAGAGATGCTCTTTGAATTTTTTCCACTGTTTCCAAAACTAGCTGTAAAACTCTCTCTGTGATGACTTTTAATAGAAAGTCTTTCACAACACTGCAAAGCATGGATGACAAACAGAGCAAGCATGGCCCTGAAAAGTATTGGTAGCAGCATTTACAGAAGGGTCTTGACAACCTTCTAGACCCAGGCATAATAGAGTTAGGAGAAGTTCACCACTAACACAAGGATACCTACCAAAGGTGAGGGTCAACGTGCTGAGTGGTCACCTGGGTACCTGAAGTGAGAAGATAGTATTTTCCTGAATTAAAAGCATATAATGAACCAACACCAGACAAAGGTGGCTTATCTCCCCACCCCTAAAAATATGCTTCCCTAATTTATTTTATGAGGTCAGTATTGCTCAACACCAAAATTAAAGATGTAATGAAAATTATCATACTAATATAAAATCTCAATGAAAGAAAGCAAACTGAATCCAGTAGTATGCCTAAGTGCAGCTTACCCAAGGAGCACAAGGCTGGGTTGGTGCTCGAAAATCAGTACAGCAAAACCTGCAAGATCACTTTGATGGGCAAAACAGACAGAAAGCATCTAACAAAATCTAACACCTTTTCATGATTTATAAGAAAAGATAACAAATTAGAAATAAGGAGATCACTCAGTCTGATAAAGGAGAGAGGACAAAGTTATCCCCAAAGATGAGAAACAAGAACAGGTATAAATGTACTGGAACTGCTAGCAGGGAAACAAGGTAGAGAGAAGAAAACTAAAAGAAGGAGAAATGAGAGTAAAAAAAAAAAAAAAAAAAAAAAAAGGGAAGAAAGGAAGAAAAAAGGAGGAAGTAGAATATCAATCATCTCCATATGCATGTTCTTATATTAAATCTTACAAAATCCACAAAAATTCCCTTACAACCATAGTTCCAAAGCTGAAGGTACAAGACAACTGTAATTCTATACATTGGCAGCTTAAGTAGAAAGACATCTGTGTTCATAGATCAGAAAGCAATGCTGGTAGGCCCTGCTCCCTAAACTGACAGATTCGATGTCTTCCCAGCTGAAATGGCAGTTGCTCTTTTCCTCGCCATAAATTAATATGCTGATCCTAAAGTTCGTGTGAAATACAAGGAACCCAGAACAAAACAATCCTGAAAAAGAAAATGAAGATGTAGGACTCTTACCTCTACATTTGATTACTAAAACCTAAGTAAGCTAAGCAATGTGGGTTCTACCACTCTCAATTCTGGTATTTAGCTACAAATCTGAAATCAATTTATGGAAGAAATGTTTGCATTTCAGTGTAGCATTCAAGACAAGGGAGTTATGGGATCGATCACCTAAGTGTCATTAACAGATGAATGGATAAGGAAAATACAGTTAGGAGTCAAGAGATGGCTCAGCAGTTGCTTTTCTTGTGGAGGACCCAACTTTGTTTCTCAGCACCCATATGCTAGCTCACAGCCAACCTTAACTCCAGTTCCAGAGAATCTGACATCATTTTCTGGCCTCCTTGGTCACTGTACATATATGATGCACATATATAACACAGACAAACAATCACACATATAAAATAAAAATATTTTAAATGGTATATAAAGAGGAAAATATGAGTATACATTCACAATGGAATATTTAACAATGTCAGTTGTGACAACATGGATGGAACACTATGCTAAATGAAATATGTCCAGCACAAATACCCACACTGTCCTCAAACAATTAAAAAACACAAAATAGTAGAATGATGGAAACAGGAAGACAGTGTTAAGAGTTACAAATGCTCATGCAATTTTCTTGGGTGTTGTTTGAGATCTACTACACAGTGTGGTGAACAAGGAAGAATGTTTTACATACCTCAAGTGCTAAGAATACATTTCAGGTGTTCTCATAAAATATTTTAAGTGCTGTATGTTAAGTAGCTTGATTTATATTCTACATTGTATTAAAAATTTATAGTGTTACTATGTATTCCACAAATATATACAAGTAATAAATTGCTAATTAAAAAGCCCAAAAAGTAAAACAGTATGGTAGTGATTACTATAAAGATAAAACACACAGATCAATGGAACAGAACAGAGAATCTAGGAGTTAAAAACAAAACACCCCCCCCCCCATCAGACTTATCCACATTAGTTTTGATACTGTGCAAGAAAACAAAATCTGTTAGTCATTAGGCAAGTACTGTTGGGGATAATCATTTATAGTAGAGATAGGGGTAATCTGGCTTTTTAAATGACAAAATGCTTTCCAAGTATCTTGTTTCAACAAAGGCCTCCAGGTCTGGTGAGATGGCTCAGTGGGTAAAGGTACCTTCTGCCAAGCCTGATGACTTTAGTTCAATCCCAAGGACCCTCAGGGTAGGAGAGAACCCACTCCTGTGAATTATCTTCTGACTTCTCTACATGTGCCATGGCATGAACAAGCTCAGAATAAAAAATAAAAAATAGGCCCTTCAGAAAAAATTTCAAGGAAGCTGCCAAAATTTCTTCAAGGCATTTTGATCTATTTTAAAATATTTAGGTGACCCAGAGCAAAGTATGTTCATTGTCATACTAAAATTAAAACTCTGTGCAGGATGCATTCCTGGCTGTCATTTTTTTGAACATGCAATGATTTCACTGAGTACTCTCGGGAAGTACGCTTACCTTCAGGAATGAGTCTTCACAAATGAACATGCATGGACTTTCCTGATAAAAATCCTTACTCAGGGTGCTCTCCTTACTTGCTGCAGGTAGTTAGTTATATTCCCTCCCATCTTTTGGTTGTGTATATCTACTGGTCATGCTCACTCACCAAGGGTCCAAATTTGATTATAAATGGGGAAAAAATAATCTTTATAACAAATGGTGACAGCTACTCATTGTAAATAAAATAACTCAGCCTGGTTGTGGTGGCTCATGACTTTAATCCCAGCACTCAGGAAACAGAAGCACATAGATCTCTGAGTTTGAGGCCAGTCTGATCTACAAAGTAAGTTCCAGGAGAGCCAGAACTGTTAAACAAAGAAACCCTGCCCTAAAAAGCCAAAAACATATAAACTAATAAATTCAAAGTGGATTAAAGATTGAAATATAAGAGTTAAAACTCTTGCAAGAAAACAGGTACAACTTTGTGATCTTGGATTTAAGTTTTTGGATGTCACTGAGAGCATAAATAACAGCAAAATATCTGATAACTGCACATTTTCAAAATTAAAATTTGTGCACATGTATTTGTAGTGGACAGAGAATAGTCTCAGGTGTTCCTTGACTGCCATTGGCCTATGTTTAGGTTAAGTCTCTCACTGGCCTGGAGCTTAACAGGTACTAACTGGCCTCTCCAAGACTGAAATTACAAATTCTTCACCACATTCAGCAAGCACTTTACTGAGATATCTTCCTAGCCTCCAATGAAAAGCTTCTATGTCCCAAAGACATTAATATCAACAAGAAAAAAATAATCCATGTAAGTTGGAGAAATTCTTGCAAACCGCTTATGAGGATCCACACATAGCATAAAAAGAACTGCTTTAACTTAAAATGTATCATGTAACTACCACATACTAGGTTACAGAGTTCACTTCCCAGGACTGTATCACACAACACATACATGGGACTGGGGTGGGGGTGTTCTTGAACAAAATATACAAATGGCCAATCAACCAATAAGCACAGTGAAAAATCCCCTATATATCCTTAGTTACTAAAGAAACAAGTCAAAAAATCAACAGTAAGATACCACTTCACATCTCCTAAGATGGTTACAATAACAATGAAAATATAGGCCAATAAAAGTACCGGTGACAATGTGGAAAGACTGAAACAGCTGCAATATAACCCTGCAATTCTACGGCTAAGTATGGTTAAGAAAATATATTAACCATGGTGGGTATTTCACACAAGAGAATCCAGACAACAATGAATACTGCTTGGTAATAAAAATGGTAAAGAGGCTATACAGTTGACTCAGTGGTTAAGGGTACTGTTGCTCTTGCAATACCCAGGTTTGAGTCCTAGCACCCACATAACTGTTTGAAACTGTCTATAACTCCAGTTCTAGAAAATATGAAGCCCTCTTCTGACCTTAATGGCTACCAGGCATGCACACAGTACACATACATACATGCGGGCAAACATTCAAACATATAAAATAATATATCTAGAAAGGAATGTGGTATTGACAAATGTTACAACCCAGATAAACCAGTCACAGAAAACTAGTTTCATCCTATTTATATAAAATGTACAGAATAAGCAAATCCATAAAGAAAGAAAATAGATCACTGGTTACTTTGGGCTGAGGCAATGTTGGGGGAAGAGGGCTTCAATTTGTGTGGTTGTTTGAAAGAAAATGGTCCCTAAAGGGAGTGGCATCATTAGGAGGTGTGGCCTTGTTGGAGAAGGTGTGGTATTGTTGGAGGAAGTGGGCTTTGAGGTATATGTTCAAGTCACACACAGTGCCTCAGTTCACATCCTGTTGCCTATCAAGATATGGTATTCTCAGCTTCAGCACCATGTCTGCCTACATGCTTCCATGTTCAGCCATGATGATAATAGACTAAACAGCTGAATTGTAAACCACCACAATTAAATGTTTTCCTTTATAAGAGTTGTCTGTTCAGGTTGTCTTTTCACAGCAATTAAAATCCTAACCAAGACAATTTGGGGATGATAAAGTAAATTTTGAATTAGGTAACAGGGAAAGTTGTGCTACTAAACTTTACATTGTAAAAGGGTATCCCAAACTAAAACATTGTAAGGAAATAAATGACTAGGCATATTAAAATGTTTTCTTCACGGGGGTGGAGGATTGGTCCTGCCTCAACAAGATGATGGGACAGACTCAGACTTTCTTGGGAAGGCCTTACCATCTCCGGGGAGCAGATGGGAGGTGAGGTGTGGGGAACTGGGACTGGAATGTAAAAATTAAAAATTTAAAAACTATAAAAAAATGTTTTCTTTTATAAGCATTAATTTTATCAACAACAAATTCAGTATGAAAGACAATAGACCACATTATAGTGGTATTTAGCTTAGGAACATTTCATACAGATCCCTTTGCTCTCTTGACTAGACAAACAGGACAGAAGTGTTTTATAGATGTGCTGAAGCTGCATCCCAAGGCCTCTCTTCTAGCATTGTTCATGCACATAGCCTATCATCAAGGATAAAATGTTTCTAAATAATGAACATTTAGAACTTGAGTACATCTAATATTATTCTCAAATTAATTACATATAACTACATAATAATTAAAATATAATTTTGAAAATCATTTTTTGATATTATGTAGATTTCCTTTTTACTTTTAAGGTTAAAAGTTCTTAATAGTGGCAAATTGTGTGTGCCTATATTTTGATCTTGCTGTTTGTACTTTAAGTGGCACAATTAAGGAAAACATTGCCTTATAGTATGGCTTTCAATTTCTGTGTATGGTTTGAGGTTGAATTTAATATACTTTGTAACAGGAAAAAATGAAAAGAGCTGGTCATGGTGAAACACAAATGTAATCTTAGCATATGGGAAGCAAGGCAGGAGAATTTCAAGTTTAAGGTCAGTTTATGCTACACAGTGAGTTAGACTGTAAAAAAACAAAGGAGAGAAAAGAAAATGAGAAAAAAAAGTTCTGTTGAGGGGCTCAGCAAAACAATTCATCATATTATAGCAACAATATTTCAATGCTATTTGCCACTATTAAGAATTGTTGGTCTTAAAAGTAAAAAGGAACCCTACAGAATATCAAAAGTGATTTTCAAAATTATATAATTGGTAAGGGACTTACATCCTGATCATCGTTGGAAATGCAAATCACAATTTCTATATATACCACTTTACATCCATTGGTGTTGGGCAGGACTTGGAAAAAATAGACCCTCCTACCTTTGTTGGCAAGGAATGTAACAAGGTGTAGTCACTCTGAAAAGCAGTTTGTCATTTCCTTAAAAGTTAGAAAACAAACCTGGAAGGAAAGCTTAACCAGGGAAGCATAAGGATCTGAGTTCAACCCCAGGACCTACATTAAAGTCAGGCCAAGGACTAATAAGAATACTCTGAATTTGATCCCCAGAACCCATATACCACCTCTATTCACATGCTTGCTATGGTACGCTCTCTCTCTCTCTCTCTCTCTCTCTCTCTCTCTCTCTCTCTCTCTCTCTCTCTCTCTCTCTCTCTCTACACACACACACACACACACACACACGTACGTACGTACATACATTCAGCACTGGGGAGGCAGAATCAGGCAGATCCCTCATCTCATTTGCCAGCTAGTCTAGCCTACACTAGGCTAATGAGAAGACAACCTGTGCCTGGGGAATGACTCTGAGGTTGTCCTTTGGCTTCCACATGTAAACATAAACATATACACTGCACATAGATTCACAACTATATACACAAATCAGAAAGCCATTTAGAAAATGAAGCTACCACTGATAAGCAACCCTTACATACATACACAAAAGAAAACAGCAAAACAGGTCAAGGGGAAAACAAAACACTGTGTCCTTAAGGCCAGCTGGAAGGTCAACCGTTTCCAACAGAGGTTACCACTGTTTATCCTAAGATAAAAAAGCCTGCAATACAAAGACAAGGCAGAGAGTTTGAACTAGCCACAGGAGAGCTCAGCCCTCAGGTGGAAGTTTTATTGGGAATTTCAGCTGACTGCTTCAACTTTCCCTGTCTATTTCTGCTGAATGTGGTGAATACCAAATAACGATGTTAACTCTTTGCTGCTATGTGTTCTTGTGCTTCGAAGTCTTGCCCCAGTGGGACACGCTGTCCTACAATCAGTGGGGAAAATTCAAGCTGGCTGACTTAAAGGGCTTCCTAAATTATTGGTTTGACATTACCTTTCTGCTATTATTTGTTTTGTTTTGCTTAAAAGCTTCACCTGAGGGGAAACATGAAGAGAAGGAGGGAGAAAGAGAGAAACATGCCCAGGGCCAGAAGCCAGAGCCTCCAGCCAGCCAAACAAGAGAGGCAGTGAAAGTAAGATATATAGAAGGAAAGAAAAGTTTAAACAGAAAAAAAAAAAAAAGCACCCCAAGGTAAAACATAGATAAAGGGAAACAGAATAAAAATAAGAGCTAAGCTAAAGCCAAGCAGTCAAAACTGTAAGTTGTGCCATGATTTGTTTGCTGGTTGGTGGCCCCAAATAAAAAAGCTGGTACATTTGGCATTCCAACATGGGGTCTGAATTTCAAATAGGTCCTGAGATAGCTGAAAGAAGAAGGGGGGGGGCACTACATTAAGTTGAAACATTAAGTGTTGGGCAAGGATGCCTGCTGCAAAGAGGGCACCAGCATCCCAGAGCTGGGGTGATTGAATGCAGTTAGTTCCCAGTTAAAAAACACAGCTCTTGGCCAGGTCCCCAAGGCATAAATGCTGGGCCTTTACTGACAGAGCAGGCAGAGAGTGGGCACTTAATAAAGCAGGTTCAGGAAACAAAACAAACCTCTAAACTGGTTACAATGTGTTTCTTTCTTAAGAAAGAAAAGGAGTATTATAGTCTTTAAAGAGTAAGGTAATATAAAAAAAGAGTAAGCCAGTTAAGATGAAAAATACACAGGGAGTCTAGATACTGTATGCCTTGTTGAATTTGGATTTCTTGAATGCTGATGAGAGAAATGGGATTGTAAAAGTGACTGCTGAATTAAGCCAGCCTAGCTATTTTAGGGCTGTCTTAAAATGGGGGGGGGGAGAGAATGCATTGGGGAAGTGTTTATGCTTTTGTTTCCACAAAAAAACAAAAGGCTATGAATTCATTCAAGGTTAACAGAAATCAGGTTTGATCAGGGAAGACCCCCTGAAAAGTCTTGATGGGTGGCATATATTTTACCTGCCCTTATTTGGTTCTGTTTCTCTTTATTACATTTTACCTCAGGGCTTTTTTACCTTTCCTTCTGTATATCTTACTTTCATTTCTTCTCATGTCTGGCTGGCTGGCAGCTCTGGCTTTTGGCCCTGGGTGTGTCCCTCTCTTTCTACCTCATTTTCTTCATTCCTCTTTTCCTTCTTCTCTTTTTTTCTTGAGCCTAGTTTTCTCTTCCTACTTAGTCTCTCTTCCTGACAGCACCACCTATCCTCCTGTCTAGCTATTAGCCATTCAGCTTTTTATTAGACCAATCAGCGCCTTGGCAGGCAAGGTGAAACAAATGCAACATACCTTTACATAATTAAACAAATGTAGCATTAACAAATGTAACACATCTTTGACTAGTTAAAATAATACTGCATACCCAGAACACTCTGCTCTGAAGACTCTCTCTATTGAGAATTCCAGACAACTGCCTCAATTACTCCAGTCAATTTTTGCAAGATGTTTTAGGCACTAGCTTTGATAATGTCTATTTCTTGTCATTCCCTCTTTTACTTAAATACTCACTCATTCAAAATAAAAATGTAAAAAAAATTTTTAATTAAAAAGAATGTGTGCACTAGACATCATTTTTCAGAATAAATAAAACAGGCTGAAAGCTAAGGGGTTCCAGGTTTCTTTGAGCGTTGCTAAAAATGCTCTGGATTTAGAACAAAGAGATAAAAATGTGAATGATATTATTATTGTGAATTATGTTTAAGTATTTTTTTAAATGAGAAAACAAAATTCCCCAGTTGGGTTTACACTTGTATACCTGTAATCTCAGCACTTAGAGGCCAAGACAGAAAGATCCAGAGTTGGAAATGAGGTAGAGGTCAGCTCTGTCTCTCATTTAGGACGGAAAGTCATAAAGAGCTTCTAGAATTTAGAAATTTCTCTTCTTTCTCCCTTCTTTTCTTCCCTGGCATCCCTTTCTATCTTTTGGAGACAGGATATCATGTATGCCAGGCTAGCTTCATATGTAGCCAAGGATACTTTGAGCTTTTGATCTTCTACCTTTCAAGTCCTGGGTAGGTGCTTTGCATATGCTAGCCTAGCACTCTACCAACTGAGCTGCATCCCATGTCCTCTATTCTCAACCCAGTTGGTAGTTACATGGAAACATTCTCCCTGTGATAATTCACTGACTCCTTTTATTCCAGAAGCTCAGGGCTACAGATGTTGCACAAGAGCCCTATATTCAACCTCATTTTTATCAGAAGCCCAGAGGACTCTACCTGGATTGGGTGGAGGATTATACTGGCAGTGGGCTCAGTATTAAATTTAGGTTGAATGAACAGCTTCAAGCATCCTTAGAAGTCAGTGTAGGGATGCTCAATTCTGGAAGTGATAGGTTAGTAGCCTAAATTCCTAAAGCCTTAGAGATAGAACCTCCAACATTTCACTATTTCCCACTACATGACATCCTACATTTCACTATTTCCCACTAATGTCATAACATTATGACTCCATCAGGGGATGAATTTGTCAGGAAAATGTCTTCACTTAACTGTCTCATGAAATACTGCAGAAACAACTTTTTATTAATCTTTCATTTCTCAACTTCCTAGTAAGTTGACAAATGAGGTCAAACATCACAATGTTCTCAAAAGAAGCATAAAAATGGTCTTACTTGGAGGCAAAGTGATATCATAACAGGACATCTAAGAAATGCTTGCAGGTATCTGAATTTAGAGACTAGCATTATAAATAGACCTGAAAATTCATATGTGTGTTGGGAACCATCCAGCACAGTGATAATAGGTCAGCCTGATTAACAAAACATAAAAACACTAGATATATTTCCACTTAATCTAAGCCTCTGCTTTCTGTCCTTCATTTCTGCCATCTTAGTGCCAGCTAACAGTCTCCGCCTCAGCCCTGGCTAGCTTCTACCTCTTCAACTTCTTAGCTTGCAAAACAGAGAATCAATTAATGCTAAAGTACGACTGCCAGCAACATGCAGGAGAAAGCTGCCCTGGATAGAATACTTATGCCTTAATAAGAAAACTGCTAGTACAAAGAACTCTAGGAGCTGAGAGTGTGGCTCAAGAGTAGAGAGCCTTGTCTAGTATGAAAAGGCTTTGGGTTTCAATCCCGGGCAATGCTTATTTGGATATGGTGGCACTCACCTATAATCCCAGTACCAAGGAAGCTGTGGTTAGGGAGACTGGAATCAGAAACTTGGGCTACATAGACCTGTTCTGGGTGGTGGTGGTACACACTTTTAATCCCAGCATTTAGAAGCTAGAGGCAGAAAAATCTCTAAGTTCAAGGCAATCCTGGTCTATAGAGCAAGTTCCAGGATAGCTAGGACTACACAGAAAAACCTAGTCTTAAAAAAAAAAGAAGAAAGGCCAGGTGTGGTAACGCACACCTTTAATCCCAGCACTTGGGAGACAGAGGCAGACGGATCTCTGTGAGTTTGAGGCCATTCTGGTCTATAAAGCTACATAGAGAAACCCTGTCTAGATAGATAGATAGATAGATAGATAGATAGATAGATAGATAGATAGATAGATAGATAGATAGATAAAATTATACATGCCTTTCTGACATAGGGGTCATCTTTACTGTTTCCAGAGTCTAACTAAAGCCCTGTTCCTGTGGACTGAATGTCTCCTATAGGCTTCAAAGTCCTGGATCTTGGCACTCTTCATAGGGTACTACCCATCTGTTCAGTGACCTAAGAACAGAAATACATGACTATTTCTCCTCTAGGCACACAGTGAATGCTTAGTGAATGAACAATACTATCTTAGGGCAAGAATACGATGTCTCTGTGTTTTGCAGATTTAATCCTGGATCTCTGCCTGGATCTTCTGTTTGCTAATTGGACATCCTTTAAGTATACAGCTCCAGTGCCTGTCTTGGTTTATTACATAAACCAAGGACATGGATGGTTTCTTCTAAATGTAACTTCAGACTTTTTCACATTCTTCCATCACTGAATAGTACTGCCTCTCACATAGTCATTTGCTGAAAAACATTTAGGTTGAGGAATATCTGCAAAATATGGAGTCAATGTGCAGATAACAAAACTTCTAAATAAACAATTTATTCTGGATTTAGGTCGCAACATTTCCATGGGGCAAAACAGTTCAAGCACAGTATAGAAAACCAGCAAACAGACCTAATGTCACAAATCCCAACCAGGAACTTCTGAATTCTTAACAGCTAGGGAAAATTATGAACAATGCAAATGACTAAAAGGGGGAATGGCTGCAAGCAGCCTAGACTAAAATGAAGCACATTCTCCTTTTGTCTGTTTCAAATGACCAAAGTTAGTATGGCAAGGGGTCACTGGGCAGTAGTTTCTCTTCTGCATCATAAGAGGAAAACTGGTAACGCTGCTCCTGGTCTTTAAGAGTCCACCCCTGTTTTTGTTCGGGGTTTCTATTGTTGTGATTAAACAGTACAACTAAAAGACTCTCAGAGAGAAACTGGTTTGTTTCACCTCACATCACCCAGGGAAGTCAGAGGAACCTGGAGGCAAGAACTGGGGCAGAGGCCATGGAAGAATGCTGCTTACTGGCTAGTTAGTTCCTCAAGACTTCCTCAGTTGTGTGTTTATACACCCCAGAACCACCTACCTAGGGACCGTCCACTCACAATGGGCTGGGCCCACCCATATCAATCATTAATCAAGAAAATTCCCCAAATAATTACCTACAGGCCATTCTCAATAGAGGTATTTTCTCAACTAGTTCCTTCTCAAGTTGACAAAAACTAACCAGGGCAACTTCTTGTGTAACACAAAGGACTAGAAGGTTATTAGGCTGGTTGGTGAGCTAGGATCTCTTGATGACTTGCAAGTTCAGCTCAAATTTAAACAATATAGATGTGCATGAATGTGAATGTGCGCACATATGTGCACACACACACACACACACACACACACACACACACACAGAGAGAGAGAGAGAGAGAGAGAGAGAGAGAGAGAGAGAGAGAGAGAGAGAGAGAGAGAGAGAGAGAGAGAGAATCTATAAAATCTTCAAAGGAGACCCTGTCTCAAAACAAACACACACTGGAAAAAAAAAGTCAGCAACTATTCCTCACAATTATGTAAAAGAGCTAGATATTTAAAAGCAATCTGGTGCTTGATCTTTTGTTCACAGGTAGATTAACCTTTGAAAAACAAGCAATATACTCACCGCACTCATACTGGCCTCTAAAAAGAAAAACTAAAACTAAAACAAAAACAAAACCCATACTAGTAGTTTAGCATAACAATAGATATGAATTCCTCCAAATACACAGCTGGATTCTAAATACTGTGCAGATTTATTAACAGGTTCAGCACTGAAATACAGTGCTTTAGGGGCCCAGGGATAGAGGGTGGGATAGCTGGGGAAGTAGAAGAGATTTCACCAGTAGAAAAGATTTCTTGGATGAAATTGCTGTCTTCTACTCCCCACCCCATCAACACACACACACACACACACACACACACACACACACACACACACACACACACACACCACCCACCAGCCAATTGTTCCCAGCAGCTTTATTTATATTTTTTTTCTCTGCAACTCCCCAGCCAAAAAGCAACCAAATCAGGCAGGGGTTGGTGGAGAGGCCTGTGCCTTCAAACTCTGCTGTATAGATTCCATTTACCATCCAGACAGGGCTGTTTAAAGATGCCCTTTCTGTGACCCTGCTTTGCTGAAGGTCAAGTACACTATCATCCCGTAACCAAGGAAGCAGGATCCAAGTGTTCCTGCTGCTCTGTCAGCTGGTAAGTCATATTCCTGTTGACTACCATGATGACCTGTTTCTAGGGAAGATGTGTGCTACTTTACCAAGTCTTCCCTTTACCTAGACCCCTGTAGTTTGTTAAATCCTCTCCCCAACACCCTTTTCAGATTGATCACCTTTCTTTAGTGAGCTTGCAGAACGCTACCATGGAGTCCAAACATCTAGAAGCAATTTCAAATCTATATGGAATAGAGAGAAGATTTGAGGAACACAGATGTTTTGCATACAGTATCTTTATCTTCACTATGCCAAAGCTAGTATTTCTACAGATATAGAATCTTCAAGGCACAGGCAACAACACATATGGTCTGGACTACAAACAAAACCACTCCAAGAACAACAGAATGGATTTGTTTACCTACATTCACACAACACACACCCAGCACGCAAACACCGGGCAAAACTGAGACCCCAGTCTAAAGTCTGGGTAGGAAGATAGGCAACAAATTTATCAGTGCATGAAGGATAACAGAGGTGTACAGGATGGTTTCAAGTTTCAGCCAATTCTTTTAATGCCACTGAGGAAAAAAGAGCTCCTGAGGCTCAGGGTTACACTGAGGAAGAAACAGAGGGTGGAAGACCGCTATGAAAGACTGTCTTCTAAGATTGATACTGCACTTGTAAACTCATAACAGGTAGTTAGTTACCTGTGCAGGAGAGGGAAAGGAGGGATTCATGGGTTCCTGGACCTGCTCCCAGAGAGATACCAGCAGAAGATGGGTGCTAGGGGTGGAAATCACTGTTTTCAGTGGTGTAGCCACTGTCAAGTTACCCAGAGGACTTTTCACACCCATGACCACATAGTAGTTCTAGAGGAAGAGGGAGTACATCTTAGTTAAGTGTCTATTTCTGTGATAAGTATCATGACCAAAAGCAACTTTGGAAAAACAGGGTTTATTTTTCTTACAATTCAGGTAATAGTCCATCACTGAGGGAAGGCATGGTACAAACTGAAGTGAAGGCAGGAACTAAAGCAGAGACTATGAAGGAACTTCTTACTGGCTTGCTCAGATTGTATTTTTTTTTTTTTTTTTTTTTAAATAGCAGCCAGGACCACCTGCCCAGGGGTAGCAGCCACAATAAACTGGGTCTTCTCACATCAATCATCAAGAAAATGCCCCATAGGCTTGCCCACAAGCCAGTCTGGTAGGGACATTTTCTCAACTAAGTTCTCCTCTTCCTTAATTATTCTCTCTAGCTTTTATCAACTTATATAAAAAAAACTATCTAGCTGAGCATTGGTGGTACAGGCCTTTAATCCCAGCACTTGGGAGGCAGAGGGAGGCGGATCTCTATGAGTTCAAGGCCAGTCTGGTGTATAGAGGTAGTTCCAGGACAGGCTCCAAAGTAATACAGAGAAACCCTGTCTCAAAAAAACCAAAACCAAAACCAAAAACTGTCTAGCACAAGGATAAGGAGGGTGCAGTAGTGAATGTAAGCAGAGACACATTACAAAAACAAGGAATGAAGGAGGCATTACTAATGATGCTTCACACATTAAAATATACAATAAACTCATTCTCAACAATTATTTGCTAAAAAAAAATTCTTAAATAGAATCAAAGATTATTTTATTTTTTAAAAGGTACTTAAAAAATACTTCCAAACCAAGAGTTTTACAGGCAAATTTTATGAGTATTAGAGGAACACCAATTTCATATAAACTATCGAAGGATAAAAAATGAAGGACCATTCTCTCAACTCATACGAGGCTAGCAATACTAACACCAGAACTTAAGAAAAACTCAAAGTTAATCTAATTTATGAACACAGATGCAAACAAAATGTTTAAGTACAAAGTTCAAGTCAAGTTCAGGTTACTGTGGAATATAAGACTTGAACAGCAAAGTCAGTCTAGCTTACCACATTAACTGACTGAAAGAGAGATATATGTGATCATCCTTCCAGGTTCTGAAAAGTGCCTGATAAAAATCCAACAACCCGCTGAGTTCATTTTTTACTCCAACTAGGAATATAAAAAAATGTCCTTAATCTAATAAGGAATAAAAGCTCACAGAATTGCCCACACCCTTCCATTTAAAATGGGAATTGGTTAAAGAAGGACACTTGCTATTACCAATTCCATTCAACACTGTTGTAGACATCCTAGCCAGAAGAGTATAGTAAGACAAAAGGAAAAAAATCTGAGTTAAGAATTAGTTAAATGGCTGGGAAGGTGGCTCAGTGGATAAAGTACTTGCCACATAAGCATGAGGACTCGAGGTCAATCCCCACTCCACATGAAAAGCCAGGTGCAGTAGACATGTATAGGCCTACCATCCTACAGTTGAGGAGGTAAAGACAGGAAGATCCCTGTGTAGCCAATCAGTGACTTCAGGCTCTCTGACCAGGAACCTTTTCTTAAAAGCCAGATCCCAGGGCTTGGGAGGCAGAGGCAGGCAAACCTCTAAGTTAAAAATCAACCTGGTCTACAGAGTGAGTTCCAGGATAGCCAGGGCTACACAGAGAAACCCTGTCTCAAACAAAACATCAATCAATCAATCAATCAATCAATCAATAAGAGAATAAGTAAGAATGTTCAATTTTTAAAGATCCAGGAGGCCAGGGGTAGTAATACATACCTTAAATACTAGCACTTGAGGCAAAGGCTAGCAGATCACTGTGAGTTTGAAGTCATCCTCGTCTACTCAGTAAATTCCAGGGTTGCCAGGGCTAATTACTGTGTCCCTGTCTCAAAAAATCAACCAGCCAGGAACAGCAAGATCACCAGTATATAAAGTGCTTGCTAATGACTTAAATTCAATTCTCTGAACCTATATGATA
This sequence comes from Cricetiscus sungorus, assembly GCA_030556225.1. Lineage (NCBI taxonomy): Eukaryota > Metazoa > Chordata > Mammalia > Rodentia > Cricetidae > Cricetiscus > Cricetiscus sungorus. Next base: position 5,645,421 of record JANBXA010000735.1, on the reverse strand, counting down.
GAAAAGTAAATGGACTCAAAACAAGTTGTCCTCTGACTGCCATGTGAGTGTTGTGGCTCAAGCATGTCTTCTCCACTCCAATAAATAAAGGTAAAAAAAATCTATGAGGAAAATCACTAGAGGAAAAGTTACAAGCTGACATGCAGCAGTATGCTCTATGGCCATGAGCTATGTATGTTGGAAGGACTTGAAATGCAAAACTGAAAGACTTTGCTACCTAAATGCTTTGCCTAAGTCAGATGAGGTTTTCCAACAACTCAGTGTCAACATGCAACTGGCACTTTGGCTCATTTTGAAGTATTGTAAAATTTGTTACTAACATTGCTATGATTCAGGGTTCTAAGAGTTCAGTTTCAGCTTCCTAACCATATGACAGAATAGAATCCCAACTATCCAGATGAGGACACAGTGGCATCTTTTGAGCATTTTGGATGCCAGGAACAGAACAACAGTGCTCAACAAGACTCAGGTCAGAGGTTGGAGAAAAGCCAACCCTTAAGGATGATTTATCTTAAGATGCCCCAGCAATCAGATTTCTTCACCAAAGTTGTCTAAAAGGGGCTCTCTGTTGAAGACTGCAACAGTGAAAAACAAGGAAGCTCTGAAGAAAATCTGTGCACTGAAAATATTTAGTCCTGAGCTCAGAGTGCCACCATTGTATACCTGTGGAAGCAACAAAAAATTCAGTGCAGGTGACTTAGATTCAAACACATCTGTTGCTGCAGTGCCACTTTGAAGGGCTCTGCTGACCCAAACATGGAACCTACAGGTTTTGCTCTTTACCCTCTCCCCATTGCTAAAAACCCATATTTCACTCCTAAAGATAGCCACCAAGATCTATTCCCTTATTTAGCCACTTCCTGAGACCAACTACCAAGGTCCAGCTATCAAAGTATAGAAGTTTAGCAATCAAAAGCCCTCTTTTGGCTACCCTAATCAAAATCAACTCACTCACCCTAACAGGGGTTTCTGCTTTCCCCTTATTATAAACTGTCAACTGCCTATGTGACACATCTGTCTCCTTTCCACCCAGAGGCCGTCCTTTATCCCTCCAGGGCAAATATCCTCCCCCCCTCCCCCTTCTTTGTCCTCTATCTCCTGTATTTGACTCTTTCTTTGCCTTCCCTTTGTTCCTCTGGGACAAATAAATATCCTTTGTGCTGAGAAGTTCATCTTGAGGTGTCTTGTGCCAACACTGGTCCTTTCAGGAGTTCTGTAACCCGGGTCAGCCTACAGGACACCACTCCCACAACCCAGTTACTGAACTTTTTGAACAGCCAATGCACCCAACAGTGGCTAGTGGGTTTTCCCTTACTACCCCATCCTAAACATTCCCCAAGACATCAGAAGTTGACTGGTCATTGTCCTGCATCCACGCTAGCAGCCAACTAATTAGGAGTTCTTTAGAAACTAAAACAACACTAAAGAAAGAAATAACCAGAAAACCAATACTAAACAACCTCCTAGAGCATCGGTTACCAAACTCACAGGATCCTCTGAATACCCAGTATCGTGTAAGAAGTCTATACAACTAAAGGTCACAACCTTGAATTTAAAAAAAAAAAAAAAAAAAAAAAATGGGTATAAAGAAGAGATCTTTTTTTTCCCCTCCCCAAAGACAGGGTTTCTCTGTGTAGCTTTGTGGACCAGGCTGGTCTCAAACTCACAGAGATCCACCTGCCTCTGCCTCCTGAGTGCTTGGATTGAAGGTGTGTGCCACCACTGCCCGGCTAAAGGAAAGATCTTAAGAACTCGTGAGAGAGGGAAAGGAAGAGGTAACCTATGAAGACAAATGCTATAAAACCAAGTGTGTAGGCAGGAGCCTATAAATCCCAGGAAGGAATCAGAGACAGGAGAATCTTGAGATTCTAGGCCAACTTGATTTGTATATTGGGACCCTGACTCAAAATTATGAAGGAAAAAAGGAAAGAGATAAAGTTTCAGTGATTAATTGAATTGCTTGCCAAACATTAACAAGGACCTTAGTTCCTTCCTGAGACCACAATGTGTGTCAAAGAGAGGGAGGCAGAGTGGAAGAGAACAGTGGAAAACAGGAAAGGATTGGGAGGGGGAGCATGAGCAATAGTGTTTGCTGGCCAGCTACTGTTCCTATACTCCACTGGATATAGACACTGGGCCTGGGAGGCTAAGGTAGGAGGAGCCCTTGTGTCCCAGTGTTCAAGACTCGCCTGGGGCAACATAGCAAGAACCTATTAGGGAGGGAAGGAGGGAAGGGGGGAGGGAGGGAGGGATTAAAAAAGGGAATAAATTGGGTAGTTGTGGCGCATCCTTTTAATCCTGGAACTCATGAAACAAAGGCAGGCAAATCTCTGAGTTCAAGGCCAGCCTGTCTACAAAGTGAGTGAGTTCCAGGACAGCCAGGTCTACACAGAGAAACCGTATATCAAAAAGCCAAAAAAAAAAAAAAAAAAAAGGAAGAAGAAAGAAAAAGAAGGGAGGAGGGGAGGGGAGGAGAAGAAGAAGAAGAGGGGGAGAAGAATGAGAATGCTTTCTTCAATGATGCCTTTGAAATTTTTAAGTAAAACTATCACCAAATATGGAAACATAAAAACATGCTTATAAGTATAAGAACAACAACAAAATCTATGATACATCCTCTCTTTTTATATGAAGGCAAAATAAATAAATGAATGAATAAATGAATAAATAAGTAAGTAAGTAAGTAAGTAAAATGGGATTTCATTTTCAGGGACCAAAGAATCCAAAACAAGATCCAGTCAAAACAATCATGAAAAAGAAAAAGTTGGATGTTTCATACTTTATCAAAAGGCTTCTGTAATCAAAACAATGTGGTACTGTCATAATGTCAAACCAATAAAACTGAACAGAACTTAAGCCTTAAAGACATTAAGCTAAGTTAGACAAGCTCCATCAAGTTCACATTAAGTGGATGATAGGTTGTCTGTCAGGGCTGAGAACAGGGTATTACAGTTTAATGAATTAACATTTGTAAGATCTGTCATGAAATTTACATTGCAAATATACTAACACTAAGTATACTACATATAAAAGTCATTAAATTTCACACCATGTGTTCTTTACCAATATAGGTGGTGGAGTAGGGGACGCACAGTAAATTTCTGCAGAAATATCAAATGTTTCTTGACAAGGATGCCAAGTCATTCAATGGGAGAAAGCACAATTTTTCACAAAATTGTGTTAAGAACAATACACACAAAGAATGTTGTCAGGTCCATGCCTTGGAGACAAATTATAAAATCACAGAAAAGCCTTCATGACATTGGATTTTACAATAAATCCTTGGATAAGATACCAAAATCAAGGAACCAAATGAAAAAAAAATTAGGATTCATCAACTTTTGGTGAAGGTAGGTAAAGAAAGAAGGAAGAATGGAAACAGTGGGTTGATGGGTATGAAATTAATGAACAAAGCATAGCACAAGACGTAACAGATGACTCACAACCACTTGTATAGCTCCAGCTCCAAAGCCTCTGGGAGCACATGCACTCATACAGACACATACCCACATACAAAAATAAATTTTTAAAGAACACTACTGAAAGAATAAAAAGGCAAACCATAGAAAAGCCGTATTTGCAAGGCAAATATATGGTAAGTTTAATAATCAAAAATTTTAATGAGAAAAGGGACTGAATATTTATTTGACCAAAGACTATATACATATACATGTACATGTACAGCGCGCACACACACACACACACACACACACACACACACACACACACGGTCAATAAGCACATGAAGTGATGCTGGTTGTCACTAATTGTTAGGCAAGTGCAACCACAGTGAGACACCACATCATTCTTTATTGGAATGGCATTTATCAAAACACAAAACAAAACTGAAAACAAGTGCAGGTAGCACTTGTGTACTCCTGGTAGAAACGAAAAAGGTAATCTAAAATTTGAAGCACAAAATCATCACATGGCCCAGTAATTTCACTCTTAGGTATCTATCCAACAGAACTGGAAGCCAAGGGCTTAGATATTTCATAGCAGCATTCCAGTAGTGAAGAGGTAGAAAAAAGCAACCCAAATGTCTACAATGAATGAACAAACAAAACATGGTATATAACTGCAACTGAACATTATTCAGCCTTAAAATCATGACATGTGACAACAACATAGAGCAACCTTATGGGCATTATGCTCACTCATTCAAGTAACCAGACACAAAATGGTAAATCTATGATTCTGTTACTATGAGGAACCTAGAGCAATCAAATTCACAGAAATAGAACAGTGGCTACTAGGGACATACGTGGGGTGGGGTATCAACATTTAACAGGAACAGAATTTCTGTCTAGGATAATGACAAAGTTCTAAAAATGAGTAATGTACACTATGTAAATACATTGATTGTCACTGAGCTGGACTTCTGTTTCAAATAGAACTTAGTATGTCTATTTTACAGCAATAAAAATGGTTCAAATGAGAATCTTGAGATCTGTATATTTTATCTCAAAGAAAAAAGCTCTTAAAGAAAAAGGTATTTGTCTACACTTGATAAGTCAAGAAGAGGACAAAGACATTTCTATATGCAGAAGATAAATAAATATAGCAAATTTAGGGGTAAGAATAGGGTGAAGTAGACCTGGTTCAGGAGCCTACTGTTTACTGCTTCAAGTCTATAGTAATGTTGGCATAAATTCATGATATGTATGTATTTCTTTGAAAAGAACCTGGGAACTTACGTGTCTAGTTCCTAAGAGGGCAGAGAAATCAAATTTATTCATAAAAGTTGGACAATCCAAGACTCAGAAACCTGATATCAGAGGGATGACTGCTTTTTCCCTTGGAGGATGTGTCCTTGCCAGTATTGACTGCTGTTTCAGAGCTGGAAGAGCTCCATTTTTAAACAGTCCCTTACATGGAAACAGTAAGTTTTCTGATATTAAGATTATACTTTCTCCACAGATCAAAGAGTGACTATGAGGCTAGGAGTGGTACCTAATAGTAAATTCTAGTTATCACATATGTACAGATCCATGAATATATTTGTGAAAAAGATACTAATGTTAATTTCTTCCCCTAAAGAATTCATGATGGCCTTTTAGGGCAATGTACATACATATCAAATCAGTCTCAATAGGAAATTCCTTTTAAATGTAAAATAATCCTGAATACTTGAAAAACCAATAACTACTATCTAAGTAATTATTCCTATCACAAATTAAAGCAACAAATAAAAGCAACAAATACAAATATTTAAGCTGCAATATTTTCATAGTTCTGATATTTCTTTTAAAATATATTTCTACAGTCTGGAGAAATGGCTCAGCTCACAACTGTCTATCATTCCTGTTCCAGGATATCTGCCACCCTCACATAGACATACATGCAAGCAAAACACCAACGCACATAAAATACATTTCTACAAGGCTGGAGAAATGGAGTTCAATTCTTAGCACCCATATGGCAGCTCACAACCATCTTTACTCTAGTTCAGTGAGATCCAATGCACTCTTCTGACCTCTGCACCAGTGTACACACATAGTGCACAGACATATATTCAGGTAAAACATACAGAGATTCATTCATACATGAATTCTTCAGTAAATTTGTCTTTGCTTCAGAAATGTAATTCAAAAATGAAAATCTTCATTTTTTTCTAAGGATACATGGTTGTAATATAAAACAGGGAGGTTTATAAAATGTGCAAAGACCTGGGTCAGAATCTCATTTCTGTTATAATAAGCTTTTGGCTAATAACATGTTTTTGAGATTTGGTTTCTCATCTATAAAATGTAAACAGTAACAATGCCAACTTCAAAAGGTTATCATCAGGGTTAACCTTGCATAGGTTCTGGTTTACTGAATATTCAACTATGTTATAAGTGATGGTAGAGCAATGGAACTTTTCCAGATCTGACCTTGATTACACCTTCTACATCTCATGTTGCCTACAGATACCAAGGTGTTTCATGCCTCAGTCCTTCTTTGTAAGTTTCTCCTCATGTTAACCTGCCTAGATTCTGCCACAAAATTCCTCATTCTACTTACCTAGATCTATTTGATAAATGTTTGTCATTGAAGAGCCACCTAGTGCAAATAGTGTTATACTTACTGTACTCCTTATCTGGGTCTGGTGAGCACCCTCATATTTCAGTACTACAGACAGTAGCAAGTGGTTAAATAACCTGACTACTATTACACAGTAACAGATATATAAGAAACTATAAGACGCAGCCTTAGAGTTAAAATTAGTGCACAATAAGAATCAGATTCTGTTGACTTGGGGCTGAGGTAAAATTTCAAGTCACCTTATTGTACACAGCCACCCTACCCATGCAGAAAAATCTTACCAACATCTGCTCTTGTCATTTTTATCTTCATTTTTATTTAGTGTCAGCATAATTTAAATTATGTGCTGACTTCCTTGGGACTGTTTTGAAAACCACAGAGCACACTGATTTCTACCCTTTCAAAAGCAAGGGTGCCAGCTATTGTGCTAGCCCCTGTCACTCACCTCAGCCACCTGCTGGGTCCCCACTCTGTGCTGAACCAGCCCCTCCATATTTGTAGCCATGGTGAAGCAAGATCATTAGAGAACCTGTTTGGAAAGATGCAGCAACTTCTATCAGGTGTGGAAAACCAGGCTACTTAAAAATTATCACTCTTTAAAATTTCATCTTTGATACTGTCTTACAAGGACTATGCCTTCTACAGGAGACAAAGCCAGCAGGGTAAGCATATCTGGATATGCCATAAAATCGGTGTACCAAAATTTATAGGAACATTTCAATTAGGGAATTTCTCTTGGCAGAGAAATCTTCTTGGTTTTGACTGCTGGGTTCACCTCTCAGAGAGGTGGGAACTACACATAAATTTTTGGGTAGCTCTTGGTCACAGCACACTGCGTAAAAAGGTGGCTATCTGAGAACAACTTTCAAGCACTACCTTGCTAGATTGTTATCAACTAAACTTTTATTGCTAGTGACACTATGAGAAGCAAAACCATGCCCAGCTTACACACCTTATTTACAGGCTGAAAAACAATAATCACCAACAGAGACAAAGTCCATGTTAATAAGAATAAAGTGCCCATCGATTTATTAATATTTGAGACAGGTTCTAACTGTAACTCTGGCTGGCCTGGAACTTCCTATGTAGACTAGGCTAGCCTCAAACTTGAAGAGATCCACACCTGTCTCTGATTCCCAAGTGCTGGGATTATAAGGAGTACATCACCACACCTGGATTGTGTGTGTGTATCCCTAATTTTCCACTAATAGAAAAATATATTTGATGCCATCATTTATAAAACTTGAAGAAGAGCATCTAAGATCAAAAAGCTTCCTAGATCAGAGTCACTTAAACACAGTCACTGCTGATCAAAGGAAATCTTCATCTCTTCTGGTCATAAACAAGGCAGCTCCCTAAATAATTCATCCCCCTAAATACTTTTTAGTATACTTTACTACAGAGAAGCCAGAATTTGTTTGGGACAATTCATTATCATCTAGACAGGTCCCAGCCTGAACAGAAAAACAAGCTCTAGCAGAATTACATTCAAGATTTGCACATAAAAACAGTACAGTGTTACTGTACAATATATGTTTGTAATATACACAGGTGCACACTGAACATTTGCTTGCTTGGACTATATTATACAATGAATACAGTTTCACAAAGCACCTTCCTATAGCATTCCTACCTATAAAACCACAGATCTCCAAGCCTTTTAACTGTGATCATTCTCTGTATTTTTCTACCCACTATTAAACACTTCTATTACTGTAATTCCCATTCAGATTTTCTTATTGCCTAAAGGATGAGTGGTGAATGCAGTGTGAAACTGTGGCTAATAACATAAAAGGGCTAAGAACCTGTAAGCACAGGTACTGCAGCAACAGGTTCATAACACCAAGTCACAGATATCAGTGACTCACCTCTACATATTAATGTCAGGTATGAACTGTGGGGCAGTACTTTAGTCATTCCTTCTTCTTACTCTAAGTGTTTTCTTTCTTTCAGGGGATATGGAGCTGAGGGCCAAATCTAGAGCTCACAACACATGCTAAGCATATGTTCTACTATGTTCTTACCAGTAAGCTTCATTAATAGGGTTTCTCTATGTAGCCTTGGCTGTCCTAGAACTTGCTCTGTAGACCAGGCTGGTTTGGAACTCACAGAAATCTGCCTGCCTCTGCCTCCCAAGTGCTGGGATTAAAGGTGTGTGCCTGTTTATATTTTTTAATAAGTAGATAAAACTTTTGTTTCTAGAAGAAAAAAAAAAAGCCATGAAGCAACAGGGAACACTTTCTTTTGTTTTGGGCCTTGCTATGACTTGGTTCCAACTTGGAGAAACAGCTACATATGTGGAGTCTGGATTTGCACTATTTGACAGAGTAAATGATAGCCTATAGCTATAACATATAGCAAGAACTAAACTCATCTATAACTCTAAAACAATATCAGTTTCTCTGTTGCCAACTGTAGTTTGAGCAAAAAGCAAGTGACTCTGGATATACAATATTGCAAGAGATTTATTACTGAATACTATAGAAACATCAGAATATTCTTTCAAAGGCCCATCTTTCCATGGGGCCTCCTATAGACAACTGTCTGAATTTCAAACTAGTAATCCAGAAAACACTGTAATGGTCCACTTTATGGCTTCTTTTTGCTTTTGTTTAATATTGTTGAGGATTAAATTCATAGCCTTCATGCAATCACCAAACTGCACCCCTCACCTGAATCACTTTAATTTTTTATTTTAATGTAATTTTTTATTTTAATGTTGGTTTTCTACCTCCCAAACAGCTTCGGCCATCAACTGCTAAACAAAAATGAAAGAGGTGGAATGTATTGTCTCCTGCAAAGACAAGCAGAGAAAATGCAGACAGCTGTGATTCCAACAGAAAGACTTACATCCATCCAACTAGAGCAGACAAGGGGGAAGGGGATTCAAAACTGCTTCCGCATTTAACCATGTTAGAAAATATTCTGTCATAAACCAAATCCTATTCTTAAATATAGAAGAAAAGGAAGTCTTTTGTAGGACATCACATTGCAAAGGGCATGTAAAACAAAATCTCAAGTGATGTCAAGAAGCAGGGCTTTGGGGCACCTTTAACTCAGTGCTCCTGAAATAAAGATAATGTGGACAAGATTCTTTCACCACTATACAATCACAGGACAACCCACAGATGCAAGTCATATGGAGAGTGAGGTCAGAGCCCTTGGAGCAAAGTATGGAACATCAGTTTTCAACTAGAGGACATCTCCCTTCCTAAAAGGATAAGCTCTAAAGAACAGTGGTAGTTTGAAAACTTGTAGTCACTAGCTTCATAATTGAAAAATAGAAACAACAAAACACCAAACCAAAATGATTACTACAGAAACAGGCTTTTAGGACCTGGGAGGACTGGAGGTGTGGCTTAGTGATAGAGAGCCTGCTTAGCGTGTACAAGGCCCTGCCTGGGTTTGATTCCAATCACCAAAAAGAAAAACAGCTTTTAAGGAAAGCCTTCTTGGCTTGTGGGGGTAAGCTTAGCAACACCAATAGTAACCAACAGCTGTTTTTTTAATAAGCACTGTGGACAGAACACAGCTATCTCTGGCTATATAAATGTAAAGATAACTCATTTAGCTAGCTAATCTCCAGATTGTACCCAGAGCTATGTTGACAGAAGAAACCCTAACTAATTAACTGACAGAAGAGCTATAAAGACACAGTACTACAATGTAAGTTCCAAGTAGCCCTACTAACCCTTAATAAGTAACTGCTTTGATCACACAATGAGAGAGTCCTTGTCCTTGATGAACCTGATACAATTTAAAGGCTATGGTGAGGAGTGTACATAGGAAGAAGTAACTTCCTCTGTTGGGAGAGCTAATGAGGATCTTAAAGAGGGGTCAGTGAATTGTCTCAATGAGGAAAAGCATTTGCCCTCAAGCTTGACAACCTGAGTTAGATTCCCCAGGATCCACAAGGTAAAAGGAGAGAATCAACTCCCTCAAATTGTCCTCATGTGCATGCTCCTCTGCTCTGCACAAACACAAAGTAAATTAATTAAGTCTTAAGGATATATTTAAACTAGGATTTGAAAAGTGGAAATTTATCAAAGAAAAGAAAAATAGAGAGTATTCTGAGCAGGAAGACAGTTCTTAAGAAACTAGCAGGTAGAGGAACTGCAGGCCATATGCCAAAAACTATAGGAGAGGTTAAAAATTGACATTGTGGAAGCTGGGGGGAACCTTCAATAGTTTTAACATGATCATATCTGATCCTCAACAAAAGAAATCATTTAATGATAGCAGAGTGGTGGTGACAGAAAATGGAGTATTACTGACAGGGGCCTGTGAGAAATACACAAGAGAAGAAATGAAGGATCCTTAAATTAAATTTGGATTAATGAGTTAATCCAGGACGGCACAGTAAGTAAAAACTGGTGCAGACCACAGGGTAACAAGAGCACAAATGAACTCTTCCAGACTCAAAAAAGACTGATGGCTGATGAGATCCTGTCTTTATTAACAAGCTCACTGACCCTAACTCAGTGAGTGAACCAGGCTCTTGATGGGAACACCTGGTCTCTCTCAGCAGCCAGGAAGTGTAGTTATACCACTCAGCAACAGAGAAACCGTCTTCAGTAGGAACCTATCTTTCCTTTCATGATCAACTGATTCAAATCACTCAGGCCTGAAGCAGAACTTCATAACAAAGTGCCTACTGTCCTGAGCAAGTCTCCATGGTTTTAAAGCTCAGACACTAAGCTGATCTCTCTAATGCTGACCACATCAGACTGCCAAGACTAGGTAAAGCTTTTATATCGGGCCTGGAATTCTCAATATGTTGCAGCTACTGTTTGTTGAAGGTACTACTTTTATCCCCTCTAGATAGATAGATAGATAGATAGATAGATAGATAGATAGATAGATAGATAGATAGAATCTGAAGGCAGAAACTAAAGCTATGAAACATTCCTTAGGATCTACCTGAGATTGAATTATATGTACATTATACAAACACGAAGAGGAAACTGTAATTCACACAGTTAAACTGCAAGCTGAGCAAAATTAAAGGGTTGAATTAAGGTATAATCTCAAATAATCAAAAATAAATCAAGGCCAGGCATAGAGTGCATGCCTTTGATCCCAGTACCCAGGAGGCAGTCAGGTGGATCTCTGAGTTTGAACCTAGCTTGGTTTACATAGTGACTTCGAGACCATCAAGGGTTAGGTAGTAAGACCCTAATTAAAAAAAAAAAAAAAAACGGAAGGAGGGAGGGAAGCTGGCCTAGGTGACACACACCTTTAATCCCAGCATTCAGGAGGTAGAAGCAGGCCAATGCCTGTGAATTGGCCAGCCTGGTCAAGATAGGACATTCCAAGCCAGCCAAGGTTACCCTGTCTCACCCAAAAATTAAAAAAAGGAAGGAAGGGAGGGAGGGAGGGAGGGAGGGAGGGAGGAAGGAAGGAAGGAAGGAAGGAAGGAAGGAAGGAAGGAAGGAAGGAAGCAAGCTACTACTAGATAGAATTTCTTAATTAGCTTATGTTCTTTTAGAAACCTACTTATATTCAAGGGAAAATAAAAATCTGGGAAACACAGAACCATAGAGTAGATGTCAGATTATGATTTGGAATTAAGACATGAACAATCAACATTTAGTATAATACAAATGTTCTTCAATAGAAAACATACTCCTCTCCAGTGTGATAGCTGGGAAACCAGCATAAGACAGACCCAGACACCCTGAACATGGGTGTTAGTTAGGAGGCCTGGGCAGTCTATGGGGCCTCTGGTAGTGGATCAGTATTTATCCCTAGTATATGAATGGACTTTGGGAGCCCATCCCACATACGGGGATACTCTCTCAGCCTAAACACTTGGTGAGGGCCTAGGCCCTGCTCCCAGAGATATGACAGACTTTGAAGGCTTCCCAGGGAAGGCCTCACCCTCCCTGGGGAGCAGAAAGGGGATGGGATAAGGGTTAAGGGGGGAGGGAACTGGAATTGACATGTAAAACAAGCTTGTTTCAATATTACCAAAAAAAAAAAAAAGAAAGAAAGAAAGAAAGAAAGAAAGAAAGAAAGAAAGAAAGAAAGAAAGAAAGAAAACATGCTCCTTAGATGCTGCTAAGGTCAAGTTTAGATCCACACCCACTCATCAAAATCCTGCTGCTTTTTAAGGCTCAAGATCACTTAAGTCTCTGGGTCATGTGATTTCCTGCCCACCAAAGCCATACAAAGGAAACTACTTTCTTGCAGTAAGTAAAAGGAGAAATGATATCCATGTGGAGGATGGGTGGAGGATGGGGGGAGGACAAGGAAAAAAGCAGGAGCTTTCATAGTCTTGTCATTCCTAGACTATTGGGGCACTGCTACAGGTTTCTGTGTGAAAACTGTCCCTAAAATCTGCACACTGTGGGTAGCTTCCTCATCCTACCAAAAACCCCAAGCATAATTAATAATGGCGATGCCAGTTCTGTTTCTGTTAGTGTGGGTCAGGGGTAGACAACTGGAATAGCAGAACAGACTTCTGGGCACCTATAACGTATTGTGTCAAACTAAGCATGTTTTGATTCTCAGCACACCTGAGTATGATGCATAAGCTCCAACAAGGAAGCCAGGAAAACAAACTCAGAAAGTAAACTTGTTTACAATGATCCAGCTGCTAATGAAATTCTAGGATTCCAACTCATAACTCTGACTTTAAAACTCACACTGTTACCTCTTAATCACAGTACTCTTCAAAGTAACTTCCCAAAAAAAATAAAAAGTCAAGGAAAACAGAAATAGTTACCTACCTTTCATTCATAGGTTAGCACATCTAATAACTAATATAAATAACTACTAATTCCTAAATGTGACACACTTTAGTACTTCCATCAGGAATTTATGATCCAGCTCTACCATGAAAATTTCTTAGTAATTAAAACATACTTTTAATATTTTAGCTATATGGTAACTATACTGACCAGAATTGTGAAGATAGAAGTAAAACAGTGAGAAGAACTTTTTACATTTTTAAATAAAAATTTTGCTGAACTACAACATGCAAATACAAAAGTGCTTAAACTATAAACATTGTGATGACAGTCTACTAACAGAACATATTTACACCAGAAAATACAAGTACCAGCAGTCTGAAGTCTCTGATGCACCTCCCCTGTTGTCACTTTTCCTTTTTTTTTTTTTTTTTGATAGCTATTTTTTTTTAATATCTATTATCAGGGAAGATTTCTACTTGTTTTAGAACTATATATAATATACTTTATGTCTGGCTTACCTTGCTCATCATTATTTTATGAAAACCATGAGCAGTCCATTTTCATTACTGTCTAGATTCTAACTATGCCACAATCCACTCATTTACAGCTGATGAGTTTTCAGCTTGTTGCTAGTTTGGACCAGTGCTTCTGTGAATAGTCTTACTCATGCCTTACAGAAACTGAGATCTTGCCCTAGTTTGTCTTTAACTCAGATATCCTCTTGTCTCTGCTGGGATCAACAGTGTAAGCCACCATGCCCACTAGGTCTTTCTTTTTATTTGTGGTGCTAGAGACTGAGCTCGGGCCTTCATACCAGCTAAGTACAAGTTCTACCACTGACATCCACTCCCATGAGGCATCCAATCAGCCAGTGTCAGAATGTAAAGGGCTTGGAAGGAACTTTTTACCTCCTGCATAGCTGTTATTATTAGACAGATCAGTAAAGGTAAACAAGGAAATTCCCTGGAAAGTCCTCACCTTTCAGTCCAGCCCCACCAGCCTCCCTTCTCCTAATAGCTGCCCTGTTCTCCAGGCTCCATCACCTTCTTCCACATCAATCATGAACCCAAAATGGAGAAAATTATACTCTTGCAATAAAATTCTTTTTTATTTACATTTTAACATTTCCAAAAAACTTTAGGGTTATCATCACTAAATACAAAACAGATGATGTAACCTACTATTTAAGGGTTTTAAGACTTATTACAATGGAGGAGTATTGCCTATAAAAGTCATGCTTTGCCCTGAAACTGACCTTCATTGACATTTGCTTCCTAAGTGCCTCCTAAGTCCTGGTAAAAGTCTTCACTAACTTACCCCTTTACTGTCCTTAACATTTCACTTCCCATCTCTCCAAGATGCCCAGATGCCAGAGTGTGAAACTGTTAGAAATATCCCTAAACAAAAGCCCCATGCCAATATCCTGAGGTAGGCCTCAGACCGCCCTATACACACCTCCTTCACTGTGAACTATGTTAGTTCAAAGTGTTCCCTGGCTGTCATGCCTTTAAACAGAAAACTCCTCCTGCTACCAGGGTTCAAAGAAAGTGACAAAGGTTATGGGGAAGGAACAATAGGATAGCAAAGAACGACAAAGAAGCTCAGCCTCTGGTCAAGTAAAATCTCTATAAAGTCCAAGAAGAACCCTCTCCTATAGTGTATAACAGGAATATGAATGCATTTTAGATGATTACACAGAAGAAAAAGGTCAACTGCTAAGTGGGATATAGTGATACACACCCATCACAGCACTGGAGAGGCAGAGGTAAGTAGATCTGACTTTAAGGACAGCCAGGGCTACATGGGGTGGACAGAGGGAAGGAGAGAAGGAGGAAGGGAGGGAGGAAGGGAGGGAGGGAGGAAAGGAAGGGAGAGGGAGGGAATCAGCAATAAAGCAAGGACACTAAAGTGGAGGAAATTTATATCAGTTGTGAGCCTGGTTTCAATAAGCTTCAAAACCACGTCCTACTCTGTTTTTCAAGACAGGGTTGAAGGTCTGGAACTCATTATATGGCTCAAACTGGTTCCAGTCCATACTAGTGTTCACTCTGATTTAAAAAACACCCAAAGGTAACCCTCAGTATGTGGAGCCACTCAAACATGGTCCAGACCAGCTCTGCACCACAGGCTAACATCTGCTGTCACTGGGGCAACTCCTCACCCCACTCTCTCCCATCTTAGTGTTGGCTCCCCTTTCCCCAGTTTACAAATGTATAAACCTCAAAAAGGCTACTTACACCATAGCCCAAACTCCAATCACTGCAGGTCACTTAGCTTCTTGAAGGCAACATTAAAATTTTCTCCACTTAGGCACAGTAGCAAGACCTGCCTATAGTCCCAACTGCTCAGAGGCTAACACAGGAGGATCACTAGGGGCCACAGGGATTAAAGGTCAGGTAGGCAACAATAGACTAAACAAAATCCCTCAAAATTCCTAGAATCCTTTTAATAGGTGAAGACACTATTGACATAGCCCTACCACTCATTATGTAGCCCTGGCTGGCCTGAAACTATGTAGAGCAAGCTAGCCTAGAATTCAGAGATAAACCTGACTTTGCCTCTTGTGTGTAGGAACCAAAGTCCTGAGCCACCACCACATCTGGCTGGGTCTCTTCTTTAAGGTATGAAAAGACTACAGGCTGACAAGGAATTAGATATAAGGTAACTGGGAGAAAACTTCAGCTGCACATTGATAGCTGCATCTCTTATTAAAATGCCCCTTTGTGGTTCAACAGTCTCTAAGTTTCAATTAGGCTGTTCTTGCTGTATCAGAAACTAAGGTTACAGAGAACTTTCTCACATGTCTGCATCTTCAAAGGATCCGATGTCATTACAGCATCAATTGCATTGTGATTTTGACACCTCCAGCTTTGGGAGGGGGGAAAGAAAGTCATCTCACTCCGTGAATAGTCTATCACATCATAAATATTCAGGAAAACTTTAAAATTCACAATGCAGAATGATGAACTGGGCTGCCTATTACAATCTTTTTGGTAGTGTTAGCTTGGCTTACCTTAAACTGTCTCTTGAAACACCCAAAAGAATTAAAACTGTGACTGCTAACATTATTAAAAAGATAACTGTTGTTAAATTTCAAATATTTGTACTATTTTCTCTTTCTTTTTGGGGTGGGGAGAGAGACACAGGATCTTATGTAGCTCAGGCTGGCCTCAAACCCTGTGTAGATGACACTGAACTTCTGATCCTGCCTCCACCTTCCCAATGCAGGGATAACAGATATGCACCACTACACCAGATTTATGCAGTGTTAGGGATGGAATTCGAGGCTCCCTGCATGCTAGCCAGCCCTTCCTATTATGTTATATATATTTTAGTTATCAAATTATCCAATGGAACCCTGACATTATAGTTTGTAAAATTTGCTTTTCACAATTAAAAGGAGAGTTCCAATAACTTCATGGCATCAATTTTATCTCTGGGAAAAATTAATATGGTAAAAGAATGTCTCCTGAAGTCCAATTCAAATTTCCTGCAAAGTATAACAGACATTTTATTGCTGGTTGTGCAAACCTAATTGCTAAGTAAGTGTTCCTAAAAAGGCACCAATTAAATATATAGCACTTAGTTATCAGCAGGATCATCAATTAACAATTTACTCAACAAAAAGTGTCAGGTATTCTGTTAAATACCAGATGCATAATGATTTGTAAAAATAATTCTGCCTGTCTAAGCTGATACTGTATTTGTGAGGCTAGACATTAAACAATCACATAAGAGAATTACAAAGTGAGATAAAAGCTATAAAGGAAAAGAACAAAATATAAAAAAAATCTGTCCTAGAATGGTATTAAGAACCAAGGAGGATGTTCCCAAGAAAAGCATGCTCTGGCATAGACTCTGCATGACTAGGAGTGGGGGAGGAATATGAGGGACAGAATTTGATATTAGAGAGAAAGGCCTGGAGATGGTAAGCCACACTGTCAGAGAAGATGGTAGGCCAGTATGTCAAGACCACAGAGAACTAGGAGGCCTAGGGATTAAAAAAAAAACCATGACAAGTATCAGAAAGGTTTCTGGAAAAGGGCTTCCACCACTATTGTAACTTGCAAATTATAAAGCAAGCCATATTTTTGTTATTACTACTCAGTTCAAAGTTTTCTACATAACTTTTGTATTGGATACTAAATAACTATTGAAAATAAGAGTCAAATCCCAGGGCTTCAATCCAGTGCTTTTGCTTCTACACCATGCTGTCTAGGCCAGTGTCCTGAACACATAACTACTGTTTCATGTTCTTTATTCAGCACTTACTGTATACCAGGTACTATACGCTCTTTACTTTCATAAACTCATTTAACCCTCAGTTCTGGAGGGAAGGTTCTACTATTGCTCACATGAGAATACTAAGGCTCAAAAGCAGCTAAGTAACTTGCCCCAAATCACATTGCTGAGTAAACTGAACTATTAATCACAATGGTTTACTTCTATTTTGTGTGCATCCTGAATTAGAAAAGAATTCACACGTAGGGACTAACGGGCACATCCTTAGGGATCCATGTCTTAGACCTAGTGCTAGAGTATCAGTGGAACTCAGCAAATATCTGACAGCTTCAAAGGGACATAAAAAGCCCACAAAGGCTTTAAATCTGGAAGCGATTTTCTGAAGCTCTCCCTCCAAGCCAGGCATTCATGTTCAAAGACTTCTCTTCCCATCTTCAGGCCTGCTTTCTGGAACCCTGCCTGCTGTTTTCATGAACTCGACTCAAACATCACATTCTCGGAGAAGCCTGCCTTCCCTGTCCTCCAATCTAAGCTAATGCCGTCACGACTCTTTCAGCACATCATCCAGTTTCTTCCGTGGAACTGACCACCCTGAGCCTTAAACAGACCACACACCCACACCACCCACACCTCCCTCCTTCGTCAGCATCCAACACTCTGGGGCTCTGGGAGAGAATGGCCAGCTTCATCTCCGGATGTATCCCTAATGCCTGAAACTAAGTATATCTGTGTTTAATGAACGATGGGAAGAGAATCACCTCAAATTTCCCACTCCGGTCGTTTCCATATCGTACTCTTCCACATCACCATTTTGGGATGGTAGCTCAATGGTAAAGCCGTCCCCAGCACCACAATAAAAAGAAAATATAGCCAACACCACCATTTGCAAATTACTTTGAGCCTCGAAGATTGGCCTGGACTCCATTTTCTGAGAATAACCCCTCAAACAATGCCGAGGAGAGAGGCGCTGTTTGACTAAAACGCCTGGTGACCCAATTCCACTGACTGAAACTGAGACCGCGAGGGAGACTCGGTCCAGAACCGTGAGGAAAACGCGAACCCGGAAGAGCATTCGTGTGCCGCGGAGCTCTTCCCTGCAGGCCGCGCCAAAGGTTCAAAAGGCATCCTCAGCTTCCCAGCCCGAGACCTGGCGAGTTCCGCAGAGAGGCTGGCCCGCCACGGCCGCCCTACCGGGACCTCCCTCTCCCGCCCGGGCCAACCAGCACAGCCCCGGGGCGGCGCCGTAGGCCGCGGCCCTCCTGTCGGGGGGCGATTGGCCAGCCGGGCCGTCACTCAGGAGGTCGCGCCCTGCCCACGCCTCCCTCCCCTCCACTCCACCCTCCCAGTCCGGAAAAACGGCGGTTGGGCCAGGGTGGCAGCCAACGGCAGGCGGGGAGCTCTGGGATGAGGACGGGGAGCACAGGAAGAAGCGGACAGGGCAGGCCAGGCGCGCGGAGGGGAACGCGGCCGGCCAGCGCGCGGGGACAAGATGGCGGCGCTGGCGGAGAGCCAGGCGTGAGGCGGGGCCGCGGACAGTCCCCTCCGCCCCCGCGGCGCGCGGCCGCCCGGTCAAGGCAGCGGCTCGCAGGCCTCGGCCGCGGGCGCGGAGGGGAGTGGAAGAGAGGGGAGGGAGGGCGCGGCCCGGCCCACTATGCAAAGCGCCCGCCGCCGCCGCCCCGTGGCAAAGGTAAAAGGCCGCGCTCGGCCTCCGCGGCCTCCATGGCGGCGCAGGCCCGCCCTCTGCCGCGCCGCGGCCCTGCCCGGCGGGCTTGCTCTTACCTCAGGTTCGGGCGCCACAACAGCCGCGGAACAGGTCCCGTGTCTGCGGCGGGCGCCCCCGGCACGGAGGGCAGGGCGCGGGCCGGGCCGGACCGGGCGCCGGAGGGCAGGAGCCTGGGGGCTCGGGCGGCCGGGGCGCCGCGGCGGGTCGGTGTGGAGTGGGGCGGCGGGCCGGGCCCTGGCGCCGCCGGGGTCGCGGAGGGACCGCGCTTTGTTATTGTTTTTGTCAGTGAAAGGTCAGAGTTCGTGACCCCGATGCCGCTGCCGCCGCCGCCCGCGCGCTGGGAGGAGGAGGGCGAATGTTCCTCTTCCTCTTCCCGGCGCCAGCCTCACCGCGGCGGCGGGGGGCGGGCGAGCACGCGATTGGCTGAGCGCGCGCGTGCACCGGAACGCAGCGGCAGCCGCCGGAGCTGAGGGCCGCGGGCCTGGACCAGGCAGGTGCGGCGGCTCCCGCAGGCTCCGCTTGCGGGCTGAAGGCACGGCCGGTGACTGGCGCCGAGCCAGGAGGTCGCAAGTGGGCAGTTTCCTGGGAGGGCACCGAGCTCCCGGTACCTTCTTCGGGGTGGGTGGTAGATTTTAGAAGCTCCGGGGATGCGCCTGGCCAGACCAGGCAAGAGTGCGGGTGTCCCAGGCCGGTTCCTTAAGGGGGCGGGGGGGGGGGGGGGGTCCCATTCCCCCTCCCCTCCTCGCGATTTGTGTAAAGCAGTTTCGGCACGCACTAATTGCATTATGGAAAGCCTCTGGCCCCTTGATCTCACAATTTCTGGGTTTTGTTTCTCAAGTTAGTTTTGATTGGGCTTGGAAGTTGCTGGCGTTCCTCGGTGCCTGCCTGCAAGGTTGAGCCATTCCCCCTTGATTACTGTTCTGTGTAGACTGCAAATACTCTACCAATTACCCCTGATTATCCCTCTCCCTTCTTGCTCATTAGAAACAAATGCTTCAAGATAAATAGTTTAACAGGTTCTTTCGATAAACATGTATACTTTCATCGGGGTGATTCCAACTCTGAGTATTCTGCCCATAAGCTTAATTGAATTTCTATTTGGTGATACATATTTTAAACACACTCTCATGCTCTCCCCCTTGTCTGGGAAAGTGGAGGAGTATCTTTGTGCCCCCAGACCCTGGAGCTGAAAGGCGCCTCCACAGGATCTGATAAAATGGTAAGGAAGTTTTCCTCATTTGTAGAAGATATGACCCAGAGAGCTCAGTAACATGCCTGAGGTAGCCCACATATAAGTCCATGTAAAATCCTTGTAAATATGGAATGCTCTGTTATATATTTTCCCAAGAATTTAAGTTTGTAATGCTAAATAATATTTACAAATATAGTACAAAAATTCACATTAACAGGTTTTGGGAGGACTATTACAGTTGTACTAGGTTTACAAATAAACCATAATGAATGCACCCATCTTGACTCATAGATTTTTCTGTTTTTTGAGACAGGGTTTCTCTGTAGCTTTGGAACCTGTCCTGGAACTTGCTCTGTTGGCCAGGCTGGTCTCAGACTCAAAGAAATCCGCCTGTCTCTGCCTCTCCAGTGCTGGGATCAAAGGCGTGCACCACCACTGTTCATCAAATACACCATCGCTTAGACACAGGAACTGGAGCCCACATTAACCAGCCCAATGCTGTACAATCAGTAAACAAAACCAGAGCTTTTTTCAGTGCTTTTGAAGCTACTACTTGGTGAAGTTAGCCACATTTGAGTAGTGTTAAGTAGCTTTTTAGGTAAATTGTAGCGACTTTTCTCTTGAAAATAGCACATGAACACATCTGCACAGATACTTTGTTAGCAGGTAACAGGAGTTTGCTAGCTGAGTTCAGCAAGACTTTGTAACACTTTAATACATTTTAGAGTCACATATAAAAAGGCACCTTGTAAAGAGGATTATATTGGTTATAAGCTTACCTGTGGGTCTCTGTTACTGGCCATCCACACTTGAATTTGTAGTACTTTTATTTAGAAACAATGCCTCACTGTGTAGCTCTGGCTGGTCTGAAACTATTTTTAAAAGATATGATGGTACACTCCTTTAGTTCTAGCAAGCCTGGTCTACATAGTTCCAGGACAGCCAGAGCTGTGTAGGAAAACCCTGTCTCAAAACAACAACAAACTGGTCTCAACTCACACAGACAGACCTGACTCCTGAGGGCTTCACCACTGCCTTATCTTTGCAATGCCATTAGCATTAATGACCAGCCTTTAATAGAAGGTCTTCTACAGGGTACTTCAGAACTGCTAGGCTTGTTTGTTCTGAAGCAGTATCAGGACACAGTGTCTGTTGCTGCAGCAGCACGTCTCTTGATCGACACAGATGGCACTGCTGTATCCCAGGCTTAAATCAGAGATCTCACTGCCAAAATGTCTGCTGTCCTAAATTGGCCTCAAAATTCACTGTGTAGTTAAGGATAGCCTTGACCTTCTGATCCCCCTTTGAAATACAGGATTGCACCATCATGTCCAGTTTAGGTAGTACTTTGGATGTGTCCTAGGGTTTCTTTTGCTGGGAAAACACCAATACCAAAAGCAATTTGGGGAGGAGGGTTTTATTTTGCTTGCACTTCTGTATCACAAATCATCATTAAAGGTAGTCTAGGTGGAAACCCATATAGGACAAGAACCTGGTGACAGGAGCTGATGCAGAAGCCATGCAGGAATTCTGCTTACTGGCTTGCTAAATCTTCTTTCTAATGGAACTTGGGACTATCAGCCTAGGGGTGGCACTATCCCAATGGGCTAGGTCTTTTGACATCAATCACTAATTAAGAAAATGCCCTACAGGCTTGCCTACAACCCAGTCTTATAGAGACATTTTCTCAATTGTGGTTCTCACAGAGGACCCTAGCTTGGGTCAGCTGACATAAAAACTAGCCGGCACAGGATGGAACTGTGCATACTAGGCAAGCACCCTTCCAATTTAGCTACATCCTCAGCCCAAAACAAAATCGTTTAACCTTTCAAAATGTAGTTTTAGAACATTTTTTTGTTCTTTAAAATTCTGACCATTTCAGTAGATTGCTGTCATGGACTGGGGCTCTGGGAGTGATGTGTGAGACACTACACTAGAATAAAAGTTATCTGAGACTCAGCACACTGTGGGCCCTGGGAAAATGCACTCTGTCCCTGTCTCTCCATCATGGTGGTATAGTGTGACTGTGGAGGCTTTCCAACAGCAGTGTGGGATACAACAACCATTTCCATGCTGTTCCATCTTTACCAAGGACCTCAGGAAAACAAGGTCCTGTGATGCTGCTGAGCTGGGATGTGAGCCTAGGTCTTCTGGCTCCCTGCACAGGGCTCTATGGGTGAGTGGTTCCCTGAGCAGGTCTTTTTCATGGTACCAATACAATTTGTGGTCAGTGATTGATTGGCTCATCGTTGACCCTAACACACAATGAACACTTACCATTCAATGGTAAGATTTAGCAAGCCAGGTATTTTACACCTACATCTAAATGAAAATCCTGACAGAGAACATAATTAAGTTATGGTTAAGGAGCAGACACTGCTTTTGTGGTAGTATAGGCAACAGTTTCAGGCCACAGAGCAGCTAGCAAGTAATGGGACCCAGATTCCCTTCCCCCCCCACCCCCCCACCCCCGCTGCAGGAAGAAAGTACTTTCCCTTTTTCCGTAAAGCTGATAGCATCTGTATTTTCTTGGAAGGTTTAATAATTACCTTTCATAAGCATGTAGGAATGTAGGTTTTCCTGTAATGGCTTATGCTTTATTACTATGTAGTGATCATTTCATCAGAGTTCTCTTCATGTCACTTGTATAATTATTACATGCTTGAAAAATAAACACGAAGCTCATGTAGCTGTTGTTAGGATTATTGTTGAGAACATGGAATTAGAACAGACAGAATGAATAGCAGACTGTATGTTCCTGGCATGTTTATACTGCTTCATCTTACAACACTCTTCTGAAGCCTATGGCATTGTCCTGTTTTTACAGCTGGAGAGGTCAAGACCCAACACAGGGAGGATGACTTCCCCAAAGTCACATGCTGGCAAGTAAAACATGGATAGTTATTTCTGCCTTGAAGACCTTTCATGTTTCTGTCAGAATCAGAGTCAGCCTCTGTCAAGGCTACTTGGGCAGGTCACAACTTCATTTGAGAAGTCACCTGGTGATGCCTGGAACTACACACATGCACCACCATGCCCAGCTCAAAACAGTATTTTAACATTTGCAACTCTCCTGGATAATTTTTTAATTTCCTTGAATTACTAAAGAACATGTTTCCTGATCAAAAGAACCTTTGTGAATCTTTATTATAAATTTAAAATATTTCCCCCAAACTGTTAAATAAAGCTATTCAAAAGATAAGCCTGGAAATTTGGGTGGGGGTTGCTGGGGATGAGCATCTACTGACCAGTTATATATCCAGCCCAAAAATATGTTGACCACAGTCCACAGTATCAATACATTTTACATCAGTGATTATAGTAGGTCATAGCCAAGGCTATTGATACAGGCCTATAATCCTAGTTACCTAGGAGATTGAGGCAGTAAGAGTACAAGGTCAAGGTCAAACTGGACAGCTAAGCTTTTACTGCCTTAAAAAGCTTTTGGGGGGTGGGGACTGGGTAGCTAGAGAGAAAGGTACTGATGGAACACTTGCCTAATGTGCACAAGGTCCCTAGGTTCAGTCCCTAACAACACACAACATGTATCTTACAAATACGTATCCATTGTGCATATAATTTTTAAAAATTAATATACTAGTCCTGAAGGACAGTGGAGGCACACAGCCATGTTCTTTTTCCTTCAGAGAAAGAATGGGCACATGCACACACGTGTATCTGTGTGTGTGCATGTGTCATGCATGTATGTCAGGTGAAAAACATGGCACCCAGCTGTGGCACCCTTGCTAACTTCTTCCTGTGGATTTTACTTCATAGCAGCCTCTTCACTGTTCCTGTGGAGAGCCTCCTCTCCTTTCCCCACTGGTCATGTTCATCAATTCTAACAGTGCCCGAGAGAGACAAACAGAACAGGTTGAGTGTCTACAGGTATTGTCCTGGAGACACTATGCACTTTCCAGTCTGATGGCACTGAAGTGTGTACAAGGAACTTCCCGTGATCACCAGGATACCATGTCAGTGGCCAGGGGCCACAGGGAATGTCTCCAGGAGACAAGTTGGCTCAGTAACATCTTGGTTCTCCTGTGCCAACTGCAGATACACAGAGTCTCAAACTTGCCCTATAGCCAAGGATGAATCCCTGATCCTCTTGAGTGCTAGAATTATAAACATGTGCCGCTGCACCCTGTTTTTCTGTGCTGGGGATCAAGTCCAGGACTTCATGCAAACTTGGCAAGCAGTCTACTAACTGAGCTACATACCCCTGCATGATGGATTCTGGAAAGTGCCTCGCAGTCTTGCCTGAAACAACTGACCACTCTCCTGCACTGCTGCATCATTTTCCAGCCCCCTTGGGTCTCACCTTTCTTCTGTGGATCTGAATATACACTGTTGGCAAAGGTGCTGCCCACTACCAGCACTGCCAAAGACAGCTACGATTTCACTCAGGGCTCCCAGGCAGCTTAGATACTGCCCTTCTTCCTCTTTCTGTTTTCTTCCCATCCTACTGGGAGGCAAAACCTCCGAGGCACCTGGAAAAGCCAAATGTGTGGGCCGCACTCTGTATAGACCTACCACACAGGGAACACCAAGGGTGGGCCCTGTGTGTGCCATCAGAGGATGCCCAGGCCAAGCATGCCAGTAGAAAGACTGACACAGGCTAGAGACTTCCATATAAATCCCAAGGCAGTCCCCCAGCAGCTTCCTGCTCTGGTTGGTCCTCTGCACACTTGGCCCATTGCAGATCTGTGGTGTCTCCTCTGAGGCATGCCGCTCTGGCATGCACAACAGTGTACTTGTTCACATAATACCTCAGTGACCTGGGAACCCACAGAAGCCAGAGCAGCACTAGGGCTTCTCTGCTTAGTGACGTCTACAGGACCAGATCAGTGAGAAGCTGGATAGAGAGATACAGAACAACCAGTCATGGCTTGGCTGCTGGCCCTCACGCCTTCCTGAGTGGCCATGCTTTGAGATGGGCCGGCATCACCCTCCTCCAGGGCCTCCCTCAGACCATGCCAGGCAGAGTTTGTCTCTGGAGGTTTATCACCACCAGAAAAACTCAGCTTATTTCTGATGTGTCAGAATTCTTGTTAGGACAGACTATATACACTTCAGCCAGCACTATGTTTCTGGTGTGCTTTAGTGACCAACTAAAGCTTCATCAGGACCAACAGAGCCATCAGCCACTACTCTCCTCACCCAAAAACCTTCAGGGCATTGAAGATGGAGGGAGAGGGATCTGGTGGACAGGGATGCCAGCCTCACTGCCGCCCACTGTCTTATCATTGTCCTAAGAGGAAAGTCTTCCTGTGATTGACTTTATTGTGTCTGAACAGGGCCTGTGGAGACACTTTTGTTAATGTTCAGTGTGTACCTGTCTCCCTAGCTTGCTTGACACTGCTGGATCTTTCTGTGACAGGAGAAGAGCAGGCTCTCAGCTGCTGCAGGGCATGTCCAGGGTCTGTGTTCTTCACTTCGTGAGCTACAGCAGAGCCGCTGCTGGGACACGCTCTTGCAGTGCAGGCCTGCTCTATGCTTGCAGGAGCTTCGGGCAGATTGTGTGCCATCACAGCCAGTTGTTTCTGCTCTCAGACCTGGTGAAGTGGCTTCATCCCTAGTGATTCTGGGCAGACTCAGTGGACAGACAGGCAACACGGATGTGTGAAATGGACTGGGCAAAGAGAAGGACATGAGGGCCACTAAGAGTTGGCCTGAAACCAGAACACAGAGAACTGTGGAAAGAAGAGGCAACAAAGGTCCAAACAGGCAGGGCCTGGCCCAGTCATTTGGGAGCTGGGGACAATCTTGGTGGCCCTATCTGCTATGATTATAGGGTAATCCAGACATTTGTTTCAAAATCAAGGTATATAATCACACAGAAATAAAAACCCTACTTGAATGTCATATAGCAGATGTTATAGGGTAAAAATTGCCAGGGTGGGTCAGCCTCAGAGTCCTGGCCTAACATGCGAGGCCCTGCATTCCATAGCCAGCACTAAACAAACAAATAAGTAAACAGGATAGAATAAAAGAATAGAGGTCCTCAGATGACTTTCAGATATACCGTCTATCATACTTAGAACTGAAGAGTGACTCTGGGCAATGGTACAAGGCGGGTCAGGGATGCACCCATTACTTGGACAGCAGCCCAAGTGGACACTCAAGATGGCAGCAGCACTGGGTTTCACATATTGTGCTGTTCCTGTGCACACAGGGTACTCTTGATAATGTGTACTGCACCAATTAGGCTCGTGGGAAGTTACTAACAAAGTGGAACACTAGTACTACAGTAAAATTGACTGGAAACTTACACTTTTATTTCTGGAATTTTCCATTTAATATTTTCAGTCCAGAGTTGAGCTCTGGCAATTGAAATCACAGAAAACAAAACTGTAGCAAAGGGGACTATTGTACTCGAGTCCTGCTCCACTCTATAAAGGTTCATGGGTCTCGTCGGCCCAGTCACATGAGAGTGACTCTCAGAAGTCAACAGGAACACTTGAGGGTCCATCGGACTTGAATTATTAATTACACACTGATTGCAAAATGTGTAAAAAGGACTGCAAATTAGAAAAAGAAATCCCTGAACATATTTAATGTAAATAAGTCCTTGAGATGGTACTTTTTACAAAAATCCTTCTGGTAGGGGGAAGGCAATAAGATTTCAGGAAGTGATGGCAATTACTTTTTTTTTTTTTTTTTTTTTTCCAGTCACAGTGAGAATGAGAAGGAATCCAGTCCCTCCTCTCTACATTGTGTAAAATCCATCCAGCATAAAGAACTGGCCCACAGAAGGTGGCTCTGCCTCAGGTACCCAGAAGGAGGTGACACTCTTTGCCTCGGGTGTACAAAGCATCTTCCAGCTTCGAGGTGGCTCAGCCTAGGTGTGCAAAGTGTTTGCCAGCTACACATTGCTTCTGCACTGGCCAGGCCATCTATCTGCCCAGGCTACTTTCTGATGACCCTCCTCTCAAAAAGTAAGCTGGCATGGGTGATACAGCTCGAGGATATGTGTTACAGTGAGGGTAAACTCCCATCAACGTGTGGTCAGAGTTCACAGTGTGTACACAGAAGGCACACAGAAATTAAGTGATGTAGATCTTCCATCTTTGAGGGATCTGGGCTGCTGTACGGGGCAGCCCTGGTGTGGTGCTGAGGATTCTGGGAGGGAGGGAACCCTTCTCTTGCTAAGCTGTGGCAGTACAAGTGGTAGGACCTTAGGAGGGGACGATGCTCCCCTCCCTCCTTAGCTGGCAAGTCACAGCAAGGCTGCAGGAGTCAACTTTCCACAGCAGGTGAGTCCATGGACCCGACTGCAGCCAAATCCCACTTCAGTCTCTCTGAAGACACGGTACAGGAGGCAAGATGGTAAGGTGCTTCGAGGAGCAGCTGTTCCTTTCTGGCTGATTTCCCATATCACCTGAGGCACCGTACATTGCAGAAAAGTGGAAAGTGGTCCTATTCGCCAGGAGTAAAACCAGGAAAAGCCAGATTCTACTAAAAAGCCCACATTGCTAAATGTCCTTTTCTCTTTGTTTCCATGTCTTCAAGGTACTAAACTTTAACTCACTTTTAGATAAGTTTGTGATGGGGGATAGGAAATATGGAGGCAGAAAAGAAGAGGTCCATAAATATCCCTTAGGGTTCCATCTGTGAGGGGGAAAGGTCAAGCCCCACACAGAACCCACACATGCATCCAGATGAGCTGAGACCAGAAGTAGCTTCTGGAAGGGTTCACACGTTAATGTAAGAGTTTGTCTGTTGTGAGTCCATGTGCCTGGTGACTGCTATAACACACTGGCATCTTCCATGGCCTCTATCCACCTGTGAAACAGAAGACAGCACTGGTGTCTATGTGTTGGACTAGATTCCTGCTAGCCTGTAACCAAGGATTGTGCCGTGTTTGTATCTATTTCCCAGACACATTTCCTGTATTTAGAAAATAGCCTGGGACAGTGTCAAAGTTGACTGAACCAATGCCTGCCCAAATAAAGGAATCATGTGAGTCTAACTCTCAAGGTCCAGAACATGCAGGCCTGAAGCTGTACCAGGACCCCCATGGGCCTGAATAGAACAATGCAGGGTGACACTGCACTTCTCTGTAAAACAGACAAAGAGATCAGGACTAGTCGTTACTGGTACCTCTGAGCAGAATTGCTGTCCTCAGCTTTGAAGCTATAAAACAGCGTTTTCTTGTGGTAAAGGTGAAAGACGGGTCCTGCTTCATTGCTGCCTGCCTCCTTTTCTGGGGCAATAGTGAAACCCAACAGAGGGATGCTCTCCATGGCCACCTTGTCCTGCAGGGGACAGAAGAGGAACCTTATGTTAAACCATGACCATAACCCTCCAGTCCCCCTAGGGCCAGGGAACATCATAAAAGGATGGGGAGGAGCACTGTGAAACACTCTCCTGGACAGGACACAGCCATTGTATCTTTAACACCCTGTAGTTACGGTCCCCTGCATAGGGTCAAGCCAACAAGGTTAGGAAGCATCTAACAGGCAACACTAACTAGATTCAATGTGTCACTCACACACCCACAAACACAGAGAGAGAGAGAGAGAGAGAGAGAGAGAGAGAGAGAGAGAGAGAGAGAGAGAGAGAGAGAGAGAGGGAGGGAGGGAGGGAGGGAGGGAGGGAGGGAGGGAGGGAGGGAGGGAGGGAGAGAAAAGGAGAGAGAGAGAGGAGAGAGAGAAAAGGAGAGAGAGAGGAGAGAGAGAGAGGGAGGGAGAGAAAGGGAGAGAGAGAGAGAGAGAGAGAGAGAGAGAGAGAGAGAGAGAGAGATATATGAAGGTGGGAGGGAGCATGTTGAAGGATGTTGGGGAAGTGTGGAGTGAATAAGATCAAGAAACATTGTATACAAATGTGAAATTGTCAAATAATAAATAAAAGATTTTAAAAACCCCACACTTATATCAGCTCCTAACATTGATCCTTGCCTCCATGGACAGAACATCTCTGGGCTGGGCAGACTGATCACCCTTGCTTCTAGCCAGGACCAGTCCAGGGAAGGAAGGGGACTTAACAGGTTCTGACAGCAAATGAGGGCTAGGCATGTTCAGTGCCATTATCTTTTAAATTCTCTACCATAGACGAGAAAGCAATGCCCCAAGATTATACAGTTAGCATGGAGGAAGAGCCAGGATTTGAACTCACAGCCTTCCAGTATTCTTCCTTCAGACTGGAGTAGGAAGACTTAGTGTCCCAGAGTTTGTTCTGGCAACACATTCAGTACACATTTCACCGAGCCTTTGTTTAAGGTATCTTAGCAAGAACCCTCCAGTGTCTAGGCTATGACGCCATGAACACTCATGAGGTGAGCCCAAAGAACACACAAGACACTGGAAATACAGTGCTCAGTGGAAAGCCCAAGGTTTTTCCACGTGAAGAAAGTAGAACTTTATGGGGATGAAAAGTGCATGTTTATAAATAGCAAAGTCAACATAATAAAGAGAGTAAATCCAGCCCAATAGAAGGGAGGGCAATGGGGGCAAACCATGCACCTGCTACCGAAGGTTACTGCCTGTAGAAAGCACCTGGCAGACCTCAACCCTTTGCGAAGACAAGTCTCACCAAGCTAGAATTCCCCTAACCTGACAGATTACAAAATGCCCTGCCACTGTCCTGGCTTATCCACCCTCCTACCCCCCGCCTTCAAACAAAGCCTTACACTGTAGCCCAGGCTGGCCTGGGACTCATGGTAATTCCCCTGCCTCAGCTTTCTAAGTGCCAGGATCCATTGGCATGCAGCATTGTGCTTGGCTTGGAGACATGCCTTCTTGGGATGCAGCTGCTTTGAGATGTGTTCCAACATTCAGTGTGGAAAGGTGAACCCCTGTCCCCCATGCAGAAAGCCCCACTGTAGGCAGATGCTCCTCTGCTGGTCTAGTGTCTGAGGATGAGACACACTGTGATCACCACAGCTGATGGCTGTTGAGAGGGAGGCTGATGAACATGTCCTCCTCCAATGGTCAGGACACATTTAAGTCTCCATTGTAAAGTGGATTTGGTTTATGGAGTTGGAAACTACCTTTTACCTAGCCCATTCAGCCTCTGCATGACTAGCCAGCAAAATCACACCATTGCAGCCCACATCTGTCTACACTGGGCTTAAGGGCTCTCTTGTTTGTTTATATTTTGTCTTTGAGATAGGAGCTCATATTGTTCCAGCTGGCTTTGAATTCACTATGTAGTTGAGGATGACCTTGAACTTCTGTCCCTCCTGCCTTTCCTGCCTCTGTGCTTGCATCACCACACCTAGGCTATGTAGTGCTGAGTGCTAAACCCCAGGTTTCCCAAATGTTGAGCAAGCATTCTAACAACTGAGCTACAGCCCCAGCTCTTGTATTTTAGACCTTAAAACCAGTATGTCCTATAAAAGTAACAGTGTACTTTTATTTAGAAGTGTCACTGGAGACCTCAGTTATTTTAGTAAAAGCAATGGTCAGGCACAAAGGGAGCAATTTTCTCTGAGCATGTTGTCCCAAGCAATCAAGATGCAAGTTTTCTCTTGTGACCTTGTCTGGCTGCTGAGCCTGTGGCATTTAAGTTCTCTGTGAGTACTCAAGCTACACTCCAACATAAAAACTTGATTACCATCAGAAGAGGTCCCAGTATCCAGAACTCATGCCTGCTGACACATGGAGACCCTAGCTGGATGCCCATCCCCACCCCTACTATCACACTCATACAGGCTCCCCTGAGAGAATCGCCACAGAAAGGACACTACCTCACTGGCCAGGTAGGTGTACAGAACTTTGCCCTTGATGACTAGCCAGAGTTTCTTCCAGCGCCGCTTGCCACTCTTACAGCGGCTCAAGTAGCCACTGATGGCAGAGCCCTCTCCTGAAGCGGCCACCTGGTGAAGAGACAAAGCAGGTAAATGACAAAATGGCCCAGCAGACCATCAGTGAAGGAATTTGAAAGCTGATCAGATCTCTGGGCTCTTGTGGCCAGCAAAGCTTCTTCAGGGTCTAAGAAGCAGGTGTAAAAGCTTCATCCAGGAGGGCTGCCCCTACTGGGGCCCTACACCCTCCTAGGGCACCAGATGGACTCCTCCACCTTTAGCTTAGAAGGACTTCACACTTGAGAAGGGATCTTGTACCTGTTACCTAACAGGTGTGGGGAGGGGTGGGTCTTCTGCCGGGTGGAGTAGATGCAGTACCACTGTGTCATACTGCTGCCTGTGTTTAGATGACAGCTTGCTGCACAGGTTCTGGCAGCAGCTAACACTGAATGGGGCTCTGGTACACTGTATGAGCCTCAAGCCCTAGGTTCCACCACCAGCACTAGAAAGCAAAAAAAAAAAAAAAAAAAAAAACAAACAAACAAAAAAAAAAAAAAAAAAACAAAAGAGACCTCCAGTTTAGCTTGGAGGGCTGCAATCCAGTGTTTCCCATCACGCTATAGCAGTAACTATGGATATCACCAGGCAATTTACTGACGTCCTGCGGACCTCCATTTTCTTACTAGTAAAAGCATGAGACATAACAGACACTGTGCCTGACTTACAGTGAGTGAGCTGGGGAGCAACATGGCTAAGTATAGGGATAATTTCCTTTGGGTCTCTCATGTTACAGATAAAGGAACTGGGACCCAGAGGAACCAGGGGTTTCCTGAAATTCAGTCCCTCCTCAGCTTAAAGGAAGCTAACACTTGGGCCTTCAGCAAACACTCAGGGGTTAGAGTCTAGAACCTACCACCAGCTCAGGCTAGAAAGGAAGTGGGTTTAATTTTGTCCTGGTACAGGGCATGAGACTCCTAATTCCAGCCTGGGCTCTCACCCCACCTACCCTGATGGAGCACCTCCACAGAACTGATTCTGCAGCCTCCTGAGACCTAGATACTTGGTTTTCACAGAGTCTTCCTCAACATGCCCCTGGGAAGCAATGGGGCAGAGGCAGAGACTTAGCAATGGGAGGGGGTGCTGGTAGTGGAGCTGTGGATGCTCCTTTCCTGGATCCTGCACTGGACCAAGAGGCTGGCAGAAGTAAACAAGGATCTGTGGGCACATTTCTGTAGTATTAACATGTGAACATTTCTTGAAGGATCCAAAGGAATTTTGGTCATGGCTGGAGAGGTAGAGAAACTCATTTCTATTGTATATTGTTTTGTATATTTTATAATTTTATAGTTTTTTACCATGTACATATTATTTTCAAGATTTTTGGGGGAGTGATCAGAACTTTACACACTATCAATAGGCAGACTCTTTACCACTAAGCTATGTCCTAGACATATTTCCAAGATCTTTAGTTTGCAAATGGAATAAATTAATGGCTAAAACAGCACTCATAGACATTCACTCCCTAACACAGTGGTTCTCAGCCTATGGGTCATGACTTCTTGGGGGGGGGTTTACATATCAGATTTTTTGCATATAATATATATATGTACATATATATATATATATTAATTCATAATGGTAGCAAAATTACAGTAATGAAGTAGCAACAAAATAACATTATGGTTGGGGGTCACCACACCCCAAGGAACTGTATTATTATAGGACTGCAGCATTAGGAAGGTTGAGAAACACTGCCTAACACATCTTCACACCCACTGCTTGTTTGATGATGAAGATTAATGGGGACTTGAATGAAGCTGGTCGGCCTCTTGGGAAGGCTCTACTCATGGGCACATACTGCTTGGGGGTTCCTACATGCAGGATAGACCTGTGTTAAGTCAGCTTTGAGGTTTCTTGCAATTTTATATGCTATGGGGCAGAAGAAAAAGAAAGACACGAGGGACACAAAGATGCCTCCCAAATAACTCTGCAGCCCCAGAGGTCTTCCGAAGACAGAATGGCACTACCTGGGCTTGACAGTGATTTCTTTCCCAGGAGAAGTCCTCCTTGTCCAGAAAGTTTGGCCAGGCTGGGCACAGAAGGATCTGAGCCTGCCTCCAGAGGACAAGACCCTCCCAAGCCACTGTCTCCCACATATGCCTTACCTCTGCCAAGGCTGAAGGAACTTTTTTCTGCTTCTTGAAAGTTGAAGGGCTAATGCTGTGGAAGACGGAGGAGAAGGTGCTGCCAGAGAAGCGGGCTGAGGGCAGTGGGAAGCTCATGCTGACGGGACGCTCTGCAGAGGTGAGAAGCCAGGGGAAGGGTCTCTGGAATGCTGGCTCAGGTGCCTCCAAGGCTCATGGGTGTGGGAGTCAATGGGACCAGGATGGCTGGCACACTACTTCCTGCTAATGCTGTACATAGGCTCAGGGGGTTGAGGACTGCTTTCCCAGGATAATGGACAGTTGGTCCTAGATCCACTAGCAAGACTATGCTTCCCCTGAACACCTTGGTATGGCCTCAGGAAGGCCCAAAATATGCCTTCTGTCCCTCCTGCCTGATAATTCTGGGCACAGCTTGTTACTTAAGTGCCAAGTCTCAAGGGTCAATTCAGCTTCTAAGGAGCTCTCTATCCTTACCTGACTCACAAGCCCCTCCTTGCAGCCTCACAAACATGCCAAAAGATTCCAAAGAGAGCCTACCCATGGGATATCCCAGGAGCCCCACAGAGACCTGGGGAGATGGCTCAGTGGTTAAAAGCTTATGCTGCTCTTGCAGTGGACCTGAGTTTGGTTCCCAGCACACACAGAAGGTGGCTCACAGATGCCTGTACTTCAGCTCCAGGGGACCTGATGTCCTCTTCTGGCCTCTTTGGGCACCTGCATTCATATGTACATATCCATACACAGACATACATAACTAAAAATATTTTCTTTTTGTTTTTCTTTCTTTCTTTCTTTTCTCTCTCTCTCTCTTTTTTGAGACAGGGTTTCTCTGTGTAACAGTCCTGGAACTCACTTTGTAGACCAGGCTGGCCTTGAACTCACCGACATCTGGTTGCCTCTGCCTCTCGAGTGCTGGGATCAAAGGTGTACATCACCACTGCCTGACAATAAGTCTTTGAAAAAATTTTAAAAAGTTCACAGAACATAAGCCTATGGAATACCCTGAAAGAGTCATCCATGGTGGACAGTCACAGCTGCCCTGCCTTCTCTGTGGCTTCACAGGGACACAGCAGCTATCAAGTTCCCATGGAACCCAGGTTGAGTCTTAGTTTTCCCAGGGGCTGCCTTTATGCAGAACCTTCTTATCCTTCTTCAGGAGAAAGCAGGCTCTAGCAGGATACCATAGACGTGTCATGAGAACTTGGGGGAAAGCCATCAGGCCTGATAGAAGTCAAGGGCCTTGTAGAGTTACCTCTCATGGTGCCCGGGACAGGCCCGTTCCTCAGCTTCAGCTCCCGAAAGCAGCCATCACAGACCTTGGCCATCCGATTCTTGAGGCACTTCAGAGGGTACTTGTTCCGAGAACAGTTCCGGCACACAATCTGAGGCCATGTTAGGATCACACATGTGAGCTGTGAGTCACCCTCTCAGCGTGTGCTCTCAGCCTCACCCCTCACCTCCTCCTGGAGTCCCAGGTTCCCAGCTGCTCTGTGCCTTGTGGACCCCTGCTTTTCCAGGCTGGGCTGCAGAGTGTCTCTGAGAAAGTGCCTTTACCCATGAAGTAGCACTCTCTCCTCCAACAACCGTAATGATGAGCTCCAGGGGGTTTTAACTGGTGTGGTGGTAGCAGGAGGGGTATGAGATCTCAGTGAAATGGACAGGAACAAGCTCTACTTCTCAGGGTAGCCTTGAACTCATCTTGTTCTGGCCCCTGAGCTCCAGGGGCAGGGACATGTCCTCCCCTTCCCAAGCACACCCTCGCCCAGTCTGCCACTCACCTTGCCACAGGCATGGCAGTGGTGGCGCCTCACAGTGAGTGAGAAGTCACATCCGCAGTTCATGCACATCATGGCATGCGTAACAGGCACCAGGGTGGGGAGCCTCTCCCCAAGGCTGATCCCCAGCCTCTCCCGGATCTGTGGCAGCCAGAAACCACAGTCAGGAAAGAGCCAGTGGGACAGCTGGGGAAGGGAGGCCCCTTTCTCCCTAATTCTGAGTAAGGTCTCCTGAATCCCCTGGTCTGCTTTCAGACCGCAAGGTGTGGTCCTGGGCTGAACTGTGGTGCCGTGCTCTGAATGGAGCATGGTCGATGGGATGGGATGGGATGGGGCACTGCCAAGGCCCCCAGCACGCACCTGTGCTCCTGCTGTAAGTAGCCTGCAGCAGGCCCCACCCAGGAAACCCTGGGGCGCCCCCACTCACCTCCACACTGTGGTGGAAGGCAGCCAGAGCCTGGGTCTTGTAGTCCTCCGGGAGGGCTCTGGTTAGACAGTAGTGCCACTCGTCCCTCTCAGCGCAGGAGCTGTAGGCACAGGCTGGGTGAGCCACAGTGCCATGGCTCTGTCTGGCACCCTCTCTCTGCCTGTGAGTCCTTGCTCAGCAGCCTCTGGGCCTGAGTCTTGCCCAATGTCCAAGCATCTCTCTAATCAGAAAACTGAGGGCCACGCAGGAGGAAGCGGGGTGGAAATTCTCAGTGTCCACTAGGTGTCACTCTCACCCTGTACAGGAGCCTTTCACAGACCAGAAAGACTCAAACAGGGAGAAGGGACCACTTTGGCCTGCCATTCAAAGAGCAAATGGGTATGGTAGACAGCCAGGGTCACACTGCTTAAAGGGCACATATAACCCTCCTCTAGTGTGGGTGGGTCTGTCTGAGCTATCAGGAAAGCATGCGTATCAATCAATGGTGGCTGGTACTCCAGGCCACAAGCCAGACAGACAGCAGAGACCTAGTCAGGAGGAGGCAATCACTGAGGTCTGTCACCACCCTGTCATAGCTGGGCACACAGAAACTATACCCTGAGGCCTGAAGCCCCTGATTGCATCAAGCAGAGAAGAGAGGCCATGGGGTCACTCCAGAAATCACCTCCTCCAGGAAGTCTTCCCTCCCCATTATGGGACCCCCTCTGTCCCAGTGTTTATGTTTGGTTTGGTGTGGCTGAGGACTGAACCTGGGCTGGGCTTTGAGTCAGTCAGCTAGGTGCTCTACCACTGAGCTAAGCCCAACCCTCAGGAATTTTTCCTTTGGTTATTGTTTTTGTGCCTGTGTGTGTGTGTGTACATAGCTATGAGTGCACGTGAGTGTGAGTGTCAGAGGTCAATGTCATGATGTCATGTATCTTCCTCAATCATTCTTCATTTTATCTTTATTTTAAAGATTTGTTTATTTTTATGCATGTTTTTCCTGCATGTGTCTAAATGAAACATTCATATTCAGTGTCCATGGTGGCATTGTAACTACAGTTACAGATGGTTGTGAGCTGCCTAAGGGCTTCTGGAAACTGAACCCAGGGCCTGCAGAGAAACAAGTGCTCTTTAACCTCTGAGCCATTTCTGTAGCCCCTCTATTTTTTGGGATAGGGTCTCTCACTAAGCCTGAAGCTTGTTTAGTCTAATGCGCTGGCTTGCCTGTGAGATTCCATTTCTGCCTGCCCAGTAAAGGGATGACAAACATGCACCACCACACATGGCTTTTTACGTGGGTCCTGGAGACCACACTCAGGTCCTCACGTTTGTGTGGCAATCACTCTGCCTGATGACCCATCTCTGCTGCCCCTGGTTTCGGCTTTTGAGACAAGGTGTTTATCTCCCCCCCCCCCCAGTCCTCTGAGGCCTGGAATCATCACCATACTAAGTCCTTTGTGTTTTAAGAAAAGGTCTTGCTATATTACTCAGGCTGGCCTTGAACTTGTGATCCCCCTGCCTCTGTCCCTGACTCAGTACTAGGCATTTTCTTTAAATTATATTCTACAGAGGTCTGCAACCACATAGCATTCAAGAAGTGCTGAAAATGGGGAAAGAGCCCTTTCCAAAAGAACATTAAGATAAAAAGGACAGCATCCCCCTGCCTCTGCTTCCCTGAATGACCCACCCTTAATACTTGGGCCTGTTGAACTCACTCCCCATACCTTGCAGACAATGTCAGGCAGGACTCAGGAGTTTCAATCTTCAGAGCATAGGGCACTTTATCCATCACAGGGCGACTGACCTGCCAGGAAAACCAACAGCACTTACTTCAAGGTATGTGAGGGGGTTGAGGATTTAGCACAGCCAGCGTTGTCCACTGGCAGTGGGTGGACAGAGCTCTGACCCACATGGGTGCTTCCACTACCTGATGCTCTGCTGTCTCTCCTTGGCATCCCCTTCTCAGACACCATCTTCAAATAACATCCAAATTAACTTTCCAAAATGTTCTCTGTCCCAAGAATTCCCCAAAGCACCCCCACATCCTCATGCTTGAGACCAAGATAAACCATGCTAATCCACACATTACACATACAACAGCTGAGAGATGTTCAGTGATGGATGAATGGCACACGAGAGAGAGAGAGAGAGAGAGAGAGAGAGAGAGAGAGAGAGAGAGACAGAGAGAGACAGAGACAGAGACAGAGAGGCAGAGACAGAGAGAGAATGACAAAGACAGATAAAGAGAGACAGATATAGACACACAGAAAGATACACAGAGGAAACAGAAAGATAGAGACACACGACAGAGAGAGAGAAGGAGCTTGAGCATGTGAGGGAGCAAATGTGCATGCCTAGAAAAGGAAGAAGAGAAGCTGGGTGGTGGTGCATACCTTTAATCCCTGCACTCAGGAGGCAGAGGCAGGTGGATCTCTGAGTTACAGGACAGCCTGGTCTACAGAGTGAGTTCTAGGACAGGCTCCAAAGCTACACAAAGAAACCCTGTCTCGGAAAAGTAAAACAAAACAACAACAACCAAAAAAAGAACCAAAAGGAAGGAGGAGCAGGAGGAGGAAGAGGAGGAGGGGGAGGAGGAGAAGGAGAAGAAGAAAAGAAAGGAAGGACGAGAACAAATGGTGGGCACCAGGGATTGGGAGTAGGGATGGGAGTCAGTGTTTAAAGGACTGTTTGGGAAGACAGGAAGGTTCTAGAGCTGAGTGGTGTTGCTGGCTCAGCACTGGCTCATGCCACTGAGCTCTGCCTTTACAATGGTGCAGAGGGTTATGTGGTGTGTATATCTTACCACATTTGACAATATAACCCAAGCCTGTTTTGGTTTCTGCATTTACTGTCCTCCTGGTGGGACAACCCTTCCCTCTCCACATACCATCCACTCTGAGAGTATACCATTGGCCCTTAGTTATATCTGGGTAAATCCATGCTTAAATATGCCATGATCTCCACTGAATACTGTATCTTGGGGCTTTGGCTCTCAGTGGAAGGGAGCAAATCTATATCCATCTCTCCAGCATCTCCCTTGTGATGACCTTCCTAACATGGCTGACCCTAGCCCCAGGGTACCTGGCTTTAGATATCTACCTTCATGCTGGCCACTGGCAGTGCGCTCTTCAGACGGTACTTCCCATCCTTCTGGGGATGTGTGTAGAGGAGCGTGTCATTCATCTGCAGAGAAGGTACCCAGTCACACCAGTCCTAGCCCTGAAGACTGACGCAAGCTCTATATACAGCAGATCCCTGGGCTCTGGGGTGCAGGTACCTGATAATCCTCAGTGACATCCCGCCAAGGAGAAAAGTCATACTGTGAACCCATCACCACAATTCTACTCCTACAGGGACACTCAAGAGGACTCGGCCCATTTGTTAATGCTTTGGTACCAAGGGTTAGAATAGTTTTATGTACAATAGCACTAAAGACAAACCAAATGTCTGACGGCTGATGGATAAAGAACCTGTGGTTCAGTCAGGCTGTGAAATATCATACAGCAGTCCAAAGGAGTAGGCTGCCAGACTCTAGCCACATGGCCAAATCATAGGCATGTAGGGGTCAGGGGAACCAGACATGTGAGCACATGCCCACTACCTTTATGTTAAGGTCCAACCCAAAGTAACAGCAATCAGGCTAGTGGGTACCTGGGTCATTTGAGAGTGGGGAAAACTGATTGCCAGTATTAGTAGAGCTTTCTAGAAATGTTGCAAATGTTCTCAATCTTGATCCAAGTGGCAATTTACTCAATGGTATACACTAGTCAACAACACCAACATGTAACTTAAGATTGATGCATATGACTCTATAAATAAAAGGTTAAGAAAGGAAGTGGAGGCTGGTGAAATATCACATGCCTTTAATACCAGTACTCAGGAGATAGAGGCAGGTGATTCTTTGATCTATATCGCAAATTCCAAACCAGCCAGGGCTACATAGTGAGAGACCATGCCTTTAAAAACAGAAAAAAGGTCGGGGCCAGTGAGATGGCTCGATTAAACCCCGGGAACCAAAATGGTAGGAGGAGAGAATAGACAACCTCCCCTTGCTTCAGGATTTAATTCAGGCAGCCTGTTCAGGAAATGTACACGGCCCTTGGTGCACCATCTAGCTAGCTACTCCTCGAGCACAGCTGTTGAATTTTCCTTCAATGCTGGACTCTGTCCCCGATTCTTGCCTATTTCCAAGACCCTCTCTTCTTCATCTCATGATTCTTGGCTGCAGTCTGTGTTTCCGGCCTATTACTTTCTGAAGGCTGAGAGCAAGGCTACAAGTGATCTTTGTGTTCCTGTCCTGGCACTGACAGAATACTAGAAGCATAGAGCTCTAAGCTGCACCACCATCATGCTACATAAAACTCTGGAAGTGTGGGAAGGCAGCTGAAGGGAGCCTCGCTGACAGTCACAAGAATAGTAGTGAGTGGCACAGGAGTGAGGAAACATAGATACCCAGCAAACAGCAGGCCTACAGTTTGGCTCTTGGGGGTCCCCTAATGGCCTCTGTGTTGAAGGTGTGGTCCACAGGATGGCATTGTTGGAAGGAATGAAACTTTTAGGGGTAGGGCCTAGGGATAGGAAGTTAGGTCATTAGGGCATGACCTTGAGGAGACTTTGAGAACCCAGCCCCTTCCCCTTCCTGCCTTGCTTCCTAGCTATGAGGTGAGTGAAGGCTCTGCCTTGTGCTATTTGGCCATAGGCCCAAAGTTTTGGGGCCATCCCATCAAGGACCTTTGTTCTTTAAAGCCTGACTGTCTCAGACACTTGTTCTAGAGGCAATAAACACAGAAGGTGCAGTGTCTTGGGGTACTAGATTGGGACAAAGAGCTACTTGTAACATGAGACCCCAAGGCTGGCTTTGCTACCCCTTAGGTGTGGCTATGTATCCTCAGACATGTCACATATGCTTACTTATACAGAGTGGTAGACCAGAGCCACAACCCTGGGTACCCTCTGGGCCTTAGCCACCAACCTGCTGGGAGACCCAGACATGCTGATCCCCTCTGCTGTCTCACATACCATAGAAAGTGCCTGAGTGCTTAGTTGTAGGACGGCAAGGAAGCCCTGGTTTGAGCTGTTTAAAGTAGGCATTGAGCTATTCATTTCGGCAGCATCACCATCATGGATTCAAATAACATAAAAGCTATGTTTTTTGTTTCCTTTTGTTTCTAAGGAGCTTAAACCATTCTAGCTCCTCTGTTGGCCCTAAAAAGCCAACAGTGGGGCCTGGCTTATAGCCAGTGCTTACCAGGAACAGGTGCCGGGGGTGTCGGCTTTTCCCTCTCACTCTCATTAGGGTTCCTTCCTTCAGGAACTCCTGTAGGGAGAGAAGCCAACCTCAGAAGTCAAGAAAGTTTGGGGTGAGTCTGTGTAGGAGGCAGTCACCATAGCTGTCAGAGTATCCAGGAACAGCATATGGAGACTCTGGGCAGTGTCCTCACCCAGCACCAAATTTAACAGTGTTCTAGTCACCAAGTATGCATCCCAGCCATGACTCTCTCCCTAAACAGCACCACAAAGGGTCCATTCAGAACATGGCCTTTGAAGATTTGCTGAACATCTGGACCTGCGAATAGTAACTCCACCCTTCTGAAGGATAAAAACACAGACTTAGGAAGGATCTCAGGGCACATACTTTCAGAACTGCATATGAGATTTCACAGAATCCTAGCACCAGCCTGACTATGTGGCTCAATCCCTCATCCCAACTGGCAATGATCACACTTCTAGCTATTTTCTGAGCTGAGTTGTATGTTCTCCATCTGGAAGCTAAAAAGTAAATCAATCAGCCTCTCTCCCACCCCTCCCTTTCTGGGCGTAGACCCCAGGACCTTACATATACTAAGCATGTGCTCTGCTCCCAAGTATCACCCAGCCCAGTTTTGTTAAGAATGCTATTTTTACACTGCTTTCTTGGGGCTTGCGGTTGAGAGCTGCTCTGATAGCTGCTTTCCTGTCAACGTGGAAGTAAAAACACTTGGTACATTTTTTCCTCACTGGAGAGCTACTCCAGGGCAGGTATGGTGAGCAGAACTGACTGGTACTGTTTCTTTAACTGTCGTGAGAGGAGGGGTGCAGACAAGCTCTAGGGTGGTGCACCGTGTCCCTCACCCCTCCTCAACAGCACCTGCAGCCAAACCTTCTGGGGCCAGCCCAGCTGAACAATGGGCTTATCAGGGTCAAGCTGGCCCTTGTCCTTGCCCAGGCAGCACTCACCCTTCCTGGCTGGAGGAGGTCCCCTTGGCCCCGCACACTATACTCGATGTGGACCAGCTTCTGCAGGTTTTCCTGTGGGCAGGAACAGGAGATGGTCACCCTTCCACTCCCCTACCAGGCACTGTGTATCCTCTGTAAGGGGACATTGCTTCCACTTCAGAGGAAGAAAACAAAGCTCAGAATTCAAGCTCCTAGAAATGGCAGGAGGCATGGAGTTCTCAGCCTGGGATTTCTCAGAGATGAAAGATGAAGG
Organism: Cricetiscus sungorus; assembly: GCA_030556225.1. Lineage (NCBI taxonomy): Eukaryota > Metazoa > Chordata > Mammalia > Rodentia > Cricetidae > Cricetiscus > Cricetiscus sungorus. The sequence continues at coordinate 5,603,977 of JANBXA010000735.1, read as the reverse complement.
GACTGCCACACCTTTGGCTACATCAGAAGGAAGAGGAGGCTGGTAGATGGAAGTAACAAGAATGTAGGGTCAGCAAGAGATGGTTCAGTGGGTAAAGGCATTAGCTGCCAAGCCTGATGACCTGCGTTCAATCTCTCAGAACCCACTTGGTGGAAAGAGAAATCTGACTCCATAAGTTGTTTGTTCTCTGACCTTCAAATGTATGAACACAATAAATGTAAAGAAACTGTTTTTAAAGAGGAAGGCAGTTGAAATGTTCTTGAGTTTGTGAAGGTCAAGCGTGGGCTGGTAGCACAATTCTGGATAAGGAGGCTACAGACACTGTGGCTAGGACTCAACTAAGCTCTTCCAGGTGTCTGTCAGACTGACTACTCCAGAGGACAGGCAAAGACTTGTCCAAGACCAGCCTCAGGCTCAGGTTAGAATGGGGCCATCACAGTGGGGTTGCCAGTAGGCAACCAGACATGCCCTCTCTAGAGAAGGCACACATGGGGAGAAGACCTCACCGCCTGCAGAGACTTCTAGAAATCAGGAATGGAGCTAAATGTGAGAGGCAGCACTCTGAGCTCTGCAGATATACCAGACCTGAAGGGAGATGAAGGCTGACAAGGATGGAGGTCAGACAAGTACCCAGACTCATCAGAACCTATGACTGGACTGAGTCAACTGGCCACTTTCCACACATCTCACCACATACAGCACAACTAAAATAAGATGCAAATGCTGTTCTCCACACCTCCCACAGAGCTTATATGCATAGTATCTGGTATTCAGCCAAAAGTCACAACAACACTTTGGCTGGAGGGCATAAAGAAACCAAACTGGAACTAACCTGAAAGCTTCCTTCCAGAAGGAAGCTTCCTTCCTTCCAGCTTTCATATGGCAATGTAGGCTGATGGGGGAGAAAGGCTATCAACAGTATCACCCATATACAAATTCTGTGTGGCTACAATCTGACCTTCCAGGCAAGATGAGCCCACTAGTGTAATAGTGGCATGGAGGTTACAGGGGCAACCAGCCACCTTGGGATTGCATTTCCACAGGAGGAAAGTCTGTCACTGTAACCCTAGTCAAAAGCCCATGGCTAGAGAGGTGATAGGTCATAGGAGGGAGTCACTACTGTTGCTTTTCTAAATGGACATGTCAAAGTGCATTCTAAATATTTATGTTTATACATATAGATGTGTTGTCCTCAATCTTGATCAGAGAAGCTTCTCTCTGCAGTGGCCAGACTCTCAACTGTCAAAGTACTGAGTACAAACAATGATTAAGTGTTCAGCCATCTACATCAACCCCTGACTCCTAAGACTCAGAGAGCACTGTGGAAGTGGATGGGGAGGGGGGGAGGCAGAAAGAATGTAAGGACAGGATGATGGGGAGGAGTGCTGTGAAATGCCATCTTCTAGACATGACTTAGCTGTTGCATTTACAGCAGTATGGTCACCAAGTTGGGTTGAGGGGAGGGGCCGGAAAGATGGCTCAGCAGAGGACACTGGCTCTTCTTCCAGACGACCTAGGTCTGATTCTAGTGCCCACATGCCAGCTCACAACCACCTGCAAATCTACTTCCAGGGATCCAAAGCCCTCTTCTGGCCTCCACAGGCTCCAGATACACAAGTGGCACACAGACTTACACATTTTGCTGGCAAAACACCCATTACACAGAATAATACAATAAAAAAAAAAAACCAGGATGACAAACTTAATTTTTTTTTTCAGAGAGAAAGCAGTCTACACATTTTAGGTGACAGGCACCAGATCTCTGAGCCAAGAACCAAAGCAACTGCCAAGCTGCAGGCCTGGTGCAAAGGTAGATGGCATGCACAAGCAGATGGAGAAGTTCAGTAGGGCTGCTGACTACACAAAGGACTTCAGGGAAATTAAAGCCAAAACTCACAACCCCCAATATGAGAAATGAAGACTCTTCACAGGCTTAGCTGGGAACTGAACAAAGCTGAGGAAAGGAAGAAGCAGAGGGCATGAAGACAGGTAACTAGCACACGTAGGTCAGTAGACAGACGTCTGCTTTTTCTTCACTCTGTTAACCAGGAGCACCTAACAGGAATGGCAGGCTGCAGTACAGTAGGCTTGGTTTCTAGGCAAGTGTTCCACTACTCTTAAGCTCTTTCCCATCAAAGAAACTTGGAGAGATGGTCTATTCTTGGAGAGAATTCTTGGAGAGAAGAATGATCGAACCAACAAATGAAGCACAGAGAGCTCTAGGTCAATTCTTGCCAAAAGACATCTATTTTGACATTGTGGGTTTAGAAATGGTTTAAATTTTACTCGTCTATTTTGAGAAACAAATAAATCAGTGTGGTCTAAAATAAATATCCATGAATTGGTACTGACATAAACAATTGGTCTGTTTTATGTATGAGGATGGGCTGCATCCATCATTGAGAGGGAAGAGACACATCTACAAATAAGATTCCAGAACATTTAGATACCAACAGGGGGTGCCCTGCAGTATACCTGACCATGCTCCCTCAAAACCTCCATAGTCATCAAAATCAGGGAACATCTAAGAAACTGGCTCCAAATGTACTGATCAAAGTGATGTATCCTGGAACAGGACATTGGACCTGTAAGAACTATGGGTAATAATGCCATTTCCAATGGGCTCTTAATACAACCAATGTTCCACATTACTAGAAGACATGGGGATTCTTGGTATTATCTTCTTAAAATTTTCTGTAATTTAAAAATTGTTCTAAAAAATATGTTCAGAAAGCAGCATAGTGGGCTCCAGAGGTTGGGTGATGGGTGATGTTTAAGGGGACAGAGTTTTAGTTGAGAAGATGACAACATTCTGCAGATGGACTTTGTGATCAGTGCACAGTTTACAGATGGGCTAAGGGCTGGGAGAAATGGTATATGCCTTTTATCCCAGCACATGGGAGGCTGAGGGTGGCAGATCTCTATCTCAGAACAAAACACAACAGCAGCAGCAGTAACAACAACTGGCTAAGGTTATGAATGAACTTCTGCAAAGACAACATACAAATGACCGGTTGGTATATGCAAAAGGGTTCAATGTCACTCACTCACCACTGGGAAATACAAACCAGACCCATGAGACACCATCCCCTCCTAAGAAAGAGAAGTATAGAAGAGGAGGGGAAAGACTCAAGATCTCAACAGAGATCCCTGGAAGGTCCAGTGAGATCAGTCTTATTGCAATTAGTATGGAGTTTGCTCATACCACTAAAACTACTGTATGATTCAGCAATCCCACTAGATACATACATCTAAAGGAATCAGAATGGACATGTCACACAGACATCCAAACTCATTCCCCTGGTTACTGCAGCATTGCTCTCAGCAGCAGAGAAATGGAAGCATGCATGGTGTATCTACAGATAAGTAGAAAAAGAAAACTCCATCTGTACACACAAGAGAGTATGATTCAGCCTGAAAAAAGAACAAAATCCTGTCATTTAAACAAGAAAAGGAATTGGAGATCATTATGTTAAATGAAATAGGCCAGCCACAGAGAGCAAACATGTCTTGGTCTCTGGTGGGGACTCCAGGGAAAGCTGTCTCATGGGAGATTAGTACAGTGTTATGAGACCAGGCAGAGAGAGCTGGGAGGGAACTGAATCACAATTAGACAGGGGCAGGCAGCTCTGCTGAGTCACTGCATCATATAGTGACTGTGGGGACACTGGTACCCTGTGCTTAAGACACCTACAGGGATGGAACACTGCACCATGAGGAAATGCCAAATGCGAGGAGGTAGGTATGCACAGCCAGATTTAGATATTAAACAGTGTGCATGGGAGCAACATCACATGGTAACCCTTAGCAGGTACTGCATTCATGTTTTTATATACCACTTAAGATAAATTTACTTTTAAAAGACACCGAGTTCAAACCCAGCCATCTCATCTATGTCAGAATGAACAGTGGCAGCCGTGTTCTGCACCAACACTGTCTCCTCTAGGAAGGAAGCCTCCCTGTCCTCAAAGTCTGTAAGTATTCCCAAACTCTGGAGGTGACATACAAGCACCAATGCTTTGCAAAAGGGTAGCAGTGCCATCAAGCATCTCAATGAACAGCGCCAGTCCAGAGCAGGAGGGACCCAAGGGTTCCTCAAAGCAGGAGGTGATGAGGCCTGGTCTGATGATAGCAGAGCTTCAGCCTGGTCTTAGGAATGCACAGCCTCTGAGCTCAGCTCTGGGTCAGGCTTATCTGGGTCCTCTAACTGTGTCACAAACAGAGCCCTATTCAGACCAGCAAACAAAGGGTGGGGTCTCCCCTGAAACATCTTTCCTATGCCTCCCTCCCACCACAGCATCCACCTCACCTAGAGTCAGGTGTGGCTGCCCCTTCCCTCCTATGGGTGCTATGCATGGAATCTCATCTCTCTCTGGGCATGGGAGGAGACACATTGGCATCAACTTAGAGGCAGGACCTCCTGAAGCAGGATGAGGAGAACACCACCAGCTGCTACAGCGACAGGGTTCTGGCCCCCAAAGCAACTCTACCTTTTATCTGTACTGAGGGACCCTCACTGCATGCACAGGATGCCAAAGTGACAAAGAGTAATGTATGGCATCCCCACAGTGGGAGATTCACCCTGGTTCTCCCATCCCCAGGCTCTGCCCTGGCTCTTCCATCAATGTGCACATGCTTGCAGGGCTCTCAACAGCATGTCCTCTTGTCAGAAGCAATGCTACCTCCTCTAACTCTAGCTTCAGGATACTGCATCCTCTGAATCCTCAGCCCCCACTCTCTCACTAACCATTAACCATGGTTATTTGCAACCATGGTCACTGCTCTGAGGAGCTCACGGCCTGACTTATAGGCAATGTCCCCAGATTTTCTTTCCTATTCTGTATGGGTTCTCTGTGTACCTGCTGTAGCAGAGCCCTGAGCAATGCCTTGGCACACATATCACTACCATCCCCTTCTATGCCAATGAAAGGCATAACTAGTGGATTTCTGAATTTTCCCACTACATTAAACCACGGTTTCTGGCTCATTTTCAACACACAGCTCTAGTGTGGTAACAGCCTGATGAATATATAGATGACCATAACAACTATTGAGGTAGAGCTGGGATATGAAAGAGCCTGATATCTTCAGAAGAAACCAGAAAACACCCAACCAGTGTCCAACAAAGAGGACACATGCCATCACAACTAGACATGCACTCAGAACTCAGCCACCCAGAGGACTAGTGATTCTGACTTTGGATATGAGGTGTTCCTAGCATGGAGAGCGGCACTGTTTCTCAAGTCTATACAAATCTATAACCCCTCCCAGTTCAAATAAAACACACTTACCATACAGCAAATGTCAGGCCAGAACCCAAGGCTCTTTGCAGAGCCCCTGGAGATGGACAATGGGGTAGCACAAGACAGACAAGCAGGATAAGCAGGTCCTGGAGTCTCTACCCAAGAGAAGCCTACATGCCGGACTTACCCCTTGTTCCATGCTTTCATTGGCACGGTCTGTCACCTTGGAGATGAGAGTCAGAGCACCTGGGGAGCAAAGGACAGGTGGCAGCTTTATAAGGTCTAGCCCAGCTTCCATGGCCCTTACCTCTTCTTTGGCTGTGCGCCTACTCTGTCTCCCCTGTGGTGAGCCACGGAGGTGGAGTGGGCCCCGTTTTCCCCCTATAGCATCAGGTCATGAGCCTAACTCCAGGTCTTCCTTGACTTCCTCAGTTTCTCTGACTGCTGACTATATTCCAGTAGGTCCACCCTGGTAGGGCCTAAGGCATCAGCCCAGGAGGGAGCATGGTGTGGCTAAGGGAGCAGTGAACATCTTAAAGCATCTTTCTTAGATCACTGAACTCCCCGACCTTCTCTTCCTCTGCTGGACAGAGCCCCACAGACTCCCACAGCTAAGGATGGTGGAGGTTATCTCAAGAGACTTAAGGAGTCTTGGTAGATAACCCAGAGGTATCATATGCAGAATACACCCAGCAGGGTCTGCTCCATGTCTACACTGAACACTGGTGTAGACTTGAGGGTTGGTGGATAGAAGACAAAACAAAGAGGTGTAACTTCCTCCAGGGTCTCTCCAGACTTACTCTGAGTGTTGTCATACTCGGCTGAGTCTGGGCACAGGTTGTTTAAATAGTCTAGAGGGAGAGGGGGAGACAATAGTTAGTTCTAGCAGTAAGGCAGCCTCCTGTCCTCCACAGTAACCTCCCCTCTCTGGAGAGAAAAGAGCTCCACAAGAATGGGATGCCCATCTTCTCACTGTATCAGCCCATCCTGGGACTAGAACCCCCTTACCATCCTGGCCATCACTACCAGTCATTCACTCATCCATCTCCATTCATGATCTGCTGTGTGCCTGGTACAGCTATACCTTTGGGATCCTGGCACAAGAAAGTATCTGTTGTCTATTGCAAGGTTACAAAGCATGACAAGCCACAGAGCATTCTATTTCAGTGTGACTATATAACAGTGGATCCACCCTGGTAGGGCCTGAGGCATCAGCCCAGGAGGGAGCACGGTGTGGCTAAGGGAGCAGTGAACATCTTAAAGCATCTTTCTTAGATCACCCAACTCCCAGACCTTCTCTTCCTCTGCTGGAAGGCTCCCACAGCTAAAGATGGTAGAGGTTACCTCAAGAGATCTGAGGAGTCTGGCAGATACACCAGGGGTGTCATATGCAGAATATGCCCAGCTGGGCCTTCTCTGGGTCTATATTACAGGGTGAGGGGCATTACCTCTTGATATGGCACTAACCCTGCTACCTGTCTTTTGCTTTGCTCCTTGAAGTCTGGCCATACAGGCAGTCTTACTACCCCTTGAACATGTTCCTACCTCAGGGCCTCTCTACTTGTAATCTCTTCTAGAGCTTCATATAGTTTATGTCCTTTCTTTGTTCACATCTTTGTTTTATGCCACCTCCTTGGAGAGGTATTCTCTGTCATACCTAACACATCAGCCCCATTTCCTAATCCTGTAACGTATTTGCTTTTTTCCATGGCATTCTCAACACAGATGTTATATATTTGTATATTTCAATAGGTATTTGCATACTTAGATATAAAAGCATTGGTACTAGGAATAGAACCAGGGCCTGGCATATGCTAAGCCCATGGCTTGTCATAGTGTCCTATGTCTTTTTTTTTTTTTTTTTTTTTTTTTTGAGATAGGGTTTTCTGTAGCTTTGAAGGCTCTCTTGGAACTCGCTCTATAGACAAGGCTGGCCTCAAACTCACAGAAATCTGCCTGCCTCTGCCTCCCCAATGCTGGGATTAAAGGCAGAGACCACCACTGCCCAACCCATTTCTCCATATTAACTGTCATTTGCTGCCATTCCCAACATCCAGCACAGGTCTGGTACTCAGGCAGTGAACAATGGCTACTTCTTGAATTGAATGAGTAGATTCTTTAGACCTCAACCCCAGCATAATTTCCTTGTGACCCTTCAAAGTGCATGTGCCCTACTCTGCAAGGGAATCATAAAGACACTCATGGGAGGAGGCTCAGAAACAGGATAGGGCCTAAGTCTATGTGGGAGGCTGTGGCCAATGAGTGTGGAGCTCAGCACAGAGCAGAGGTATCTACAAGGCAGAGAGATGGAGGACTTAGGCCTGGGCCCCCTGAGGTCCTGGGATAGTTTGATAATGCCCCATAGGCTCTTATGTTTAAATGCTCAGTTACCAGGGAGTGAAGGATTAGAAAGAATAGGAGGTGTGGCCTTGTTGGGGTAGGCGTGACCTTGTTGGAGGAAGTGTGTTGTTAGAGGTGGGCTTTGAGGGTTCAAAAGTCCACACCAGGCCAAGTGTCTCTCTGCCTGCCTGCCTGCCTCTTTCTTGTCTGACTGCCTGAGGATCAGTATCTAGCTCTCAGCTACTTCATCACTACAGCTGCCATGCTTTCCCTATGCTCCCTACCATGATAATAGACTAAACCTCTGAAACTATAAGCAAGCCCCCAATTAAATGCTTTCTCATATAAGATTTGTCTTGGTCATGGTGTCTGTTCACAGCAGTAGACCAGTGGCAAAGATACACTAGTAAGCCAAAGAGAAGAGGCAGCCTGAGCGGCAAAAGGGTAGAAGGTGAGAGGGAGGCTGGACAGCATGTTGCGGAGCTGAGACGGACAGGTCTCAAGAAGTAGCATGCAGGGGCTGTAAAGATGGCTCAGTGGTTAAGAGCACTGACTGTTCTTCCAGAGGATCCAGGTTCAATTCCCAGCACCCACATAGCAGCTCACAAGTGTCTATAACTCAAGTTCTAGGAGATCTAAAACTTGAACACCCTCACACCAATGCACAAATTAAAATTAAAATTAAAATTAAATTTAAAAATTAAAATTAAAATTAAAATTAAAATTAAAAATAAATTATTTTAAAAAAACGTAGCATGCAGCAAAGTCACAGGGTGTCAGCAGGCCTGAGTGGGAAATGTCCACTATTCTCATCGTAAGGGGGCCCAAGAAGCTTTTGCAAGATGTCAGCTGAGTTAGAAAATGCACATGAGAGTGTCACTAGGTTTCTGTGTTGGGGCCGGGAGGAGCCACTGAAGCAAGGTTTCCAAGGTGGCAGGAGGGGGATGTGAATCTGTGGGACCCTGGGAATCTGGAGCTATGCCGTTGTCCCCACACATGCTTATGTGCATGAAGTCCTTATTCCCATGTTACCCCACTTCAATCCACCTGGACCTTGATGGCTCACCAGTAAGCAACACCTGGTACTGGAAGAGGCGCTGGACCACACGTAGCATACGATGCTTCATATTCTGTCCACCCCCTTGTGAACTCTGCTGCTTATGAGAGGGGAGGAGAGATGCCATCAGAGACCCTGCCACCCACAGACACACTTCATCCTGCTTCCTGACTCTAGCTGCCATCTCTACCATTGTCAGATCCACGCTGTCTCCCACAAGGAAGCCCTCTTTGTCAGCCTTCCAGGTTCATGGTCATATTCAGTAACTCACCTCTCTGAGGCCCCCTATTCTGCCCCGAAGTTAGTAACCGAGATAAGCTAGAGATAAGCTCCCCTTTGCCCACCTAGGAGCTAGGCTGCCAGTTTGTGATCAGCGCTAGCCATCTCCTTGGTTGCCCTCTGGCTAGAACCCAGCTTGGTTGATAGAAATGGAAGGACTAGCTCTATTCTTCCATGGCCTAGCCACCCACTGCCCGACAGGGGTCATTCTGTCCTAGGCTCCCCTCCTGTGGGATGGCCCTTCTGGCCTCCACTGGGTCTCCCAATCTGCTGCCCTACTCAGTCCTTCCATATGTCTCATTTACGTCTCTTAAGTGTTTCCATGCCCCCCTGCCTGGGCCCCACATCCTTACTGAGTGTCTCTAAAGACCTAGGTACCCACCTCAAATTCCCGGACGGTGGTGGCCAGCCGAGGCGAGAGCAGGCAACTCTCAGCAAGCAGCCCCAGGTACCTATCAAACTGCAGGATGTGTGCAGCATGGTGTTCAAATTCCTGCTCTCGGGCCAGGAAGATGTCGGCCACCTGCTGTTGGCCCTCCCCGCTGTTAGGGAGAGGATAGATGGTGAAAAGTAGGCCTTGGGACCAACAAAGGGTGAGAGGAAGGGCTCTGGAAGCTGCCTCTCTTGGGGGAACATAACTTACCACCTCTTGTTTAGCTCCCTGTTTGCCACCCAGAGACAGCATTTTGTATTTGTGGAGGTTTTTGTGTGCCCCCCCAAGGTGGCATAAGTGGGGTGTGGGGCCCTAGGCTTCTCACCAATCCCCCAGCCTCTGTTCCAGGTTCTCCAGGATGCCCTGGTGAAGGTCACAGATAGCTGGGAGCTCCCGTAGGCCCTGCCGCAGTTCCTCTTGGGCCAATGGCTCTCTGCCCTCTTGCTCTATGTCCTCCAAGGCCCTCAGGACGGCTCCATGGAAATCCTGCAACCCCAGAGGCCTGTTACACATGGGGTGGGGTGGGGTGGGGGCTTGAGGCTCCAGAGCCCTGACCTGAACAGAGGCAGCTACAAGAGCTGTGGCAGGTGTCACTGGCTCTGTCACCTGTGGGTCAGGAAGGCCAGCTTGCACCCACTTGCCACAGGGCTGTCTTCACTGTGGTTCACACAGAACAGTGGCATGGTGTGGTGACTTGGCCAATGCCTGCTGTTTACAAGACAGGGAATCAGTTGCTGATTCCTTCACTAAGGAAATGCAAAGTCCTTGCTTTCTAGTTCTCTGTCTTGGAAGAAGCTCAAGTGCTATGTTGCTTTAAAAAAAGAGCTCTAAAAACCCACAATGAGACGGCTTAGTGGGCTAAGATGCCTGCTGTCAAGCAGGGTGAGTTCAATCCCTGAGGCCCACAGACTAGAAGAAGAAAACTAACTCCCATAATCTGTTCTCTGGCCTCCACGTGTTTACAATGACATGAGTGTGTAAATACACACACACACACACACACACACACACACACACACACACACACGAAAGTACAATCTTAAAAATAAAAGTCAGAGTAGGTCAGAAGTTCAGGGCTATCCTGCACTACACAGAGTTTGAGGCCAGTCTAGGCTACACGAGACTCTCCTCTGCCACATACACACTAAAAGGAAAAATTACAGCAGGTGTCTGTGACCCCAAAATTCAAGAGAACCAAAGTGGAAAGTCACACAGGCCAAAGAGGAGTAGGGCCACCCTGCACAGTCCTACTCCTGATTTCTTCTCTTGTCTCGTCCCACAGTGGGCTGGGTCCTCCCCGTCAAACATTAATCAAGACAAGGCCACATAGACTGCCCTATAGGCCAATCAGAAGGAGGCAGTTCCTCAACTTAGGTTCCATCTTCCCAGGTGTGTCAAGTTGGCCAATGATGCTAACTATGACATCATGGGACGCAAGTACAGGAACAAGCAGCATGTACAGGATGGGTGCCCTGTAGGGTTTCAGGTATCCACTGGAGGCTTGGAATGTGTCCCCTGCAAACTGGAAGACCCCACAGTTATGTCACTTCAGATGGTCTGTGTTTAGAGCATGGGCTCAGACATGGTTTGTTGTCAGCTGTTTCTGGAGCCCAGAGCACCTTCAGTGTGTGAGGAGTTTAATTTCCTTTGGGGAGCCACACAACTGATATTTAACAGGAAAGGAGAATGAGTCTGTGGATGCTGGCACTGTGAGGCTCACATCCCAAAGCATCACAGAGTGGGGAATGAATAGAGAGGACAAGGAGAGAATGTCTGGAGAGCAAAGAGGGAAGGAGGGAAAGAAAAACAGCAATGACAGACAGTGGCATGCACAGCATCCTCTGGGGAGCTTCAGTGTTAACTGCTCAGTAATCCTTTCCTGCATGGTAATTCATCCTCACTGACTGGCTCGGTCCCAATAGACAGGGTAGCCACCTGCAGGACAAGATGACCATCTACAGGATAGAACAGTCATCAGCAAGACAGTCACAATTCACTCACACCTGTTCTAAATGGAACCAGGGAGTCCTGCTGTCCTGGCCATCTCCTGTAAAAAGGTCTCTGCTGCCACCATCACTGAGCATCACCATGGGATCTCTGTACCCATCCCCAGGGAGTTAGGCATGCCAGAAACCTCACTTTAAGCATCCAGCCAACATTGCCTATGCATTCGTGCTTGATCTGCAGCAAGCCCTGAGAACAGAGGGAAGTGGAGACATGCAATTCTGTCCATGAAGAGTTTGTGATAAAAAAGTTAAGGAGACATGATGACATGGACCAGAATAGGGACCTAGGGCAAGCCAGAGGTGGTAAAGGCTGCCACGGAGGCAATAACTACACTGAGACTAGAAGGGCAGTGCTGATGAGAGAGCAGCGTGTGCAAAGGCCTAGGCAGAAGAGCATCTGAGAGACTGAAGTTAAGAGGGTTATGAGGATGAGTACATGCATGCCAGTGCCCCCTTGCAAGAAAGTGCAGAGGGCTGGAATGCAATGATGCTTTAGGGGTAAGCCAGGGCCACTCTACTTCCTTAGTACATTCTGGATTACTAGCTCTAACCTGTACGACTACCTAAGTCAAGGCCTAGAGAGGTGCTCAAGCCCTCATCTACCCAGAGAGGCACTTCTCTGTGACCTCAGGTCAACCCCTGCACCTCTAGACTCCAAAGTAGAGACAAAATCACCTTCTTCTGCTGTGTTTTTCCATTCTGTTTCCTGTCTTCCATCGGCAACTCCAGCATCTAACTAAGGAAGGTAGGTTCTTGGAGATAACAATGGGGCCATTCACTGAGCACACAATCTCAAGAGCCTGCATGCATGCATGCGTGCGTGTGTGCGTGTTTATGTATTGAGAACCGAACATAGGCCTTCATGCATGTAAGAAAAGCTCTGACCCAGGCCCAGTTTCTTTTTCTTTTGTTTGCTTTTTGTTTTTCTGAGTCGGGTTTTCTCTGTGTAGCTGTGGCTGTCCTGGAGTTCACTCTGTAGACCAGACTGGCCTCAAACTCATAGAGATCCACCTGCCTCTACCTCCCAAGTCCTGGGATTAAAGATATGAGCCATCAACACCTGCCTCAGGTCCTGTTTCTTTATTAATGCTCATGGCAGCCCTATCTAGTTATAATTTTCATTTTCTCCAAAGCAGACCGGGGCTTTGGGAGTTGGAATAATTTGCTCAAGGTCCCCATTCTTGAGTCCATGTTTGCCTGATCCCAAAGTGCCAGCTCCTTCCATCACTGGGGATGAGTTTTGAGGTTTCAAAAGGCAACACCAGGCCCTGTTGCTTGAGGATCAGGATGTGAGCTCTCAGATCCATGTCTGTCTGCCTGCCACCATGTGCCCTGCCATGATTATAACAGACTAGTCTTCTAAAACTGTAAGCATCACCCAATTAAATGTTTTCTCTCATAATTTGTCTTGGTCATAGTGTTTTCTTACAGCAATAGAACAGTACCGTAACAGAGGAGCTGACTGGGTGAACAGACGGAGGATGGGTGGGGCAGACAGTTCCACATTCTGATAAGTAAACTCACAAATGTGCTGAGCCCAGAGCCCTGAAGACTCTGAGTTTGACTTGAGCACTCTGAGCGGTCAGCCCTGTTCAGGTTACAGGTGCTTCACTGCAGTAACCATTACCTGGGAGAGGGGACAGTGTTCTAGTTTGGGATATACTGGGAGGACCCACAAATCCTTAATAACATAGCTCCTTGTGGTCTCTGTCAAAACCCCCACCCTGCTCAGTATACCCTAACCCTTCCTCACCCATGTCTTCCAGGGGGAGACCACGCCCACCTCTCCAGGCATGGCTGGTGCCCACCTGTGCCTGGGCCTTCTGGAGTCCTTCACCTCATACAGTGTCTGCTCTGTTCACATGGCCACTGCAGAGCCCCATGCCCCTACTACCTGGGACGGGTCTGGCCCCTCCCCCTACAGCTGGTCACCAAGGGAACACAGTCCTCGGCCTTTCCCAGCATGCTCTTCTTTCTAGAGACTCCGGCAGCCTCTCAGATACTTGGGATCAAGCCTCATGTGTGGAGGGGCTTTCTATCTTCCCCCTTCCCTAATGACCTCAGCTTTCTTAGTTTTCCCACTCATGTCATCCTCCATCCGGCTGAACCTCTCTCAATCCTCACACAGAGCCAGCTGGCCTCTGGACCTGCGCATGCCGATCCCTCGTCGGTAGCAAGCCTTCCTTTCCCGGCTCCTGCACACGTCTTCCTCTGAGACTCCTTCCCCTACACCTGCAAACCTGCACTGGGTACTACAGTGTGCCCCCCATGTCCATGGGTTCCCTCTAAGCATTGCTTCCGCTCAGGCTACCCACTCTCCGTGAGACAGACATGGGACAGAGGTCCAGCAAGAGAGGTAAACTCATAAATGCCCTGACCTCAGAGGGTTCAAATAACAGTGCCAGAGAAGAGATGAGAGCAGAGGACACACCTGAAACAGGCACAAATGGAGCAGTCCCCGGCCATGGTGGCTGTATGCTAGGCTACAACACAAGTCCTGGTGTGCTACAGTGCCAGAGAAATGTATCTTCCCACCAAAGAAACCAGGAAACCAGCAGCAGCAGGAGTCTGGGGAACCAACAGGAGGAAGCCAAACAATACTGTATTATGAATGAGGTGAGGTCTCAAGCTAGAAAGCATTCAGAAGCCTAGTAGATGGAAACCTACTGTAAACAGGTCAACAGACACGTGGGGTGGGGAATTGCCAGCCAGGAAGGTACCAGGGACAATATATGTGAGGCAGCACAGGAGAGGGAGGTCTGGCCGCCTACCCTTGGAGAGTCTCCTGCCCATCACTGTGGCTGTGGGGCAGAGTAGGACAAAGGAGGTAGCTGTGCAGAGCCTGTGGCTCAGAAGCCCTCTACTAAGCTACCACCATGGGGAAGAAATAAGTAAGGGGAGCCCACCTGTCCTTGGGCTGTTGGGCGGGAAGTGAGCGTTGTCAAAAGTACACTGAACATGCTTAAGACTATTAATGCTTGCAACAAGTTCATATGTTAAGTGCTACTGGTGTTTATTTTCCTATAAGCAAACAAAATGGACTATCTGACTCCCTGTTTGGCAGTGGGCTATTCCTGGCTACCTTAAATAGAGGACTGGCATTACCAAGTACCAAGCACTCTAAAGAGACCGAGAGGAAGCCATGGGATGGTTGTGGCTACAGAAGTTGAGATCCTGAACATGAAGCCACGGCCACAGTAGTCTTAATTTGTATCTTAAAGTTTACTAAAGACTTTTCCAATTCCAAGTGTCATGAATATATCAGACCCCCAAACCATTTCCCACCATACCAGAGAGTGAGACCTCTCCTGGGTTTGGAGACTGCTGTAGCAGTGTAGAAGAAACAGTGCTGTGTGATTGGTGTAAACAATGCTTCATTTGCATGATGGTCTGCTGTGATTGGTGCAAAAACATCTCTCTGGTTATAGAAACAGTCTGTTCAGGTCACTGGAAAGCCACTAGAATGCCCTCCTATGGTGCTCCACCAGTAAGACAGAGAGAGATAGTACCCAGCCAGCAGTAGCCCCCATAGCCACAGAAGAGTGGGCTGTGAGGCTGAGCCCCAGATGGTGGATCTCTGAAGGCATCCTTGTCTTTGGGCTTTAATGACAGCAAAAGAGATGGGGCCATAGGACTGGCAGCAGGACCTGGAGCTGCACACTGCCTGCAAGCATGTCAGCAGAGCGGCAGTTGGAAGGCACAGTGGGAGTGACCAATCATAGTGGTGGTAGTGGTGGCAGCAGCAATAGCAGCAGTAGTGACCTTAAGGGTAAAGGGTCTTAGATATACTGGGTCAAGAGCTATCACACCAGCCACTGACGAGAGCTGGGAATTCCAATACCTGAGCTGCTGCCATAGGGCTGAGAACTCCCCACTGTCAGATTATAGGTCAGAAATGTGATACTCATTGTCCCCAAAGTCAGGCTATACCCCTGCATTCTCATTCTCATTCTCTCTCTCTCTCTCTCTCTCTCTCTCTCTCTCTCTCTCTCTCTCTCTCTCTCTCTCTCTCTCTCTCTCTCTCTCACACACACACACACACACTTGTCTCTCTCTCTCTGCCAAGTACAGAGAGCTACTGTGAACTTACGATTCTCAAAGAGTTGAGTTCTCTCTATTGTCCAGACCCAAGACATCCGCGATCTACTGCTAAACTTCTCAGTGCCTGTAACTTCTAGCACATAGGCTGAAACCTACAAGAGTCAGAAACTCCCCTTGTCCTATGGAATTGAAGGCTCTCCCTCCCTTCAAGCCTCAATGATGCTGCTCATGGTATCATATGACAACTCTCCTAATATTCTGGTAACTACAGACCTGAAGGGTCTGCCCCTCTTTCTTCAGGTTCCTGGTTATACTATACTTCGGGATCTTATCATGGCTGCCTGTGGGTGTGAGCCTCTAACTCTCCTGAATGCAATTTCATCTCTGATGCCTTCTCGTGAACCTGCCATTTCCTTTCCTTTCCTCCCTCCCCCCATCTGTCCTTCCCTCCCTCCCTCCATCTCTCCTTCCCTCCCTCCCTCCATCACTCCCTCCCTCCCTCCATCACTCCCTCCCTCCCTCCATCACTCCTCCCTCCCTCCACCCCTCCTTCCTTCCCTTTTTGTCTTCTTCCCTCCCTCCTTCCCCCTCCCTCCCCCTCCCTCCCTCCTTCCCTCCCTCCCTCCCTTCCTTCTCTACCTTTCAAGATTTCTGTTTAGTGTATGAGTATTGTAGCCCATGTACCATGGGCATACAGTGCCAAAGGAGGCCAGGAGAGGGCATAGGATCCTCGGGAATTAGAGTTGCAGACAGTTATGAACCCCCATGTGGGTGATGGAAATTGAACTGAGGGTTCTCTGCAAGAGCAACAAGTGTCCTTAACCATTGACACATCTCTCTGGCCTGAAACCTGCTATTTTCTTTAAGACACAGCACCCACTCCTAGGCCTACATCAGAGCTGTGACCTGAGGCCGGCAAGAGAGCAGCACTAGGGAGTCCACCTGCTTCTGGTCCTGCCTGTATGCTGCTGACACCAGCTGCTGTCAAATGCTGAGGGGAGCAGAAGCTGCCCAAGCCCTGCCTGCAGGAGCCTCTTCTCACCTACCCACTTTCCAAGTACATAGAGCAGAAGACTGGGAATGGGAAGGGCTTTTCTGGGGAATCTATTGCCCCCTCCCCACCTGAGCTCCAGAATGAACACCAAGGAGCAGAGCCATGGACTTGCACTTGGTTTTGCCCACTGACTCCTTCTGTTCTGGCTTCCCCTGAAGCGTCTTCAAGGGAACCATCTTCATCTAGGAGTCAGAAACTTTAGCTTTTCTCCCTTTTTCTTTCTTTCTGCTGGAGATATGGATATGAAGGCTAGGGCCACAGCAGCTACGCAAGTTCACGAAGAACCCTTGAAATGCATGCAGTTTCTAAGATCTAAAGGAGCCCCAAACATTGCTTCTGGATTACTGCTCATGAGGATAACCCCTATGTTATTTACACTGCCATGTTTAAGGTTTTGTTGCCAGAAGTCAAACACAGTTCCTAAGAAACACAAAGTCATTTTTAAAAGGTGTCTATGGTGAGTTATGTTTTCCAAAAAATGACCACAACAGTATCTCCTACAGGATATTTATGAAATGTGTGTTTGATAATCCTCCCACTGAGTAGTAGAGATTATATTCCTTGCCCTTGAACTTGGGCGGACCTCTAGAACTGTCTCCACTAGCGGAGGACAGTGGAAGTGGCGCTACGTGACTTCCAAGCCTGGGTCATAAAAATGGCACGCACTTCCTCCCAGCTTTCTCTTGGGACAATCACTCTTGGCACCCAGCTACTGGCTGGGAGGAAGCCTAGACTAGCCTATTTGGAGACTACAGGGAGAGGCCATAGGTAAGTTTGCTGGCTACAGGCCCAGCTGAGGCCCCAGACAGTAGCTACTATCTGCCACCAGATGTGTGAGGGAAGACATCTTCAGGGGATTGCAGTCCCCAGCCATCAAGGTACTACTGGTCTTTGAATCTTCTGGGTTAGGACCCAGATGTTGCTCAGTAGAGATGAGTCCCCCACAAAGCCTTGAGAATGCAAGGGTCTGAAAGCAAAAATGACATGGGGACTTCACTGAGGGTCTGTGAGCATAGCAGCATGCTACTCCACATCACTGAGTCCTAAACACGCTTTGTTCCCTGGTGACTCACGGGTGAGACCCAAATGAAGAGAGAATACTGGCAATCAAGCTGTGGGAGCTGTGAGCCAATGGAAAACAGACACAGGCTGCAGGGTTCCCCACAGCACGTTCAGGGCACCCAGAAGGCAGAGAGGAAAGCTACGGCACAGAGAACTGCAGAAGGTGCCATCAAGGGGTTGTTGGGTTAGGCACCAGTTCTTCCGGGCCCCAGAACTTCTTCCTGGGAACCTGCCAGGAGTCATTCTCCATTCACCCCCCAACTGGCAGTCTAGAGAGCCCCTGTCCAGAAGAGAGACCCCTGGAAAGAAGTATAAACTTCTAATAGGTGAAATTTTGTTTTAAGCAATAACAAAAACAGAAAAAAAAAAAAGAACAAAAACAAACGTGACCAGAGACCAGTGCTGTTCAAAATACCAACTCACCAAATACAAGGAAAAGCCCTCAACTGGCATTGTTGGGGCTTTGCAACCTGTTCATCTTGTGTTTGGGTCCTTTCCCCAGCCCCTGGTTTAGCCTCCTGCCTCTGTGAAACAGCCACATTTAACCACACAGATGAAACACCATTCAACCCCCATATCACACAGCTTCAGGCTCCATGCACCTATCCAGGCCAACCATCCCACCTTCTTCACTTAGTGGAATCCCACCCTCTAAGTCCACCTCCATGGCACCTGTCCTATAAACCTCCCTGGATTCCAAAGTGGAAAACCTCTTCCCATCATGCTCCTATAGGCTCTTCAAAAAATACAGCTGTGCAAATTTTATTTATGCTGAGTGATATAAGTATGCTTTCTCACCACCCCCATCCTCTCTTTTCATGAAAATGAGACCTGTCAGTCTGGGGAAATGGCTCATGGGTAAAAGTGCTCCTGGTATAGCCTAAAGCCCACGTTAAAGCTGCCATTGTCACCTGCAATCCTAGCACTTGAGAAGCAGAAGATAAGGGATTCCCTGGGGAAAATCAGCTAGTTAAGACTAGCTAGAATTGGTGAGCATCAGGTTCAATGACAGAACTTGTCTCAATGAATAAGAGATGGAAAATGACACCTATATACATGTATATGCACATACACATGTACATACATGTGTACCTATACACATGCAAGCATACATACATGAATGTAGGTCACACTCTCTCTCTCTCTCTCTCTCTCTCTCTCTCTCTCTCTCTCATACACACACACACACACACACACACACACACACACACACACGAGTAAATTTGGGGCTTTTTTCATCTTCGGGGCTCCAAGGCCTATTTTAGTAATAATGGCATCCAAGCAGCCTATGATATTGCAGAGTGAATTGGGGGTAAGGAGAGAATGAGAATGGGAGGATTTAGGGAGAATGAATTAATCCATAGAAAGATGGATTACTCAATGGATGGGGAAGGGTGGTTGAATCCACAGATTAAGGAAGAAATGAGTGTGTGGATGGATGTGTGAGTGGATAGGGAAAGGAGGGAAGGGTGTGTAGATTCGTGGATGAAAGGGAGGATGGAATGATGTGTAGCTGGCATAGATATAAAGGGATGGAGTGGTAATCCAATGGTTAGATGGCACTGAGGAGATGAGAGGGAGATGAGTGACCAGAACCATCTAGCTGGGTAGGAGGGGGATGTGCAGGAGGGTGGAAGTTTTGATGATGGGCTGGCTTATAGAAGGAGAGAAGAGGGCACCTCTGTCAGGGCCCAGCAAAACAGTGTTCTAGGCTTTGTGAACCACGTTGGTCTTTAAAGACTCACACTCTTCTCTGTCTTTCTTCACAAACATTCAAAAATCCAAAACCAATTCCCAATGAACAGGCTTCCAGAACCAGGTCCCCAAGTGGCAGGAGTCAACCCGGATGACTTGAATTTGCAGCCTCACCCACATTAGCTCTTTTGACCATTTGGCAAGCATGAGGTTTAATCCCAAGTCTGAAACACAGAAGCCCACTCCCCTCTCCACAGCATGGTGGCAGCGGGACCTCTCCAGCAGAGTAGAGAGGTCTGAGGGAGAACTTGCCAACTTTAGCGAGTGGGATGAATCCCTGGGCTGGGGTACTACATCCTGATGTCTGTGGTCTACTTTAAGACCAGCACCCCTGGCTTGGAGTCCTGTGTCAAGGCTTCTGACACCTCTGCGTACACGGCTCAGCTGTGATCAATGCTCAGCAGTACAATTCCAGAAAGACACTGAACTGATTTACTGGCTCTCCCCTGCCCAGGATGGTGGGGGGTGGGGGGTGGGGAGGTGCCAGTAGCTTAAGCCTCTCACCACCTAGCAGGAAGCGCTGCAAACTCACACTGATGCCTCACAAAAGAAGAGTGCCCAGCTCATGTGGGGCTGTGAGGCAGGAGCCAGTGGGAGCAGAGTTCAGGGGTCCATTCTTCTCTGCCCTGCTGAGTCACTCTTTCAGAGCAAAGGGATACTTTAGCCCTGGGAACTTAAGCTTTAACAACATGCACAGAACTGGAATCCCACACAGCTGTCTGTGCTAAACCAGAGGACTGTTTTGTCCTCCACCCAGAGAGAGACACGGCTGCTCCCTGCTCACAAGGGGACACTGCTCACATGGGGGCACCACAACAGCATGATATCTAACTGGTTCACTCAGAGGCCTGGCTTGGGACAGGACACTGAGAAATGATCTTCTGGTCTTCTGCTCTGAGGATTGGATCATACATGACAATAGGGACTGCGTGTTAGGAAATCCATGTCTGCCTTGGCTCCATTGCTATGTGACCTGGACCCAGTCACTTCCTCTGAGCCTACAATCATTACCTGCAAAATGCCCACCAGTGACCACTGGTGGCTCTGACATTCTATGATTTGAACAGATAAAGCCAAGAAATCAAGTATCAGGGCTGAACTGTACGGAGCTGGGGATCCTCAGGCACATGGGACAGCTGCCACATGGCCTGAACACCTAGTTCCCTCATCTTTGCTGTGTGTAACCCTCCCTGTGACTCAGCCGGAACAGAAGCCACCTCCTCAGGGAAGCCCTCCCAGATTCTCTAGATTCCTTATAATTGTGGCCATTCCCCTGTACCCTCAATTTCTTCCTTTGTCACCAGAGATCTCCTAAGGAGGAGGAGACCAGGGTGACTAAGAAAGCTTCTTAATTCCCTGAGCAACTGTCATTGTGCAGACACATCATAACCCATATAAGGACCCAAGTATAGGGCACAGGCATGGAGTTTGGTCACGGTTGTGGTGAAATGCTCACCTGGAATGCTGCAAGCCCTAGGTCCTATCCCCAGCACCACAGAAACAAACACACAGACTGCTCCGAGTATCCTCATCTATCTCCAAACTCTCAGTGTCCCCTGCCAGAGCTCCCATCCCACCCAGGCAAGGAGTCATCCTGCCTAGTACATCCATCAGCAGATGAGGCTTCCCTGAAAAGCCTGGCCCAGAGCCTCAGCCTCCAAGCCTGTTAATCTAGTCACCCTGTCTGCTCCCTGATTTCTGCCTCTCAGAGTCCAGCCCCGTAAAAGAAAAATTAGTTAGAAACAATCAAAATGATGAACTCACCAGGCTTAAGTGCTGCAGCATCTGCACATATCTGTGGAAGGAAAGAGGGATGGTGCTGCATTAACTCCACCCTGGACCAGCCAGGAGGGGCGAAGCTTTGTGTACAAGCCACGGGCAGCTGCTTGGGCACTCACGCTTTCTCTGTAGACAGCAGCTCCTGAGCAATGACAAGGGCTCTGGACTGTCCCTCAACCTGTGGGGGGAAACAGTGAAAAGTGGGTAAGCAGCTGAGAGGATGGCCTGAAAATGGCCATGCTGTCAAAGGTGGGCCTCTGTTTGTCACGACCACTGTGATTTATCCTTCAGCAAGTGACTTATCCTCACTGAATCTCGGTTTCCTCATCTACACACTTGGGTATGAAGAGTATGTACCTCATAAGGCTGCCAAACAGATGTCCTGCATGGTGCCTGACACAGTACTCAATAAATGTCCCTATCATGGTGGCATGACCTTGGCATTCAGCTCGCCATCCCACCAGTCCTGACAACCTGTTGTATCTGCACCAGGGAGTCCTCTTTTGCTCACTTTTGCATACACTGTTCCATCAGGGCTTTCCTCTTCTCTCTGTCCAGCTCCCAGCCACGCTTAAGATTCAGCTACAGTAGCTGGACACAGTGCAAAACACCTACAAGCCTGGCACTTAGGAGACAGAGGCAGGAAGATCAGGAGCTCCAGACCAGTCTGGGTTGCATAATAAGACACTGGTTCAACAAGGCAAGGGCTGGGGAGTTTCTCAGCTGTTCCCAGCACCTCAAAGAAAGGAAGCCCCAATCAATAACTCTGCCATGGCTTCACAAGAGGATGCTTTCTGCGCCCTCTTCTCTTGTTCCTGTTATCCATGAGAGATGGTTCTGCCTCTCCTGAAGGAAAGGACCATGACCTTTCTCCACCTCTGACCAGTGCTTGGCATATAGTGGCTCCTCTGTGCAGACAGGTGAACCAGTAAGTGATGATGGAACTCATTCTCTCTGTGGCTGACCTCAGCAGGGAAGCTGTTTAACCAGCCAAGCCCTGGCTTCTGCATCCTCTGCATCCAGGGGATGTGGGAATATACTGACTGTCCACAAACAGGAAGGATGGATGGGGATAGATGCCAAAGGATTCTGCCACCAGAAGTTCCACCATGTGGCCCCAAACCTGATGCTTACCAGAAACGGCTGACATGGCTGATGACAATTGGTCCAGAGGCAAAAAGATGAAGTAGAGAGTGAGTATAGGGAACACACAGGAGTGGCTGGAGACAGGTGGCATGGAGAGGTAGAGCTCACTCAACTAAGACACTGGTTTCTAGTTTTAGTTCCGTTCCTGCCTTTGGGTTCGATCCTATATAGGGGCCTTTCTGGGAGCAAGCCTCAGTTTGCCCTGTGCAGATAGAGCAACCTATAAATGCCCTTATGTGCTAAATCTTGGGTGTTTCTAACCCCAAGGGGCTCTTGTTGGGTCAAAATATGAGAGACTGGAGGCTTGCCTGCAGCAGGCACGGTGTACAGTTAACACTCAGCTCCAGAGCTGCCTACCTGAACATGATACTGAATGAGGATTCAGCAAGCACCTGTGCCTGTCTTTCCACTGAAATACAAAGAAAAGCCCATCAATCCCACACATGTGTCCTGGCGATGCCCACTTGACTGGGGGGGGGTCTCTGCACAGTTTCCCTCTTCTTGCAGTGTTTTTCTCTGTATCTCCCCTCCCTACTTTCTGACTCTTTCAGGGCTCTGTTCAGTGGTCACACCCTCATGTAGCATCTACAAGCACCTGTATTGTTTGCTTTTCTCGTTGCTATCACAAAATGCCCAACAAGAACAACTTAAGAAGAAAGGTTTATTTTGGCTCAAATCAGTCCATCAAGGTGGGGGAACACATGGCAGCCAATCACATTGTACCCATGGCCAAGGAGAGAGAGAGAAGAGTGCTGGAGTTGAGCTTACTTGGTACTTTTTATTCAGTCCAAGACGTGAGACCCTGGGATAATGGCTCTTGTAGCTTCCGTTCCCAAAGGCAGGAACGGAACTAAAACTAGAAACTCAATTAACCCAACCTAGAGACTCCCTCACACACAAGTCCAGAAGTTTGTCTCTAGGTGATTCTAGATTCTAGGTCCACAGCATTAACCATCCCAGCTCCTAACCTAGAAGTCATTGTCTGATCTTGGGTCACGGCGGTGGTTTTTGCCATAGGCGCTTTCCTGTGTGTCTTAGGACAATTAACAGTGGCATGGCTTCTGTCTGCAGGAAGACAGCAACACCCCAATCCCGGGCGACACCTAAAATATCTTCAGACACTGCCAGGCAGACGTCCCATGCTGATAAAATCAGATACAGTGTCTGGCATAGATTAGGTGCCAAATAAACACAGCCTTTTCCCAGCTGCCGGTCCCTAATAACTTCCTGGAAGTTTAAGTCACAGCAGCCATCCTATCAGGGTAGAAGCTGGCCTGGGTCAGTCTCCTTTCTATGGCACACTGTAGCTGGAGTGTGAAGACAGAAGAGAGAGCTGAGAGACCCAGGAAAGCCTCTTCCCTCCTATGGGAACCAAACCAACTCACATCCAATCTGCATCTGCAGGACCAGTGTCCAGCTCACAAGGCAGAGGCTCCAACATCACCCAGCAGGTGGGAAACCCTCACAAGGGAAGATGCATCTAGCTAGGGCAGGGCTCTACAGCCTAGGGGGAATACAGACAGAGGTATTTTGTAGGCAAGATACTTAAAGCTGTCATCTGTCCCTTATAAAATGAAGACACAGAGTCAAACTGATTTCAGCCTCCCTAAGGCAGTAATTCACCTGTCACAGTGTTAGGAGCCACTGTTCTGGTGTTAGAAGACCTGGCCCTGCCTCTTCTAGTCTTTGTGCCGTGGGCATTATTTCTCCACTCTGAGCCTCAACTGTCAACAGGGACAATAATATCTACCGAATGGCTTAAGAGCTCCCAGGTGGGGATGCTCAGGAATGGCTAAGCGCAGCTCTGACCTATGTACACTTGTTAAATTCCTGAGTCAGGCTACTTCAATCATCTCTTTTTGCTGATGTGATAACTGGGGCATCGATGAATCCTACCCTTTGCATAACCAAGGTTCCATTCTAGGCTTAGCTTCAATGTTCAAGCCCTGACAAAGAGCCAGCACGGCAAAGCACACGTTTTCCTGACACCCAGGTTGCGTTTAGTAAGCCCATCTTAAATCCAGGAAGTGGTTAAGTCAGGATATGTTTAAGCCAGGTGTAGTAACAGGTACCTGTGGTCCTAGTCAGAGGAAGAGGATTGCTTGAGCCTAGGAGTTTGGGGCAAGCCTGGGAAACTTGGTGATACCCTGTCTCCAAACAAAACTGAACAAAATAAATGGTTCTGATGCCCCAATAAGTCCATTGTGAAGTCCAAACAGCTCAGGTCAGTCCACTGCACTGTAAGTGGGGGGCCATCTGCGCTCACTGAACTGTGCTCACTCTCAGTGGCAAGTGTTCCTTTGTGGCACCTGCCTGGGACTGGCATTCCAGGATTGGCCAGGCTGGTGTCCTTCTAATCCTGACCCTCAGGGTGGCTGCCACAGAGCTGTGAAGACTAGTGCCTGGTTCTTCCCCAAGGCTGTGGGCAGCCATGTGACCATGGACCAGTTGGTCACATGCTTTGGTTGCCTCACGTGAAAAACAAGGTGTGTACCCCTCACAGTGGGGACATGGTGATGGATGGGAGAGTTTTCCCTCGTCCCAGACTTTTGAAGTTGTCGTCATTACCATTGTTAGGATCTCAGAGCATCAGGGACAGACTTCTGGGAGGGCCCTGGCACGGACGGCTCTGCACGTCCCTCCTGCCAGACAGCAGACTTAGGGTGGGACACACAGGCCACTCTGCTTCATGAGTGCTTCAAGCACCCATGATGATGGATGTGTCTTCCTTGAGGAGCCTGCCAGGCTCAGAGCCCCAGCTTTTCCTTCGAAGCCACTTAAAGCCACTTCTGGGTGGGGCCCAACTAGGCCATTTAACACAGATGTTTATTTAACCAGGAAGTGAACTTGGAGGCTGAAGACAGTGTCCAGGACACGCTTCTGGGAACAGGGTTCCTCCCCAGGAGCATTGGTTTGGGGCGTGAGGGCCTACACATGGCACTGCCCATAGTCCAATAGTGAGTGTTGACACAAGACAGCTGCCTGCCCCTACTCAGGACTGTCCCAGGGCCAGCTAGATCTGTCCCTTCTCCCCACTCCTCAGACAAAGCAGTGGCTATAGGGCTCCCTTCCACCAGGGAATAATTAAGCAGCCAGTCTAGGAAGAGTTCAGAGTGCTGGCTGTTTCTATACCTTGGTTTCCACAGCTGTCAGAGC
This sequence comes from Cricetiscus sungorus, assembly GCA_030556225.1. Lineage (NCBI taxonomy): Eukaryota > Metazoa > Chordata > Mammalia > Rodentia > Cricetidae > Cricetiscus > Cricetiscus sungorus. The sequence goes on along the minus strand of JANBXA010000735.1, from coordinate 5,578,626 downwards.
AGGGAGCATTAAGAGCCCTTGGGTCCTCCTTTTCCTAATCTACCATCTGTGGAAGCCTGGAAGCACCTCCCTGCAGCTAGTCAGGACTATGACAGCATGAGCAAGAGCAGGGAGAGCCAGGTGAGCCTGGTCACCTTTCCCTCAGCCAGATGTAACTAGTGCTGAGAAAGACACAAATCCAGCCATCTTTCTTCACACTGGCTCACAGAATAAACAGAGTGGCCTCATGACAGTAAGTCATATGCTTTGCTATTTTTTAAAATATTTATTTATTCATTTGGTTTTTTGAAACAGGGCTTCTCTGTGTAGCTTTGTAGACCAGTCTGGCCTCAAACTCACAGAATCCTCCTGCCTCTGTAGAGCTTTGTTATTTTTAAGTAAATTATGAGATGGAATTACAAAATGGTCTGATGTAGCCCAAGCTTACCTCAAACTCATTATGTAACTGAAGATGACATTGAACTTCTGACCTCCCTACCTCCACCTCCCCAGTGCTGGGATTACAGGTGTGTGACGCCACATCTGGCGTATGTGGTACTGGAAATCTCACATGCTAGGCAAATGCTCATCCAACTGGGCCCTAACACTATCCCATGTTTTAAAATGCTCTCAAGTTTACATTCTGATGTGTAAGGGTGAGAAACAACCTTTGGCAACAAGATTCCTGGGGGGCCTCTATTATTAAGAGAGAAGTGCTATGCCAGAGGCTGTCCCACAGGAATGGCATAAGAGTACAGAGGTTCAGGAAGTGAGCCTGATTGGCATTATATTGTGACACAGGCCAGGGAACCCTGGTCTCTTCAGATGGCCCAGGTATGTCAGAAACAACACAAGCTTCTCCTCAACATCCCAAGGACCCCAAGATGCTGACATTAAGTCCCAGGTGAGGTGTAATAGCAAAGAGGCACCTTCCCTGAACTTCCTTATGACAACCTATTCGGGCACAGGACAGCCACACCCAGAGCAGAAAGGGCACATATCTATGGACATTTTTTAAGCAGGTCTTCAGCAAGTGGAGGGTCTGTCATGGGGCTTCATAAATGTTTGAAGGTCATGCCTGACAAGGGACAGTGCTCAGGCAGCCAGATGACTCCAGGAGTCTCTGTCCCCAAGTTCCCCAGTATCCCTGCTCTGGGACAGAATAGTCCTCCCTGAGATTTGGATCCAGCAGCAAAGCCTTCAATGTGATAGAAAATTCAGAGACACACTAGGGAAATGTCTTGCTGATCATCCCCACTGTTACCTAAGGTTCTGGTGTCACATGAAGAGGGATGGGGATGTCCAAGAGGAACAAGTGTCTACAGGAAAACACAGGAGAAGGGACAGCAGATATGTGGTCCAGTGGAGAGGGAGGAAGCTGCCTGAAGACTCTGGAAGGGAGGTCTAGGCCTGGCTGCGGTTTGTGATGGACCTGTAGTGGTAAAGTGCTCTCTTGGAACTCTGTGCCCAAGGTAGCAAAGACCTGACCTCTTTTTACTTCTGATGTCACCTCTGAGCTGTTGAAGACACCACAGTGAGCCATGGTTGGGCTTCAGTTCCTTTTTGGGAGACACAAGAATCTCCAGGGTCAGTGATGCCTATCCCCACCAAGGAGCAGCTGCCACCTCTTTTTCACCCAGCCCTTGGGAAAGTATCTTCTCGGCACTTCCACAAGCTAGACAAGATGCATGGACAAGTGGAACCCTGCAGAATGGCTCTTCTGTGCCTGAATTCTTCATTTAGCCAAATGTCCTCTGACTCATCCATTCCTAGAACAGCAGGTTCTCCTTCCTCTCATTTTTTTAAGATTTATTTATTTATTATGTATATAGTTTTTTTTTGGCATGTAGGCATGTCAGAAGAGGGCACCAAATCTCATTATAAATGGTTGTGACCCACCATGTGGTTGCTGGGAATTGAACTCCGGACTTCTGAAAGAGCAGCCAGAGCCCTTAACCTCTGAGCCATCTTTCCAGCCCCCAGGATCTCCTTCTTAAAGGCTGAATATTATTCTACTGTGTTTGTGTGTGTGTGTGTGTGTGTGTGTGTGTGTGTGTGTGTGTTCCATATTTTCTGTACTTCTCCATCACAGACACTAACAGGGTAGGCCTCATGTTAAATGTGTGTGTTTTATTTTTAAAGATTTATTCATTATGTATGCCTACACACCAGAAGAGGTCACCAGATCACATTATAGATGGTTGTGAGTCACCATGTGGTTGCTGGGAATTGAACTCAGGACCTTTAGAAGAGCAGTCAGTGCTCTTAACCTCTGAGCCATCTCTCTAGTCCCATGTTAAACGTTCTTAGAATGATTATGAAACAAGAGCTTCTAAATGCCCCTTCCAGTGTGTTACCTTCTGGAATCCAGGACAGCCACAGCTGTGACGAACTTGCAAACTCCCACAATGGCAGCAGGAGGAGCCAGCTCACAGCTGTCTTGTCCCTACATCTCACTTTGGCTCTAGAAGGTTCATCATGGCTTCAAGCCAGTATATGTCTGGACTGCATGGTCTCCTGTCAGCTACTGCCTTCTGTATATGACTTGTGTTCACCTTTCCATGCATGCTGGCTAGTTCTGTTAACTTGACACAAGCTAGAGTCATTTGTGGAGAGGGAGCTTCAGCTAAGAAAAAAATCAATACCATATTGGCCTGTCGGTAAGTCTGTGGTACATTTTCTTGACTAAGAGTGTGGTAGGAGGGCTCAGCCCATCTCTGAGCTGGTGGTCTTGGGTTTGAATAAGAAAGCAGGCTGAGCAAGCCACGGGAAACAAGACAGTAAGCTGTATCCTCCATGTCTTCTGTACTAACTTTTGCCCCCAGGTTCTGCCTTGAGTTCCTGCCCAGACTTCCCTGGAGCGACAAATTGAAATAAATGCTTTCCTCCCCAGGTTGCTTTTGGTCAGTGTTATTACATAGCAATAGAAGCTGTAACTAAGACCTCATGTAACCATGACCCATTCTCTCACAAGGACAGCTTCCCCCATCCCCCACTCCTGTACTACCTTTATACTCTAACCCGAGCCTCAAACACTTCCCCAGTTATGAACAGCTCACACATAGCACCAGGGCTGCCCCCAACTGTCCTCCCTCACAGAGCCATTGCTGGATTGGGAGATACCTCACACAGACAAGTTGGTAAGATGGGCATACCAAACTTAGTTTAAAGATTGTCCAGGCAGAAAATGGGTGTTCTCCAGCTCACCTGAGGCTAGGGACCCCATTAGCATCTTCACGGCATCTCTCAGGGCAGCAGGTGCTGCAGAGGCTGGTCTTCAGAGAGAGGGTGCACAGGGATGGCGGGCATCATGGCACTGTGCCATCTGACTGAGGCCTGGGGTGGGATCTGGGGTGCTGGTTGTCTGAGAGGAACTTACAGGCTGTGAGTGTTTCCTATGCACACTGAGTACTAAGAAGACCACCATTCAACGCCAGGAAGGAGGGAGCAAGTAGGACTGTGACCTGAGGCCCAATCAAGCAGCTTGGACCACTAGGTAGAGGACCCTCAGCATCCTTGTGCCCAGCCTCTAAGTTTGACACTGGTGTGTGACACCTAGGGACCTCTGGACCCCTTGACTCTTCCTGAGTCCTCAAAGATAAACTCTGAGTTTGCACCTTCTCCCTTGTCCACACTGCCTCATAATATCCCTGTTGCTGTAGTATGGACCACATCCTCCTTGCAGGTTCCTGGGAGCCAAGAGATCCTAGTCTCAGCAGCTGTATGGAGGGAACTATTTGGCATCTTCCTTCTATAACTTGTCATGAGCAGAGGTGTGCCCTCATCAAGTGCAGGGATGAGGCTAATGTATTAGGTCATTCGTCTGTTTATCTATAGATAGCAACTGCTTTTTGTGTACTAGGCCACATGGTATCTGCTCTCCCTCCTGGGTCTGCTCTAATAGGGAAAGGCCAAAATCACACGCGTGAATAGAGATACAAGGACACAATTCCGGGATCAGGAAATGGGCAGGAATGTTGCACAGCAAGAACAGCAGGAGGGCAGAAAGTGGAGGAAATGGCAAGTGCAAAGGTCCCGGGGTGGCTGCAGGGCAGGCAGCACTTGGTTCTGCATCCTCACTGTGCCCGGTCAAAGGCTGGGTACTGCTGGACTTTATTTGCTATGTGTCTGAGATAAAAACATGACATGCTAGGAATCAACCTTTACCATTCACATCAGAAACATGAGAGAGAGAGAGAGAGAGAAAGAGAGAGAGAGAGAGAGAGAGAGAGAGAGAGAGAGAGAGAGAGAGAGAGAGAGAGAGAGAGAGCGCTGGTGGGCAGGGAGTGAGCTCAGTTTGCGATGTACTGTGTCTCCACATCTGTGGGTATGGAGGGCTACAGCTGTGAAGTTAATGACACAGGATGAAAGTAGGCCCAGGGTTGAGATCAGGATTTGGGAAATATCCCATATATACAGAGACAAAGGAGGACAGCTGGAGAAACGAAAGGGAAGGGAAATAGAGAGTGATGGGTCAGTAAAGCCCAAGGAAGAGGACCTCCAAAGGCTGGGGCCACCAGGGCTGGGGCTGGCACTGAGCATGGGGACTGGTGTGGACAAGGAGACAAGGCCTGGATCGGAGAGGGGTGGGTGTGTGCAGAGTGCATGTGGAGGCCAGGGAGATGGGTACATGTGGGGATTTTAGGAAGACTCTGAACACCTCCTCCTTCCCCAGCAACACGTGTCTCTGTCCATGCCTCTCCATAGGCCTCATCATGTGGAGCTCAGAGGCTCCTTCATTAGGATGGAGACTGGAATACTCTGAACCACAGGAGAGAATGTAAGAAGGTGCAAAAGACTGCATGAAAAGAAAAACAGAATTATCACACAATGGACACAGACTCCGTGACTGTTCACAGTTGCATCACAGCTGGCTCACAAGGCAGAAGCCACGCGTGTGCAGACAAAAGGTAGTCTAGCTAGACAGTTGACTTCTGAGGACCTACCACATGGTTGGACCCTGTGAAAAAAGCCAGCTTAGTAGTCACAAGAGGCAACACCGTCCACTCCTCACATTCACGGCTCCTGGAGAGTAAATTCACATTGAAAGAGTGTGAGCCAGAGGCTGGAGAAGGGCGATCTGATGAAGGAGCAGCGTCTGTTTGGGAAAGTGCAGGAGTTCTGCAAATGGATGGTGGAGGAAGCTGCACAAACTTCCTTAACTGACTGCACATGTTTAGGAGGCTAAGCCTGGGGAACACTGTTCAGAGGTAGAGGACTCGACCAGCATGTGCAAGGCCCTGGGTTCAATCCCTAGCAACACACACATAAGTTAATGTAATTGGTGTTGTACATTTTATCATAACACTTTCCCAAAACTGAAAGAAAAAAAATAGCAGGCTTCTCCCTTCTCCCTAAAATCCCCAAATCTCTATCCAGGAGCTCCTGCCCTGATACCACAGTTTGCCTGGCTCATGTTTACAGAACTAAGCAGTGCCCAGTCCAGCCTGGGAAACTCCTCCAGGCCACTACCAGTCAGCCTTGGGCAGGGTGCAGGCAGCCAGCAAGTGCAGAGTGTTCACTAAGCATGCTGTGGTAGAGGAAGATGAGTGGGGGCACTGGGGGAGCGGCAGATGGGGCAATATACAGGAGCAAGTACTCAGCAGGTGCACACCTGAGCTCCAAGACTATGTGAGGACTCATGGGGACACCAGGGTTCAATTGGCCATGAACTTGAGGAAGGGGTAAAGGTGACATTACCCCTTCACTAAGGTCAGCCATGGTGTGGCCAGGAGGGGGTCTGGGGGCCCAGCCTTAGGAGAACTTTCTGTCAGCAAGACTGGCTGAGAAGGGCCCAGCCCTCAGGGAAGTGTGGTTAGATGTAGCCTGTGGGGAGGAGGTGTGGGGAGGTAGCGGCTCCTGGCTGGCACTGGTCTCCTAGGAGCTGGTATTTTGCCTGCAAAGTCAAAGCACACTCATTGTTGGGCAGGCAGGGTGCGCCAGCCTGTGGCCTCTGAATCCTTTTACAGCAGAGCTATTTTTAAGTCCTTCTCACTTTTCCTTTCTTCCTCTCTCCTCCTTTCCTTCAACCTACACCCTTTGTGTGTCTGAGTAAGAGAGGGTGAGGCCAGACACGGGGGTGGACCAGTTGGACTTGGCTTCCTGTCCTGTTCCTACCTCCAAACATCTGGAAAGCGAGGAGCTCACCACTGTACCCCCAAACCATTGCCAGGGCTCCCCAGGACTTCTCTTCAGAGGGAGTCAGGGCTGGGAGGCCCATTTCTGTCTTGCCTTTGGGAACTTGAAGGTGGCCAGGGTGAGCTGCATAGGCTCTGGGGAGGCAGCATGGCAGTATGCATGGAGATCAAGCACATGTTTAGCTCATGAGAGCTGCCCCAAAGGACAGGTTTCTGTTTGTTGTGCTGGGGGGGGGGGCTAGGTTCTCAAGCACAGGAGACAAGCACTCTGCTGCTGAGTCACACCCCAACCCCGGAAATCCTGCACGTGGGTAAGAGGAAGGGAGAGAGCAAGTCACCACGATGCTGTCAAATGAATAGCAAACAAATAGGACGCTGTGTCTTCTGCAGTGCGGTGGCCAGAGAGGGGCCAGCAAATCCGAATGGTGGAGTACTATGCAGTAAGGAAAATGTGTGACTCAGCAGTGATTCTGAGGTACTATGGGGAAAAAATCAAATGAGCCATTTCAAGATCCTGACAATTTGGTCCAATTTCTGCAAAAGTAACTCTGCAAACAGCACACGTTATTCCCATTCAGAGTGATCTACGTGGGAGAAGCAAGGGACAGTTCTAGAAGAATGAGTCCTATGACAGTAGGTGAGGGGTTTGGTTCAGGACATTGTACAAGGAAAATGTGTTCAATTGTTTGTTTGCTCTATGGCTGCATGCATGGTGCATGTGAGTACTTGTGAGTGGAGGTCAGAAGTCAACCCTATGTATTTCCCTTGGTTACTCTCCACTTGTTTTTTGAGACAGACTCTCACTGACCAGGCTGTCAGGTTAGTGAGCTTCAGGGATTCACCTGTCTCTGCCTCCCTGGTGCTGATACTGGGGTTACAGATGTGTGCCACTGCATTTACATGGGAACCAAGGATCAAACATTCTGATGAGGAAATCATCCACTGGGCCATTTTGACAATCCAAGAAAACCTGGTGTTAAAGATGATTTTCACTCTGGTATATCTCATAAGACTTACAAAGCACAGTGGCCGGAGGCCGGGATGCTCGCAGGCGAGGAGGCTCTGCAAAGGGAAGAGGGATTCTGAAAGAGCCCAGCCCTTCGGCCCTCAGAATAACAGGATGCTCCTGGGTGACTCGGCCCGGCCTCGGCTGCCCATTGGCTCTCTCTGCTATAACCCCAGTCAGATCAGCCAGGGGTCACTGACCTTGGCAACTGTCACTGTCTTAACTGTCCTGATCCAGTGTCACACTCCTGAGCTCTGACCTCTGTGTTCTAACCAGCCCCGCCTGTGTAGCCACACTGCAGCCGCCACAATGGTTAGTTCAAGTTCATGGACAGGAAACCAAGGGACACAGCAGTTAAGAAGCTTTCTGTCATTTAGCTGGCAAGTGGCAGTGCTGGGTTTGAACCAACTCTCGGTCACATGTAACCCTGATTCCTGGCTCCAAGTGCCCATGAATGCCCAGGGCCTTGGGACTTCATTGCTTCACAGTGGTTCCAAGCAGGCCAGGCCCTCTGTCTTCCTATCCTCCATCCTGTCTCTCTCCTTCTGTACCCCTCTTCCCTGTTCTTTCCTCTTCTGTCCCTCTTTCTTTCTGTTCCTTGGATTTGGATAACAAATGCACCCCTGTCCCCACCATGGCCTAAGGCCCCACTCTCATATCTGTTTGTTGGACGCTCCTATAGACCCAGCAACATTCCCATTTTAGAGATGGGGAAGCTGATGGGCCGAGGGGACACAGCTAGAGGAGGGTAGCAAGGAGGCTGAGTGGCAGCTACCAGTTCCAAATCCCTACCATTGGTCTCCTTCTGCTTCAAGACCGCACAATACCAGAGATGCCTAGGAAAGCCAAAAGCCTCTCTAACAGGTACCAGCAACAGCAGGATCTCCTTCCTTCCAGCAATGACTCAGGGAGTCTTTTAGAGGGGAGAATGTGTAGGGGGATAAAGACAGATACTAATCAGTCAGACTTCTGTTTGAGTTACCCAAGCAGTATGACCTTGGGCCAGTGGCTTGATCACTCTGAGCCTGCATCGTCAACCATAAAGCATGGGGGGAGTTAGCAGTGCCAGTTATGAGTCCCCTCTGGGGCTACACAGCAGCTCAGCAGCAGGAGGGAAGAGGCTGGGAAGGAGCAGGGGTGAACTAGGAAGGACAGGAGGGGCTGTGAGGGCCTGTTGAGGGCCAGGGTGATGGAGGGGCAAGCAGGAGAACCTTAGCAAAAGCAGCAGAGCAGGAGGAGGCAGGGCAAAGGCAGGCAGGGCAGTGAGACAGTATGGACAGCCTCCTTGTGAGGCTCCTACACAGTTTTGTTGGTAACTTTGGGGAAATAGTGTTCAGAGACACAAGTGAATTTTTTTCTTTTTAAAGCCAAAGTCTAGCTACAAAATGAAAGACAGTTTGCTTTCCAGAAGCTTAATGAGAGCCCAGCTTCTAAGGCAACCACCTTCTCTGGCCACTGGGAGACCCTGAACTGCATCCAGAGAGGATGGTGAGGAGAAAGGGGAGACAGACACAGGAAAGGCTTCTGGGAAAGGTGATCTGACAATCATAATGTCTCCCACAGATGTCCAAGTCCAAGGCAGAACCGGTGGCCTAGGGGGCCTGGGAAGCCTGAAGTGTGGCAGCAAAGGGGAGGTACAGCCACTGCAAGCACCCTGTACAAAGTGGCATTGCTTCCATCTGCACTGATGTGCCAAGTCATGAGTAGCTCTGGTCTCCACCAGGACAGGGTCACTCTGAGTCCCTTCCAAACAACTTCATCACCTCCTCCTGCCAAAGGCTTGTTGTGCAGGGAGGCAAAACCAGCGAGTGCCCTAGACTGTGTTCAGTCAACAATGCTCTCCCTGTTCTCCTGATTCCCACCTCACAGATGAGGAAACCGAGGCCCGGACACACCAGAATCCAGGTCTGTGATTCCGACCATGCAGCTCCACTCTGTATCATCCACAAAGACTTTGGGAGGCCCCAAATTTCTCCAGACACAGGAAGTATCCCCAACCACTGGCCCGTGACTGAGAGGTGGCTCGGTGGGGGGTGGGGGATGGTCTTTCCCACTGTCTCCACTTCCACATCTCTGCCCTCAAACCTTTCCCCAGGCCCTCATTTGAAGGTGCCCTACCTTGTGTGTGAGGCTGAGGTCTCTTGAAGCACTGTCCTCGTCCTCTGAGCTTCCTTGTTCTTCGTCGGATGTGAGGTCCTCTCTGGGAGCCGCTGAGATGGGACAGACCTTGTAGGGCTCTGTGTAGGCGCTAGGCAGAGCAAGGGAGAGGGTTAGAGTTGCTTGTCCAGCCCATTTCACAAGCCCCCTTAAACAGTGCACACTCCCTTCCCCACCCTGGCCTCAGGAACTCCCTTTCAGTACATCAGACAAGCTAGACTCTCTGTGGCCCTGGTTCCTTTACATGGGCTGCCAAAGACCCTGTCAGGTCCAGGCAGGCTAAGACAGGAGGGAAGACCAAAGCAATTTAGCTCAAGCTAAACCAAGGCTTCCTCCCAGCAGGTCAGACTTTCTGTTCTTCACTTCAGTATATTGGATGTGGGCCTCTTCTTTTGAACTAAGAGAGCAGACAGTGTCTCTTGCCACAAGTTCCCTGCTATGGCATAGGGAAAATATCCCAGACTAGGTCTCTTGTGTGTTGCAGACTCTCTGCACCTGTCCTTCTGTCTGTTGTGGTACTGTGGATGACAATAGATGAGAAAGCATACACAGCAATGTGGTTGAGCCCAGGTCTGGCCTTCCAGAGCCACCTGGGAAAATATGTAACCATTTCTATCTGTCCCTCCAGTAGGTGGCAGGGAGTCTGGGGTACTCCCTCTTAGAGAAGTGGCTATGGCTGCCTAGCAGGAGAATTCTATGCATGCCCAGGACCACTGGTCATCAATAGTGAGGGTGGTCAGCGGAGCTTCTGGACCCTCATCCAGAAGTGCAGGGCAAGGGCAGGCCTTTTGTAGAACGGACTGGGGAAAGAGGGAGAAGTTTCCAGCCAGCTTTGCAGCCATCAGGCCCCTTCCACATTCACCTCCCCACGGGTTCCCTGAGTCCACTAGAACCTCCATCACAACATCCATCGGCCACACCACCTCTTGCCTCGAGGCCTATGACATCTGATTCCATCCTCACTGTCCACCTGTCTGCTTTGCATCCACTGGTGAGAGGGACCTTGAAATCCACTCTGGTCATATGGCCCTTTGCTGAATACTCTTGGTAAGCATTCTGACATAGTCTAGATTGGCTCCCACAGCTCAGCCTGGCCCTCACGATCATGCTAAGATGGTGGGCAGGGCCCAGGGCCTGGGGCAGTATGTAAAGTGCCTGCCATGCAAGCATGAAGGGCTGAATTCAGGTCCCCATCAACCAGGTAAAAGCTGGGCATAGTGGCATGCATCTACAACCCAGTACTGGAAAGATGGGTGCTGTCAAAGATAGGTAATCCCTGGTACTCACTGGCTAATCAGCCTAGCCAAATGGACATATCTCATGTCTAGTAAAAGAATCTGTGTTGAAAAAGAACTAAAATAGAAAGCAATAGAGGATGACCCAGGGGCCAAGGTGGTGATGTATACCTTAATCACAGCACTCAGGAGGTAGAGGCAGGTAGATCTTTTGAATTGAAGACCATCCTGGTCTAGATACCAAGTTCCAGGCCAGCTAGGGCTACACAGTGAGACCCTATGTGAAAAAGAGAAAGATGGGGGGGTGGAGAGAGTGAGAGAGGAAGGGGGAGGAGGAAAGAGAGAGAGAGAGAGAGAGAGAGAGAGAGAGAGAGAGAGAGAGAGAGAGAAAGGGAGGGAGAGAGAGAGAGAGAAAGGGAGGGAGAGAGAGAGACAGACAGACAGACAGAGACAGACAGAGACAGACAGAGAGAGAGAGACCCTTGTTGAGTTCTGGCTTCCACACACATGCATTTATACACACATGAGCACACGCCCACAGGAACATGGCAACACATGAGAAGGGGTGTGGAATGGACATCTGCCAGCTTGTCTGGAACCCTGGCTCTATCATTCTGTATCTTGTCTGTTTTTCTATTTACATCCATAAAATAGGTGGGAGGTGATGCAGGGGTTCAGGGTGCTCTGAGGACTGAAGAAACTGCACAGAAGTCCTCAGCAGAGTGGTGGGGACACAAATGTTAGCATACTATCCCCACAGCCTGGCAGCTACAGATGGATGCCTCGATAGGCATAAAGAATAAAGAAACTAATTGCTGCAGGCCCATTGCCCCCCCAATAGTTGGTGCCTCATCTGCTCTCTGATGCCGCACTCTAGGTAGCCCCCACCTCTGTATAGTCGCTTAATGCTGGGTGGAACAGTGTATGAAGGTCAGGCAGTCATGTCAAGTTCAATGACTAAGAGGCCTAGAACCCACGCGTCAGGAAGAGGGGCGTCTCCCTGAGACCTTGGGTGACTCACCCAAGGTGAGATCAGACTTATTGTCTGATGGATTGGGTTTGGAAGAGCCTGGGAGATTTGTAACATACTGCTGGTTGTGTCTGAAGCTTTCCAGAGAGGAAAGAGAGTTCTTTCCAGCAAAGAACTAGAACCACCGTGGATGTGGGCAGTACCATCCCTGAGCCTAGAGGCCTGGTGGGGGGGAGAGCAATGGGACACGGGGACGGGGGACAAAGGGGATGGCCAATGCCAGCCTGGGGAATTCTGAGCCATCATGAGCTGTTACATGACACCTTCCCCTCCATAACAGACTGAAACCATGAACCACAGTTACCCTTTCCTTCCTTGAGGTGTTTGTCAGTGATAGAGAGCTCACCAATGCACACAACTAGTTTCTAGTATGTCAGGCTGGGGTCCGTAGGCACTGTTGGGTCACATAAGAGCACCAGGGAGAAAAGATGGCAGGTCTCTAGCATGAGAGGAGTCCTTCTTAGCCTGTGAAGAGCCAGCTTCTAACTTCCAAGCTGTATCCTTCCTCTGTGTCATTTCAGGCTTAAAGAGAGCATGACAAGCTGCCCAGAGCTGTTACCTTAATCGACCCGCCAAATGAGCCCGGGGCCTTTCCAGCAGCCTGGAGTCATAAAAAGACATGTCTCCTCTGGGCCTCACCCTGTCCAACTCTGACCATTAACTTCCATCTCCAACAACACAGTCTAAAGGGCCTCGTAACTTATCAGAGAGCATTCCCTCTTGGGAACTGCTAGTGTGAGCTTGAGCCCACAGTCCACCCCAGCTGGAGCTGGACAAGCGTGACTGAGGCCAGCCTGTCAGGGAGGGGAGGAGGCTGGGGCAGAGTACTCTGCAAGCTGGAAAAACTGAGATGGAGACAGCTAGCAAGTGTGATGATTGCAATTAGAAGAACAGCTGGGAGAGCCAAGGAGAGGACAGAACCCAGGGAGGGAAATAAACCAGGATTTCCAAACATTTGACCTTCACTTCTGCCATTGTTCATCTCCTGTCCCTGTCCTTCTGTCCATGTCCCCCCTCGCTGTCTCCTTCAATGTAGACAATTCCTCTAGGCCTGCCCAGGTGGCCTCTTCTATTGAGAACTACTTTTTCTTGTGTCCCACCCCTTCAAACAAGCCACTGAGACCTGTCACCTCCTGCTGCTCTGAGTGGGACAAAGAGAGAATATCTGATGAGGTAGAAAGAGCCTTGAAGATGGGCTCACCATCAAGCCAGGACACACTCAACTTTGTGGCTGCCATGCTGGGCCTCAGTTTCCACATCTGTATAATGGAGGTAGGGGGTAGACAGAACATGCTAGGACGATCATGCCTCCCATCTGCAGAGAACTCTGCTCTGTTCCTCTTGGGGAGAACGCCCCCTACGCCTGGGGTCAGCCAAGGGGTAGATAGCCTTGTAACATTTCCCAGAAAGGGCTCCAAGGAGCAGCTTTTTAGAGAACTCGATTTCCATTTCTCACTAAGTAAAAACAAGCTGTCTTGCTCCCTGACCTGTGACATCTCCAACACAGCACTGGGGATTGGAGGGATTGTTTTCCACTTAGGAAAGCTCTTCTGCTCCGTGACTCACACACAGACCGTGAATTTTACCCTTGCACCAAGCATGACTCGGTGCTTTTTAGTGTGCTCAGAGGGCTACTCACCTGCCACCATGTCTAGTGAGATGAAATTTTCATCACCTCCATGTCCTTTAACTGTGTGCAAGAGGTCCTGGCAACCTCTAGCCTACTTCCTCCATTTTAACCCTCACGTCAATGGGATCTACAACATGAGGACTTGTGTCTTGCTTTTCTCACTCATACTACAGCAGGCATCAACACTTTGCTTTTCTTTGCATGGCTAAATAATATTCTATCAAATAGACAGACCATAGTCTGGAATGTCTCTGGGTTGTACTGTTGTTACTGAGGCTTCTGGGAATGCTGATGTAGCAGTTCTGAGGCAGCTATGTATGTTTTCTCTAAGCTGTACATATACATGTGGGATTGCCAGGCACATGGTAACTCCATGTTACAAATCTTCAGGGACCATAGGACTATCTTCTCATGGTTTTACATAAATTCCAGGTTTCTCTTCATCCTGGAAAACACTCATCATGCATGGTTGGTCTTTCGCTTTAAGGGATTTTCCAGGAATTTTCTGACCCTTGGGCCCAGCTCAGCCTCTTTTTGACCAAAAAGGGGGGGGGGAGCATCATGACTGTGGCCATTAAAGTTTATTTTTAGGCAATTGATGAGGCTCGACGTCTAGTGACATAAAATGTCTTAAAGATCTACAGAACACATAAAATGACAGACTGATCTAAAGAGGTAACATTCTTCAACAATCCACAAGCCAGAGCTGTGAGCTTGCTGATCCAGCCATGCCTTGGGCTTCAGCCTGGGCAAGCAGCAGTCTCTGCTCCCATCACGTAAGTGTTCCCAGAGGCCTAGGGCTCCTAGGCAGGCGATGGAACTTTTTTCTTTTTTTCTTTTTTTTTTTTTTTTTTTGAGGCAGGGTTTCTCTGTCTAACAGCTAAGGCTGTCCTTGAACTCTCTCTGTAGACCAGGCTGGCCTCAAACTCACAGAGATTCTGCCTCTGCCTCTGCCTCTGCCTCTGCCTCTGCCTCTGCCTCTGCCTCTGCCTCTGCCTCTGCCTCTGCCTCTGCCTCTGCCTCTGCCTCTGCCTCTGCCTCTGCCTCTGCCTCTGCCTCTGCCTCTGCCTCTGCCTCTGCCTCTGCCTCTGCCTCTGCCTCTGCCTCTGCCTCTGCCTCTGCCTCTGCCTCTGCCTCTGCCTCTGCCTCTGCCTCTGCCTCTGCCTCTGCCTCTGCCTCTGCCGTGCAGGGATTAAAGGCATGCACCACCACTGCTGGTAGTGCTGAAACTTTTAGGAGAAGAGTCTAGGTGGAATGGAGTTACCCTAATGGGGGCGGGATGTGCCCTTCAAGGGCAATGGGACCCTGGCACCCTCCTCCTCCCACTTCCGCTCCCCCTCTGTCCCTGGCTGTGAAGGGAGCAGCTTGGTTCTGCCATTCACTCCATCATGGTATAGTGCCTCAGGCCCAAGTCAAGGGCCAACTGACGACGAACCGAAGGCTCCAAAGCGGTGAGCTAAACAAGCTTTTTCTGTGTGAGGAGACCCACTTCAGGCATTTTGCTCCTGTGATGAAAACCGATGGACACATTTAGCTCAGGTTCCTGTTGTGGGCAGTAGATGGGCTTCCATTTCAGATCATAGAAGAGGCTATACCCTTGGTACCTGGCCTGGCCTCTAGGCTGGCTCAGTGGGAGACAGCATTTATCCATAGACATGGAGCCAGCCTCAGTGCTCTCAGCATTAGCAGCACCTGTTAAGGACTATCCTGCAGAATGAAAGTCTCTTCTCCCAAGTGGAACGGGATGCCCAGGGTGGAGGTCACAGCACATGCTTTAGACTGTGCCTGCTTCAGGCCAGTCCCGATTCTGCCACTTAGCAGTTCAAGGACCCCAGGAAAGATAGTTAGTCTGCCTCTCTGCCTCACTTTCCTAGTCTGTAAAATGGGGATGGTAGTGATACTCCCAACCCAGGGTTTATGTGATATGCAGACATGAGTGGCTCAGAGAAATGTCTATTTTATTCTGCTTCAGGGTGATCAGAAGACCAGGATGAACCATGACACAGACAGAGCTCTTAATACTGACAGACTGGCTTCTAGTCCCCCACTCCTTCCCACCCTTTGCTGTCAGCTTGCTAGGTGACATCCTGTGGGCTGCTTACCTTCTCTGGAACATTATTTCCTCCACTGTACGATAACAGGCCATTTCTCCTATGGTGTTCTGGTGCAGATTTTGTGACTGTAGTTGCATGTTTTTGTAACAGTCGCCGGCACCATTAAGAGAGGAATCAGGGGTGTGTGATGCCTTCCTATGTCCCCCATGGCAGGTGCCAGCAGACTTGTGCTTGGTGACTGCCCTCTTCCATTTAACTGACCTGACTCCTCCAGCCCCTCAGCTGGACACAGAGTGAGGCACACCCAGAGGTTTCGTGAATGGGCATTATCCAAGAGGCTCCCATTGTTTCTGCTGGGGCTCTCAGGGAGTGTTGCTTCTATGAAGAGCACAGTAGTCAGCTACATCTCCATGAATAAATTACTGCTTTCCCACAAAGCCTATCCACCTCTTTAGACTTCAGATACAGAGGCAGGGAATACCTGGTATTGATCAGATACAGAGGCAGGGAACACCTGGAATGGATCAGATACAGAGGCAGGGGACACCTGGAATGGATCAGATACAGAAGCAGGGAACACCTGGAATGGGTCAGATACAGAGGCAGGGGACACCTGGAATGGGTCAGATACAGAGGCAGGGAACACCTGGTATGGATCAGATACAGAGGCAGGGGACACCTGGAATGGATTTGCCTCTCTGGTGCTCAAACTGGAAGCCGGGAGGTCTTGCTATTTTGCCTTGCTTTTGACACCAGCCCAGCCTCCAAAAGAAGGAAATACCGACACACTAGTCTCATTTTAGAATAACCCAACCTCAGATAAGCAGGAAGGGTGTAAGCTACTCCTCTTGCTCTAGCAGCTGGGGAGGATACTGTGGCTTGAGATGGCAGGGCACTGCACAGCACATCTGAAGCCTCTAGGAGCCAGGAGAGGGGTGGCTACTGGGTCTCTGTAGAGGCCAGAATGCCCACCCCTCCCCACAACACATCCCTTTAGGGTTCCTACCTCACAGAGGAAACTGCCAGACACTCTGCAGGACATAGAAGAAAGCAGCTGATGAACTTTGTCAGTACAAGACAAAATAGATTTTCAAATTCCCTGTTTCATTGAAAAGTCTATCAGACATGGGCTTATAAACTGAATATGACTTTGGGTGACTGTTCAGGCAACAAGAAGTCTCTGTCAATTCTAGAGTTTTGAAAGTTGCTTACAATGTATTTCCTGTTTACTTAGGTTATATTATATTCTTCTGTGGTCTTTGAAAGGTTTTGAAGAATGCTTATCCATCTAAAATATATCTCATATATCTAGAAAAACTAACATAACTATAAGTTTTGACTATTATAGATGGCTATTAATCTATATTTTTAATTACACATTACATTTTTAAATGAGCTGCATAAACACAATACCTCAAACAAGATTAGAAATATGCATATAACAAACAAAATTGACCTTAAATTTGCATCAATTAACCAAAATCCATACTAATGTATTTCTATATTATATCTCCCTCCCTTTTTTAAGAAGGAGATTGACTGTAACCATTAACATGTAACCATGTGAAACCAACCCCCTTTAAATAAAAACAAACATTTATATACGATCATTTTGGAAAGTTGGGTGTAGCTTTCTCCAAACTGCTTTCTGTTGTTTGTTGGGCAAAAGGCCTTCTAGGGGGTCTTGTTCCATCAAACCATATTAACACAGGCAGAATCCACAGGTTCTCATTGTCTGTGGAAACAAAAGCAAAACCTCTTTTCCAAAGTAACAGATCCTTAGACTAAAATTTTGAAGTCAAGATACTTTTAAGATATATGTATTGGTTTAGCTTAGTAGCCCCCAGAATCAAATGTCTCTCTGCAGTCAAAAAATTAAAAGAAGACACAATAATATACATAATCCAGTCTCTCTGTGTATTTTCCACCTTTACATGGCTTATATTATGCTATTACTTTTTTAAGGACCTCCTTAATCTATGACTGTCTCTATCCTTTTTTCTCTCTATCCCAAGCCTATGCACATCCTTTAAACATACTGTGACCCTTTTAGAGATACTTTCTTTTTTTCCTTTATCTTTGGTTTTTCAAGACAGGGTTTCTCTGTGGCTTTGGAGGGTGTCCTGGACTAACTAGCTCTGTAAACCAGGCTGGTCTCGAACTCATAGAGATCCACCTGCCTCTGCCTCCCTAGTGCTAGGATTAAAGGCATGCACCACCACCACCCAGCTTAGAGACTTTTTTTCTAACTGGATCTGTCCTATTGTGTATTTGTAATTCTTTTATTGACCAGGAGTGTCTTTAAAATGGTATGCCACATGATGATGGCAGCCCTGATTGCTGTCTGCACCTCTCTTGGCCTTCCAACATGGTGGAGTTACATTCACTGCCAGCTCTGGGAAGCAGTGTGCAGCACGCTGCCCATAAACCTTTTTTGTGTGAGCAAGCTAAATCTGACATGCAGTGTGCTACAGGGCCAGGAAATGTCTCTGTGTCCTGCAGCAGAACCCACTATGCTCTGCTCAAACCCTAATGCCACAGCAGGAAGAAGCCATATCCTACAGGAGCTAAGCTGCACATCTTATCACCACCAGCAAATAGAGCCTATCTGAAAAATTGCAGCTACCAGGAAGCTGCACTTGACTTTCCTTTTTTGTGGGTCTAGAAACCCCTTTTAAACTTTTTTTTTAGGCTTTATGTAAAGGGATGTGCCCCACTTTGGGCACCACATATAGGCGGGAGAATTTTTCTTGGTCCCACCAGTCCCACTGGATTGGTTTCTCTCTGCCCACCAGGTCCCTGCAGCCACTTATGAAATAACCACTCTGAGGCTGAATATCAGTTATAATTGTTTGACCAATGGCTTAGGCTTCTTACTGGCTAGCTCTCTCTTAAAATGGTACCCATCTCTATTAATTCGTGTAGCACCACATGGCTGTAACTTCCTGGTGATGCCCTGGTGTCTTACTTGCCTGGTGGCTACATGGTGTCTCTCTGACCCCAACTTCTTCTCTCTATCTTTGGAATTCCAGCCTAGGTATATTCTGCCTAGCCATTGGCTGAAACAGCTTTATTCATCAACCAATAAAAGAAACACATAGTCACAGCATATGGAAGAACACCCTCCATCATCACAGCCTGTCAATAAAGCAAGCAGCAGCCTGGGACAGGGAAAAACTGCATTCTGAGTACTTCCAGGTTCCAGGTGACCTGTGCCAGGCAGCCAAGATTAAAACCTAATGCAAAAATAAACAAGTACAGCATCTCAGGATACATATACACACACGCACACACACACACACACACACACACACATATATGCGCATCTTTAATAAATGATAAAATTACATATATATCAAAGAATCTTCAAAAATAAATTCCTATATGGCTTAACATTGGTATTTGATTTGCACATCTTTTAAATATGCCTGTATAACCAGAGTTGTATAAAAATGTTTCAGGTGAGAAGGGGTCATGAGAGGGTGAGCTGGATCTCAAGGGAAGGCATGGCTTCCGTCTCAGGGCCTGCCCCTCATAGAGCCCTCCCTCCTCAAAGCCCTCCCCTCTGGCATCTAGTTTCCACTCTAGGCTGGGGAAGCTAAAGCTCTGTTCAGGGCATTTGTTTGCCCAGCTGCTCCATGCCTGTCTGCTGCCGTAAGTGCACCCTGCTAGCTACCTCTCAGACTAAGTGGAGCAGGTGACTTGCAGTCAGACCCATGCCCCTTCACGTGGCCAACTGTTGCCTCTTCTGTCTTGGACAACAGAAGATGCCCTAGGCAGGTTGTCCATCCTGCAAGATAAGACAGACCAGGAGGTGTCAGGATGCACAGCACCCACAAAACAACTGACACAAAGAGGGCAGGTACCTGGGCATGAACATGAACACGAGAATCATATGTGGCAGTCGATGGGAGACATGGATCTTCACACTGACCCAACAAGCCTGAATATGTCGAGACTCAGGCACAGTAAGTAAGGTGACTTCAGCAGGCACAAGCTCTTGTCCTAAGCCTTGGTCTGCCCCTGAGAATGGAGACCAGACCTCGGGAACTGTGCTGACCCAACTCCTCCCATCACCACCTGTTCCAGGTAGCTTTCCTGAGTCAGATTATACTGATTTGCTTAAGTACTGCCCAGCTCATAGGACCAGGTGTTGCAGGTTAGCTTATGTTTTTAGTTATCTATCCCTTTCTAACCCACCACATGGCAAAAACTTTAAACCTACCAACCACCCCTCCCCAATCTGCCACGTTCTACTCCTCTCAGCAGGCCTGAGTTCCACAGTACCCCTCACATAGGGCTCTGAAATCTGTCTTGCTAGTGCCTAGTGTTCAAATCTCACAGTCTCCTGCACACCAGATGCTCCATAGATACCTGTTAGCTTTAACCAACTCATGGCAACACACAGCCTCCTACAGTGTGCCCACAGATACTCCTGCACCCACTGCTGGGGATTTATAGGCAAATGAGCTGCCCCTAATACTCACAGCCTACTGGAGAGCAGACAGCAAAGGGAAGCCGAAGCCCACACACAAAACTAAAGGCGCAGAAAGAAGGGTACCCCATCTAGCTGGGATGAGGTGCTGGTGTGAGGGAGGAAGTAGGAGACTGTGCAATTCAGGCCTCTGCCTTTGTAGCGAAAGGAGGATTGTCCAGAATGCTGATCCTGTTAGAGTTTGGACCCTGTGATAGGAGAATAGAAGCAACAACAACAAAAAGCAAAACAAACAAAGTACCAAATCAAGGTTAGGATGTGGAAGAAGGAGTTTGCAGAGGAAGACTGGATGCCCTTCCTTACTCTGGCATTGTCTAAAGAAGAGAGCATATGCAAAACTAAGTCCACAAAAATACAAACTGTGTGTGGGGTATTAAAAGACCATATATCCTTTGGGTTTGGGGGGGGCTCCCTCCTCAGCCCACTCCCACTCATGGGAGTGTTTTTTCTTTTCTTAACATACTGTTTACTACTGTTCTATATGTACCTTGACTGACATGACTTCTCCATCTCTCTTTGGCAGCTGCAGGATCTCCACATCACCTATACTGTGTTTTTCTCCTAAACTCTAGTAAAAATGTCCTTCGGCTTTCTATTGAATCTATTTCTAAATTCTTTTATTAACAAAACTAAGAACCCTAAAAGGCAGCCTTGGTTTCCATGGTAACACTATCAAGTTCTAGCCCTCTGAGTTTGGAAACCTGGAGAGCAGCCACAAAGGGAACAGGTTGGAGGCTGGCTAAGGTCCAGATGGGGCACAGAATTATGGGTTCAGGGAAGAAGAGAGACACGAATGGAGTGTGGGAAACTAAGTCGCCAGAGCTTAATTGAAGTCTGGCTTCAAACATGATGCTTGTTTTTCTCTCATTTAACATTGCTTTTGATTTTAGAGAGGATATCATATTGCCCAGGCTAGCCTTAAACTTGCTATGTAGCTAAGGATGGCCTTGAATTTCTGATCCTTCTTCCTCCACCTCCCCAGTGCTAGGATTACAGGACTTTGACACCATGCTCACTTTATGCATTGTTAGGGATATAACTCAGGGTTTCCTGAATGCTTAGGCAAGCAGACTATTCTGACTTCCATTCCCAGCTTCATTTCTCTTGCAATAAAATGCGGCACTGGGCATGTCCACATAGCTAAGACATTGTGGCATTTACATTGGGTTTTAGAAAAGCCTTTGTTGTAACCACCATCGGGCCTGTTTTACGTTTTCAGGGTTCCTGGGTTCTTTTGTTTTTGTTTTGCTTTGTTTTTAAAAAGTTTCCACATTCACACCCATCTTAGAGAACTTCTAGGGCATGAAGTTAACCTCACCCCTCAGGTGCTGGGGTCACACAGAGCTGGCCTCACCTTGCTGCCCTCTAAGTAGGCCAGGAAGGCAAGGCACAACACCAGGGACACAGATGGCAAATCCAGCTCCCAGGAGGCTCCACTGTGGCAGTGAGAGATGCGAGCTCTCTGAGAAACGAGGGTGCTGTCCTCTCGGAAGCAAGAGGTGTGGGAGAGGGGCTGGGCTGTTTGTGAGGTGGATTTTTCACTCCCAGGACAACAAAAATCCTTGTCCTTGAGGTGGAACAGGGGCACCCCACCCCTCCTCCATCTCCAGGCCTTGTCCTGCATTTCCTGTAAACACTGACACTTCCTCCCTTGGGACTAGCCTGGCAGTCCTGGGGCCACACCCAGCTGCCTGACAGGCCCAGCACACAATGGCTGGCTGGGGCTCCAGATGGCCACTCCTCATCCCAGGCCTATCCAGGGATCCAGACCAATACAGCCCAACTCTACACTCTGGTGTTATGTGTTCACTGCCTGCAGCCATGAGCTCTGACAGGGGACAGCCCAACTGGGTGCCCAAAGCCTGGTTTCTACCATGTTCTAGGCATGCAATCTTGGGCAGGCTTCCCCACCTCAGAGATGCCAGCACTTGCCTGCCTTGCTCACCAGGACACTCTGAGGAGTTAGTCAAGGGCTTGGTGTCAGCTAGGATTTTAAGTCTTAAGTGCAAGCTCCATCCATCATAGATGCAGGTCTCCAGGCCATCTTCCTCTAGGGATTCATCTACCTGGGGATGGATCTGTAACCTCAGAGAAGCTCATGGGCTGTGTTAGACTGGGAGGCTCTTTGCAGTACTCACCAAGTGACCTTGGACAACTACATTTCCCTGCTCTGTTCCTCTACTTCTACCTCTAATGGAGCCTAGACTAGGAGCTAATAGAAACTGTGCAGAAAAGCTGGTAGAAAGCTCAGGTCTATGTGTTGGAGTGCAGGAATGGCCAGAATCCCCAAACCAATTACCAGCCTCACCTTTCCTGACCAGCCTGAGTCCTCTTGAGTACCCTGTATATATATTTATATAGGGTCCCGGAGAGCTTCGAGGCTCTAGTCCTAGCCACCACTCACCTGCTTGGTGTCATTACTCCTTGTGACTCTGTGGGTTGAACGTGAGCTGATTCCTGTGTCACTAATGACATGATATGGATTTGAGGTAGTTCTCTAAGTCCCTTTAACTTCTCTTAGACCCTAAGTACAGGATAAACAGGATTTCCTTACAGTCTAAGAATTGCATGGTACTTTGCAACTTTTGAACACTTTCATAATGGCATTTCTGCTGATTCTCCTGGCTGGAATACACTACAAGTACCATCATACCCAACAAGGAGAAAGAGAGCCAGAGAGGCCAGCATAAACTAAACCAGGACCCAGTCCAGCCAGAAGCTGCCCCCTGTGACGGATAATTCCTATTCTGTGCCTGAGCCCCGGAGCACCCTGGACAGCACCCAGGACAGCACCCAAACTAAACTCGCTGATGACATGTTGGGCCACTCTCCCTATACCCAAAGGACTCCTGGAAGTGTTCCTGGGGTTCCCAAGGCTGGGCATCTGGAAGTAATTGTGAGCTGTGTGGCTAAGTCTGCTTTTTTGGTCAGTAATTACTTTGAAATATGGGTTCTGAGAATTCAGTAAATGTGCCAGCTGGCAGGGTCCTCACCCTACACACCCAGGACAGACCACGACAATGCAAGGCTGGGGAAACCACCCATCCCATAGAGAGCACTCTGGCTTGTGATAAAAGAAAGTGCTAGAAGAAAGGCAATGAGCTGAAAAACAGAACCCAAGAGCCCTGCCCCTCCCCCCCCTCCAGCTTTGCTGCCTGGTCCTATCTTTCCACCTGACTCAGAGGACCCCAAATCCCACGTGAAACATTCTCCTCTCTGAAGGTCACACCACACACCCAAGTCTAAGAAAACCAGTTCAGTCTTAGCGAATGACTCAAGAGAAAGCTGTGTGAATGAGCCCCAAAGCCTGAGTTAGGAGAGCTTCTCTGACGGAAAGGTGCCTGAATATAAATAAACAAAGGAATGATGGCCCTGGGTTCCCACCTCAAGCCCTACTCCATGCTGCACCTCTCTTTTGCCCTCTGGACACCACTTCCCCAGATCTGTTTCAACCCTCATCCCCCCTCTGCCCAGTGGGCTGCCACTTCCTGAAATATGCTTTATCCTGCATCTGTCTTCTGTCTGAGGAACCCTCAGCCCCAGGCGTCTGCCTCCTCTCCAGGCTCAGATAGCCTCACTCAGAAATCTGGGATCTGAATAGGAGATATGGGACCGAACAGGAGATGTCTTAAGGCAGATTTCCAGCTGTCAACTGGACCACAGCACAGCTCTGCACTCTGTCCTGAGTGACACCAAGGGAACAAAACCTTTCACCAAGCTTTCTGGTAAAAGCCTGCCTTCAGGCACCACCAACTCCAGCCTCTGAGGCTCTGCCCTGATGAACACCAGCTGCAGTTAGTAGAATCTTTCCTATCAACCTGTTCGCCTCTTCCTAAACCTCCAGGTATGGGAAAACTTGTAGAACTTTTGGGGTAGAAGAGGAACTACTGGATAAAACTACAATGACACAGCTGCCCCACATGTGGAGAGCAAGAGTTAACCCCTGCCATGCTGAAGTACTGGTTTGTTTGGAGGTGAAACATCCAGCAAGCTGAGCCCGGGATCCAACATGCTGTATTCAGTCTCCAGGTGAGCCCCTTCCTCACTCCATTCAAGCCCCTGGAGCACAGGGTGGAAGGGAAGGCATATCCGGCAGAAGGCAGCTGCACCAGACCTTGCCTGGAATGGAGCCCCTCCACAGGACACAGCTACACAGCCCTTCTGCCTTTACAGTCTCCCAATGAAAGGGGCAAGGGATCGATCGGGTGGGAAACAGCAGAATTCTGAACAACAGGACCTCTGAGGGCAGGAAAGGAAAAACAAACAAAACAAAAACAACCCAGACAGAGCTGGAAGCTCCAGGCCATTCTGGAAGAAGTAAGGACTTTTCTGGAGTCTATGATGCCCAGGAAACCTATACTGAGGACATCTGTACTGTTGCCACTCTGCAACTGAGGAAGACGTCCTCGCTTCAGCTAAGAAGGTTATAAGATGTGGGTCACAGGCTATGGCAACTGGCCAGACCACAGTCCTCAGTCAAGAACTCCCAAGAGACAGAGAGCAAGCAGCACACACGCAACCTCCTGGGGACAATCTGGGTCTCTGTGTCACTCAAGCACTGTATTGCTGTGCTAGCTCCTCATACATACCGCCAACCCTCCTCCCCGAGAGCCTTCCTCTCATAGATGAGAAAACTCATGCACAGAGACAGGAAGCTATCAGCCCCAAGTTACACAGCCTGTAAACTATAGACAAGCCATAAATCCCACTTGCCTAACAACACCCTGCACCTTCCTACAGGGTCTAGTGGTCTCCAAGAGGAGCTTCCATAGATACAGGAATGTCACCCAAGTACCCAGGTTGCTTCCCTCCTATCCCCAGTAGGGTCCCAGCTTCTTGAAGTGAGCAATCAGGGTGCACTGAAGGACATGTCTTTGAATCTAGTCAAGGAAGCTTCTGTAGCAAGGGCATCTCTCTGGGGTGACGGAGAACACTGAGGAGGTCTATTACAAATACAGATTTCTAAGTCATACACCAGATCCAGGGAGCCAGTGTTCATGGCAGGGTCTGGAAACCCCCCATGAGTATCTTTGATAGATTTTTTTCAAAGGCATATTAAGAATTAAGGAATGCTATACCCGAACAGTCCAGGGGACTAGGTTCAAATCCTGCTCCCTGAACTTGGCAAACTACATCTCTTTTTTTGGACCAGTTTTTCCGCCTGCTTGGCAGGGGCTGCTGTAAAGACAAAAAGAAGGTTAGAATGTCTTTTGAACACATCTATATAGGGATAGGCCCGCTTTTGGGTTTCTGTTTCTTCTGCTCATCAGACTGCTACTTTGGGGGATGGCAGAAGGATCAGAGCCTGGCTTCCCAGCAAACAGGGCTGCATGGCTGGTGGGTGGTGTTCTGTAAGCCATGCCTGCTTCAGAGCCCCAGGCAGAGGAGAGTTGGCAGTGGGGTAACTCAGCATCACCCCCCCACAGGAGGTCATCTAGAGAGAGGATACTAGGTTTTAATGTGTATAAGCAAAGAGCACAGTGCAGTGGGTGCCTGGGCTCAGTATGGTAGGTCTGCCAGGGAAATCCCCATAAACGCACAGAGGATGCTTTCCAAGCTGTGGGGACCCAGGCACCATGCTGCTGGGCACAGTGCAGTTCAGCTCACTATTTATGGGGTTCTTCTGGGATAGGTTTGACATGAAGACCCCTCCCTTCGTCCAGAGCTACAGACTAAAACAATAAGAAAACCAATTAAGTGAGCTGTGGAACCCAAGAAGGAAAGTCACCAATTTAGACCCTCATTCTTGAAGAAGTACCAAGTATTCAACTCTCAGGATTTTCAAATTAAGAAGAAGCATGAAGCTTTGCTTGAAAATAATGTGGTGTGTGTGTGTGTGTGTGTGTGTGTGTGTGTGTGTGTGTGTGTGTACATACATACATACATGCATACATACAGCCCTGTTTTCTGTATATACAGTGGGGAGGAAGTAGATCCAGAGCACTGCTAGAGCAATCAGCCCATGTCCCTGTGGATGGAGGGATCTGGCTCTGACATCCATTGTTCACCCACCCTCTGCCTCATCTTTGCCTCCCGACACAGCATTCAACAGAAAAGGCACCTGAGAGTCTAAAGGAAGGATTTCTCTGCCCGAGCAGTTTATGGTCTAGCAGGGAATGGTGGCATGGGAATACACCCACTGCCATAGACCAAGGAGGACAGCAGAGCTTGCAAAGCTATGGGCTTACTGTGCATTTGGGGGAGTATGGGACAAATAGAAGGGAACCCAGGCTCATGGTTCAAAGTATAGTCTTAGGGAGACATTGACGTAGATGTTTAGGCATGCAAAGGAATGAGGTGACGTCCACTGACTGGTTCAGAGAAGCTGAACCAGAGAAGCTGAGAATGGATAAGTGAAGAAAGTCTTCAGGGTGGCTCTAGAGTCCCCCTCCCTGGAAAAGTAGCTTAGAAAGGGAATACATGTCCTCACAGGCTTGAGAGGCAGAGCAGCAGCTAAAACCTCTGCCTTCAAGCTTATTTCTGTTTCTGGGGCAGGACAAGGCCATGCTCACACATTCCTATCCCCCAGGAAAGCCATTCCAGCTCAGGGCCGCTGTCCCTGCCAGGGGTCAGGTAGACAAAGCTAGTTCTGGGGACTTCCTGCAGGGGTGGAAGGCCTAGCTGGGAATAGTTGCTCTGAGGACAACTTGGCTTGTTACCCTCGAGTGTGTAGCTGCAGTCCCCCAGGTCCCACAAAGCTGCAGCCTGAGCAGACACCACTACACAAAAGCATGCCCCACACTTGCTCTCAGCTGAACACCCTGCTGAGCAGAGGCCTGAGCCAGACATCTGGCTTTCAGTGTCACTGATGTTCTTCCAAGGAGGACTGCAGAAAGCGTGCTCTGGAGCCTGGCACCCTGGAGGGCATGGACCCTCCAACCATCCCCGTGCTCCCCTCCCCCACATCAGGCACGAGCATGTGGGAGGAGGGGGCCCTAGATCATACTGGCCCCGGACAGGGACAGCAACTACTCTCAGAACTCTTCCCCAACAAGTGCCCTTTTTAGATAAGGGGGGGAGGCAGTTCTAGCCATGTCCTTTGGTGTGACTTCTCTCCTATCTTTCTGAAATCTTACCTTTAAGACAGCTCACTCCTTAACTAAGCCTGCTTATCTCCTTCCTCCATCCTTTGTGTCTCTAAATTATGAATTATTCACACAGTCCATCTCTGCTCACCAGTCTCCCATGATCCACACAAGCCAAGGCAGGTCATGGTTTAATCCAGCAGCCTTGGCATCCTTCAGCACACGCCAACCCTGCGGCAACAGAGGCAGCCCAGAAATGGAGACTGGCCATCTGGCACACACATGGTAGTGTCTCACAGTGACAATTCCCTTGTTGTCACTGTCTTTTTCTTCTTTTTCTTTCATTTCTTTTTCTTTCCTGCTGGGTGGGGACACATGGTCTTAATATGTAGCCCTGTCTCATCTAGAATTTGCTTTGTAGATCAGGCTGACCCACCTGCCTCTGCCTCCCCAGTACTGGGATTAAAGGTGTGTGCCACCATGGCCCACTCTGTCTTTCTGCTTATACATAATCTCCATGTAGCAAAGTTCCCCCCAGGAGGCCCAACTGAGCTTCAGGTGATCTCTGGTCATCAGTCCAAAAAGCAACATGTCAACATGGGTGACCCTCAGCCCGCCATCTTGCTTGTGGAGACAGCCCAAGCACAAGGCAGGCAGAGACTCACATGAGCGCTCTGAAGAACAGCAAAACCACATCTACAGGAAGACATGAGATGTAAGAAAACTTGGCACTAAGCTGAACTTAGGCAAAGGGCCACTAAAATTTGTGCAAGAGTTCTAGGCAATGTATTGCTCAGTGTGTACCTGAGGCTATGCTGGTAGTCATGGCATTGTACCACAGACAACTTGTAGAATTTGTACTCTTAACGATCCAGAAAACATACAAACCAGGAGGCAGCCACAGATACCACTCTAAGCATTGTGCTCTGGGCAGCAGCATGCACTGTTAGGACAGCCATGACGTAAGCAGAGGAAACTTTTCAGACCCATCAGAATTTTAGGGGGCACCAGCATTAAGTGGGGCCCTTTACTGGAAAAAATGTTTGTATCACTGTCCTGTGCAGTTACCTACTGCTGATCCATCTGCAAAACTCATTATAGCCAGTCTCTGCAGGATGTTTGCTAATTCAGGAAGTGTCCTAGTTTGCCTTTCTATTACTATGATAAAACTCTAAGGCCAAAAACAACTTGGGGAGGAAAGGGTTTATTTTATTTCATCATGAGGGAAACTAAGGAAGCAATCTAAGACAGGAATCTAAGGCAGGAACTGAAGCAGAGCCAAGGAGAAAAGCTGCTTACTGGCCTGCTTCCTGCTTCTGCTCAGTGTACTTTCTTACATAGCCCAGTGGGCTGGGCCCTTGTCCTTCCATTAGCAATCAACCAAATGTTTCACAGTCATGCCCATAGGCTAATCTGTTGGGGATGAGTTTTCAGGTAAGGTTCCCTCTTTCCAGATGTGTCACGCTGACAAGCAAGACCAGCAGTTGTAGTGAGTTCACTAACACTGAAGGACAAAAGAGTCAAGTGAAATAAACAAGTGAGCACCCTGGATGCATGGCACAGCTATGTCCATGTTAAATGTACCATGTATGTTCACAGTCTACAAGAACACATGGTGGGTATAGTTGCTTTTCATGTTCAACTCCAAATACACCTTGTGTGTTAGGTATTGGGGGCGGAACCCAGTGCTTAAAAAATGCTAGGTAAAACACCTATCACTGAGACATTACATCCTCAGTCCCTTTAGGGCTTTTTATTTGTTTCATTCAACGTTTTGAGGCAATGCCCTACTCTATAGCTCAGGATGGCCTTAAACTCACTCTGTAGGCAGGCAGGACTAGTGATCCATGTCTCAGCTTCCCCTAGTAACCACCACTCCCAATCCAAACATACTTTTAAATGTGGAAAACCTTAACAGAGGTATTTTAGGGTGGTGTAAGCCTGGAAACAAGTAGATAGCTATGGGTAGTTAAGTAGACGCTAGACTCCATGCAGTCTCTAAAAAGAACAGGGCAGGGCTGTGTGCCCTATTGAAGAATGTGTTCTATAGTGACAGAGTCAGCTCCAGAAAGAATATCCAGTATGCCTCCATTAGTGTCTAGAAAAAAAGGGAAATGATGTATATACCTAAGAAGCGCTCCGTGCACATATATGGACATATAAGGTCAGAGGACAACTCTGGGAGTAGAGTCTCTCCACCTACCTTTACAGGATCTGGGATTAAACTTTGGGCATCAGGCTTACACACAGTGCCTTTACCTACTGAGCCATCTTGCCAGCCTACACGTGACCTATTATAAAGCATTTAAAATGTTTTCTGCACCAAATGGGCTGGCTTAATGCCCTCACCCCTACTGGTCTATCTCAACCGTGGCTCTGGGCTATGCCCACTCCTCCATGTCTCGACGTTAATCAGATTGTCACAGGATGCTCCAGAGGAGGTCCTGTCCTCATGGCAACCAGCTTCCCAGGACCCATAGATGACATCTCAGGGCTCAAGCCATAGTCACTAACAGTAAGCAAAACTGGGTCCACAGATGCCCTTCCCTCCATGACTGTCCCATCTGATCCTCATGGTGAGTCCTCAAGTTCCACAGTCACATGGTCACTTCCTCACCGAAGACACCAAGACTCAGTATAAGTTCTTCTGGCTACAAGCTAGGTCTGTGCTTCCCCCTCCAGTATTGAGCAGGAGGAGAGGTGCTGGAAAGCCAGGCATCCTTGGTGCAACAAGGCCTCTTCAGAGCAAACATGACTTCCCTCTGCCTGCATTCTTTCTGATTCAGAGCATCCTGCCATACTGTCCCTCCTGCAAACGGTTTGCTTACAGCTAACACTGGCTGCAGAGGTGAAGCTGGGCTGCGTGCATGGGAGGCTGTTCCTACCACTTGAGGTAGGGTGCAGGGTTGGGAATCTCAGGTAGGACTGTCTGACTATACCCTGGACCATCTGACCACACTGTCTTCTACATTCTCTTTGTTTGGGCTGGAACATCAGTGACTGGCTTTCACTCTCTTTGAGAGACAGGAATTAGGCCCAGCATCTCACCTGGGCCTGGTCTCCCTGACTTAAATAATAGGATTCAGTTGAGTCTTCATGCAGGGAGACCGGCACAAAGAGAGACCTTTGGGCTGCTATATTTTCCGCTGAGGCTGGGTGTGAATCTTTGGCCTCAGCAGTATGGCAGTAGCGGCTCCTCTGGGGCCCACACGGCTGGATAGGCCAGACCAACCACACAGGTCTTTAAAATTGAGACCTTGCCTGACATGGTGGCTCACATTTGTAATCCCAGAATCTACACTCTGCTCGCTGACATCTTGACACTAATCCAGTGAGAGACCCTATGCAGTGAACCCAGCTAAGCCACAGGGTTTCTCAGCTACAGAACCCAGAGAGGGAAATGAATGTGGTTTTAAGCCATTAAAGGTATGGTAAGCTGCAGCACTGGAAGAAAGTGTGCCACCCGAGACTCAACATGGCCCTTAGGGTCACATGGCCAAACATGCCACTGTGTAAATAGGAAAACAGAACCCAGGAAGTGGGGCCCAGCAGAAAGGGTTACTGGGTAAGCAGCAGAAAGCTGCAGTGCCTTGATGTAAAACAGGGCCAATTCTGCCTCTCAGAGGGAGACCCAAGGTTCTCAGCCTAAAACCAGATAGTGGACCAGAAATGATAGCTTATGAATGATGATAATTGGTCACTTCAGAAAATCACTGCCTCCACTTCAGGGGCAGGGGCTGGACTTGCAAGAAAAGCAGCAGGTCTTCAGAGCAAAGAGAAAGGGATGGACAGGGGCAGGCGCGATGAAGGCTAAGACTCAAGAGAGGCTACAAAATGCAGGGAAAGGCTGGTTCTGAGGCCAGGACCCCTTCAGTTCCACCCTGCCCCCAGCCATTAGCTCTAATTGGCCCACTCAAAGAAGGCTAATAGATGCCTGTCACCAAGGCATTGTGGGTTAAATGCAGCTTGATGAGGCAGCCTTGGGGTGAGCAGTCCCCTCTCCTGGGATAACTGGGAGGCTGGCCAGGCCCCAGCCTTTGAGGGCATTGTCTTGCTCACCCTCCACTTTCAGCAACTGTGTGGGGGTGAAAGGCTCATAGTTAATCACCCGTGTTTCCGTGAAGGCTGGAAAAGGCCAGGACAAGTCAATCATTCTATACAGCAAGGGCAGGGGGTGGTGACATGCTGGGCATCCCCAGCCTCTCCTCCTCCAGGCAGACCTTGACCTGGGCTCTCTGTCTGCACCAGTCTGTACCTGCATGGGACAATCTGCCATTGGACACCTGTCGTTGCGCACGCTCCTGCTCCTCACATTTGCAAAACCCTCTCACCCTCATCCTCACCAGATTCTCACGTGCCCTGGAAATAGCTCAAATGCCAGTAGGAAGCCTGAGAATGCTTCTAGGAAGACGTCCCTTCATGCCTGACCACTTTTCCCTGCCCAGGGTGCAAGGAAGGCAAAGGGTCAGGTCTGCTCTGGCAGAAGGCATAAAGAGCCCTCAGTGCCTCAGCTTCCTGCCCTTTCAGGGCAGAGCCTACAGTGAAATGCGCTGGACTGGAGTTGCAACCCTACTTAGCCTCTGCTCCCAACACCAGGGGCGCCAGACCAGGCTCTATGCCCATTTTCTCCTAGCTTCTCCTTGAACCTTGCTTCTGGAGACCTGGCTCACAGGCTGCTCACCAGCCCGGGTCCTCTTCCTATCACTCTGCCTTTGCTAGCCTTCTCTGCCAAGAGACTCTGCTATCCTGCTTCAGCAGGTATTTGCAGAAGGAATAGTCTTTGGATTACCCACACTTCTCAGGACATGCAACTGGCTGATTTTGGCTGAGTAAATGCCATCAGGCATTTACAACTGTCCCTTCCTGGAGACTGAACCCACTAGGGGGGTACTGATGCTTGGCTGGGGACTTTGGGGTCAAAGTCTTACAGGTAAAAGGATGTGTCCCTCTGAGATGACATAGGCCTCCTACAACACAGCCTTCAGAAGACAGCAGTTCATTTGAAGGTCTTTCACCTAGCACCAGCTAGACCCCAAACCCTCCTCAAGGAATGCTAAGGACACAGGAATAAGCTGTCAGTGGTGGGTAGGGACAAAACTCCATGAACACATGGGTGGGCAGGATAAGAACCTAGGTGAAGAGAGGTCACTCCTGTGGAGTGACCAAATCCCCCTTTCAGATGACAAACTCCATGTATCACCTTGAAGTCCCGCCCCCTCTCTGCATTTACAGAGCAGCCTAGCTCTCTCCCCTCTCTTGCCTCAGACCTCTGTGTGCAAAGGTCTGTGTGCATGTCACAGAGTAGCTCTGCTCTCCTTGGTTGCATCCTTTAACAAAGGCAGGGCCTTCAGAGGGACAAGGCTTCTATCATCACAGAAAGTAAGCAGCTGCCTGAACTCTTGATCCGGAGAATCATCTACTGACTCACTCTGTAGCTCTGAACTGGCCTTGACCTTTGGCCTCTGGCCAGCAAGGAAGTTTGCCTTTGGAACAGGGACCTCCTTAGAAGCCAGATGGAGTATCATCTGTGAGGGGCTTCCCAAAGGGGGCATGGGCAGAGACTCCCAACACTGACATCATCCTTCTGTCTTCCATGACCACCCAGGATAGTTCCAGGTGCAGCTGAGGCCTGCACACTCTGTCCTACGTCTGTTCTTGTTTGGAGGCCAATCTCAAGACACATGGCACAGGGTTGTAGCCCTGAGCTCTCAGCCCAATTCTGCACACTCAGGTTTACCATCCAGACCTGAGAGGCATGAAAGAACATCCTTGGGCCATGCTCTGCTCATCTCCATGGCAAAGGTAACTCAGACAACCCAGTCTGCCCATCTGCCTTCTCCACCTGGCATAGCTCTGAGACTTGCTTCTCTCCCCTATGAAATGGGCTCAGAACACTAGGACTACCAGGAATCTCGGTGATTCAAGATGGCTAAAACAGTAGTAGGTGGCACAGCCAGGGCATGGCCTTCCCCCATACTTGGATTAGTTTATTTTCATGCATTTTTAGTTTGCTTATTTATTATTGGGTGACACATATCACAGTGCATGTGTAGACGTCAGAGAACACCTCGGGGAGTCGTTTCTCCCCTCCTACCACGTGGATTCTGGGAATCTAACTGAGGTCACTGGGATTGGCTGCGAGCAGTGTTCACCCACTAGGTCATCTCACGGCTGGTGTAGCAGGTGGTGAGGGGAGAATTATCCCCTGGCACTGACTTACACTCCTGCCACACCTATGAATCCTCCCCAGCAGAGTGCAAGGCAGGAGGTCAGGCTCTGTGGGCCACTGAATGAGCCCTGTGCTCCCAGCTTGTGCTCTTCTTAAAAGAGGACAACCCTGCTCTTCTGAGGTGAAATGGGTATTCCAACTGTACTACTCAAACTCAGAGGAGGAGCCACAACATTTGCCAAGAGTGTCAGCCACAGACACAGCAGCAAAAGCACAGAGCACAGCTTCCACACTCTTGAAACACCCAGCAAGCGTTCAAAGTTCAAAACAATTCCTAAGACAGATTTTCTATTTTCACAGATGAAGGGACTGAGGCACAGAGACGTTAAGTAATTGACCTAAGGACACACAGAATGTGGGGATTTTGAACTCAGCTGGTTGCATAGCCCTAAGGAGCACACAGGTGGCCCCATAATATGCAAGTTCCCATGACTACAACCCTTGTTAGCAACTACTTGAGTGCTGCAGCCCTCCTTCCCATTAGCCTGCGTGCAGGCCTGTAATCCCTGATGCTCAGGGGCTGGGCAAGAGGGTACAGGGTCTTCTTGGGCTCAGTGAGCTCAAGGCTACTGAGCAACTTAGATCTTATCTCAAAAACTGAAAGGAAAGAAAGGCAGGGGAGGGGAGCTTGGAGTGGGCTCACCTAGCAAAAACTTTTGCTCTGCAATTCTGATGGCGAGTTCAATCCCCAGGACTCACGGTAGCAGAAGAGAACTGAGAGACTGTCTCTTGACCTCCACATGCATCCACATGCATACCAACACTCTCTCTCCCTCTCTCCCTCCCTCCTTCCCTCTCTCTCTCTCTCTCTCTCTCTCTCTCTCTCTCTCTCTCTCTCTTCCCCCTCCCTGCCCCTCCCCCCCCCCCGCATTCTCATTCTCTCTCTCTCCTCTCTCTCTCTCTCTCTCTCTCTCTCTCTCTCTCTCTCTCTCTCTCTCACACACACACACACACACACACACACACACACACACACACACACTAAATAATAAAACTTAAATGAAAACAGGGCTGGGCTGGGGATTCATGTCAGCAGTAGAGTGCTTGCCTAGCATGTGTGAGGCCCTGGGTTCAATCCCTGGTATAAGGAAGGAAGGAAGGCAATGAGACTCTGACGTCCTGATCTGTAGATCTTTTCCCTTCTGCTTGATTCCTGACCATGCCGGGGAGCTCATCACTTCCCAGGACAGCCCAGCTGGAGAAGTCTAATACATCACAGTAAAACTAAAGTGCTGTGGAATAATCCTTCTGTTCACTGTGACTACACATTGCTATGATTGGTTTAATAAACAAGCTGAATGGCCAACAGCTGCATAGGATAAAGCGAGGCCAGAAAGCCAATCTGAGAATGATGGGATACAGAGGGGCAGAGTTTGGGGCTGCCAGCCAGGCAGAGGGAGCAGGAGATGAATGTGCTGTGCTAATAAAGGGACTGCCACATGGCAGAGCATAAATAAGGAATACGGGTTAACTTAAGGTGTAAGAGCTGGTTAGTAATAAGCCTGAGCTATTGGGTGAGAATAAGTCTCTGCATGGTAATTTGGAAGCAGCTCCTGGGATGAGAAAACTGCCTGCACTAAGGTCTTTGAGTAGATTCTACTGTATTACTGCAAGATATGATTTGGGGTTTTGTAACTTGTTTTCTTAATTGATCATGGAAGCAAGTCTGAAATTTCAAATTCTTAGGTCATGCCTTAACCTGGAGAAATTCCCCCTGAGCTCTAGCCAGAACTCTGGACCAACCCTGTGTATGTGGAGAGCTGGTCTGTTTACATGGAGACCAGCCACATCATCACAGAAAACAATCTCTCTCCAAGATATTTATCCACAGGAACAGGATCAGAGGCCCACACTGTACCTCCAAGACCAGGGAGACTGGTCACTTTCTGAAACAGCTGACATAGCTCTTGGGCTCAGGGCCAAATATATCCTGTAAAGGCCATGGCTCCTGGGTATTCAAGGAGCCAGACATTCTTTCCCCAAGTAAAAAGATCTAGAAGACATGGGTAATAGGCTATCCAAGAGCTTTTCCCAAGCATGGCTAGACACTCTGAGGAAATGCCACTTTGCACATAGCTTGTGCCTTTAACCCTGTGATGGTGGGTGATAGTTACTCTCTCTGTATTTGCATTTGGGAGGATGGTTACTGGAACTTAAACTCGGGCCTTGTACACACTGAGCCTCAGCTTCTGCCTCAGCTGGGAACAAGTGAGTGCATTAGTTCTAAGTTGCCTTGTTCTGAACACTGATGACATTCTGAAGACTTGAACTCCACTGCAGCGTCCCACCTTCACCAAGCAAGTGGAATCAGTTCCAGATGGCAAGCTTAAACCAGAAAGAGGGAGGAACCCAGACCTCTATACATGCCCCTTCTGGTCATGGTTCCAGCACTCCTGCACTAGCAGAACCTCAGTTTCTTCCTCTGCTATTGCCCACAGGACAAGCTGAATGCAGTGACACCCATAGAGTGAGTGGGTGCCACATAACTAGGGGTGTGGTGCTGGGAACTGCAGGAGAAGATTCTGGACTTAATACGGGTCAGCTAAGTGGCTTTACTTGGCCATTTCATGCCTCATTTTCTCATCTGTTAATACAGACTCAAAACGGTCTGTATCTCAGGAAGATAGTTAATACTGAACCAGCTACAGTGTTCCACAAGGCTCTCAAATGCAGCAGGCACCCCTGTAAAGCACAGGCTGGCAGAGCTGCCATCGGAAGTCCAGGACAGTGCTTGACAGGCATCATCTACAACTACTCTGGAAGCCCAGACATGAAGTAGAACAGGAGGGGCACGAGGGGCTCGGTCCCATGAAGGGTAGGGTCACAGCCCATGTGAGTGCATTGTCTCTTCATGCTGTGCTGCCCACCACCATTGGGCCCTGGGTGGCAATCAAACTCCATCAGAATCAACCAAGCTCTGGACCACTCCTCTCTAAGCCATGCCCATAGCTGTGGCAGAGCACCGTCAAACCACACAGGATGGATCAGCTGGCCCTGCCGCCATGCCTCAACCCCTAGTTTCAGACGCTTCTCTTTGGAGGCTTCTGTTTCTCCATGGACTCACTCTTGTTCTAAAACCATGCATAGCTCCCCACGGCTCACAGAGCAAAGTGTTTCTTATAGAAGAGTCCTTTTCAGACTCCTCCCGGTTTTTCCACCACTTTCCCCTCCTCTGACAGAGTGGCTGAGTCAACACCATCTATAAAGTCACTTGGAGCAACTCAGAATTACTCACTCCAGAGCCGTCAGGAGAAGGAGACAGACCTGAGGCTTCAATCCACATTAGAGACAGCAGATATCCACTCTGGTTGGCAGACAGATGCTCTGCTGTAGCTTCAAATGATCTGCCAATACGTTAGTCCTGAGTGTCAGTATGATGGGGACAGCTTTGGATCCTGTGAGCCAGCCTTCCATTACTATAATAGACACATGAGAGCACCAATCTATGAAGACAGAGGATCACTTTGGCTAGCTTTGGAAGGTATCTTAGTTAGGTTTTCTATTGCTGGGAAGAGATACTATGACTGTTGGGAAATTTAAGTACTTGTCACTTACAGCTCTCTTCCTCCCCACTCAGCTGTAGAACTCCTGTGCTCTCAAGGTGGATCAAACAAGGTTGTACTCATAACTTTCCGGTGTGCAGTGCCCGTGCCTTGACCCCAGGTGTGGGTGGTGCATGATTTCCTCCTATGCTTAGCCCATCCCCTGGCTTGGGTATATAAGTCCATTACTCTGTAATAAAAGGCAGCAGCTTCCTCTTCACTTCTTGTGGTGGTCTGTTAAGTGTTTCAATCCCTACACCTTTCGCTAAGCTTGGTACTCTGGCTGCATGGGCATGGCACATGACCATGGCAACTCTTATAAAGGAAAAACATTTAATTGAGGTAGCTCTCTAACAGTTTCAGAGGTTCAGTCCATTATCATCGTGATGCAATCATCATACGACATGGTAGTGTGTATGCAGACATGGTGCTGGAGACAGAGCTGAGATTTCTAGATCTTGACTTGCAGGCAACAGGAAGTGGTCTGAGGCACTGGGCATGGCTTGAGCATATATGAGACCTCAAAGCCCGCCTCCACAGTGACACACTTCCTCCAACAAGGCCACACCTCCCAATAGTGCCATTCCCTTTGGGAGCCATTTTCTTTCAAACTACCACAGGAGGTCTATCTCATTGGCCCCTTTGTGACGGTGAGGCAGGAATCACAGCCCTTGTGCAAGGTGGAGCAAAGCTACTCACCTTGTGGTCAGAGAACAAAAGAGGAAGGAGGAAGAGCCCATGTGCTAGAAGACTATTGACCTCACTGCTTACATTCTCACCAATGGAGCTGGGCACACATCAGGGGATAAAGTGCTCACCATGCAAGCCTGACAACCCAAATTAGGACGCTTGGAGCCCACGTAAAAGCTGAACACAGTAGTGCTGGCATCTGCAATCCCAGCAACCCTGAAGGGAAGAAGGCAGCAAGACAGGGGAATCCCTGGAAGCTTACAAGCCAGACTACGAACAATGAAGGACCCTGTCCCTATCAAGGCAGAAGGTGAGGATGGACACCCAAGGTGTCCTTTGATCTCCCTATCTATGCTGTGGCACATGTACACCCCCCCACAGACATACATACACACACACACACACACACACACACACACACACACACGTGCACACATACACACACAAGTGCACACATAATCCACACCACTTCCCAGTAGCACCAAGCTGAGGACTAAGCCTTGAATGCACAGGGGTCACCCCAAATCTAAAGGCCAACAGAGCCTCATGCCACTGCAGAAATATTTCACTCAGGTAAAATCCAAGGTCCTGTCTGTCCCAGCCTCACTCTCCCTGCTGCTTCTTACATCCAGGTCCAGCTAGCTTCCTACCTTCTCAGCCTCAGGATCAAGGTCTCCATTCCTGCTGTTCCCTTCACCTGGAGTGCCCTTGCCTTGAGAACAGCTGACCACTGCCCTGCATCCCCTCAAGCACCACCTCCTCAGAGAAGCCTTCCCTGATTGCCTTGCTTGGAATGTCCCTGGTAGCAGCTGCTCTCTAATTAGCACATGGCTCTTTTCTCTTTCTTGGAAGCTAGGATGGGTCTTGCTGACCTATGGCATATGTATTTCTGGCTTGCTTCTCCTTGGGGACAGCAGCGGCTCTGCCAGGTGAGGTCCCATTCTGCCTCCCTACTGCTGCAGAACAGTGGTGGCAACAGCAAGACACTGAGCTACCACT
Source organism: Cricetiscus sungorus (assembly GCA_030556225.1). Taxonomy (NCBI): domain Eukaryota; kingdom Metazoa; phylum Chordata; class Mammalia; order Rodentia; family Cricetidae; genus Cricetiscus; species Cricetiscus sungorus. The sequence continues at coordinate 5,540,418 of JANBXA010000735.1, read as the reverse complement.
GACTTTTCTCCCTGGATAGGTCTGGTGCAGGACAGGCCCATCCCATGGAGCAAGTAGGGACAAGTGAGGGCCACACAAAAACAGGCTGGAACAAAGCCCCTCTCCTCTGGGGCTCAGCTGGTCACAGCAACCATTCTACACATTCTACCAACAGACTCCTACCACGAAATTGTCTGCTATTAGCTAGAATGATTCCCGCGTCTTCCCACAGGGAAGCCCTGACTTTATGAAGTGAAAAATCATGTCGTGATTAACAATCACGGTTTCATCTACATTATAGAAAAAAAATGGTCAGGGGGAGGGGATTAATATCACACTAGTGATGTTCCAATAAGCGTGTTCCTGACACAATTTTCTTAATAGGGCTGTTCCCTGTAAATTTTATTGCATTTAATTAAAAATTATTGCTAAAAGAAACAGCTGCAGATGGTCTTATTTTAAGTCAGAAAATTAAAAACTGAATATTCTCATCAGTCAATTTCAACAAGCCGCACGGCCGCATGCTCGCACGTGCTGATCTTGAGATTCTGATGATCTTTATGGCAGTTCCAGGTCCCTCCAATGGAATTTAATGAAAGCGCTGCATGAGTTCATTTGTCAAAAACATAATGATAGAGGAAGGCTGCTGAGGTAGATCATGCTAGGGGACGGAAGGCCTGCCACATGGCTCTCAGCACCGCAGGGTCATCAGCAGGAGGCCAAGTCCACACTCTCGCCTACTTTGACTCAGGCTACAAATCACCTTTGTTTACAGGGACACAGGGAACAGCAGTGGTTGCAGCTCTGGTTGTGGATATAAGATGGGAGTGGTCTGCAATTGCTGCAGTGCACGGATGCTGGGGGTGCACGGCTGGGTGGGGATGGAGAGGCCTTGCTGGCTTCTGCGCTAGATTTCGTGATCAGCCTGCCTGCGGACTCACCTCCTCCAACCTCAGGGTTATTGTTCAGCTCTCTTTAACTTTCACGTTAAAGACTTGAGCTCTTATGATTCCTCCCTCTGTCTTTTATGGGAAACAAACCCAACACTTATTTATTTGGAACTGGGCAGACTGTCCAAGAGTCACAAGAGGGAGATAAGGACAGGAGGCATTAACAGGGCACCAGAGCAGATTGCTGCTGAAAAAGGAGGCGCTGCATATGTGCTGGAGACAGAGCCCCATTCCTACCCTGCCCTCCCCATAACATCTTCATCATCTTGTGTGGGACTACAGTACCAGCCCTAAACTAACATACCTGCAATGTCTTTTTCCTCCAGGCCCCACCAGGAGTCAATGTCCTGTATGAGGTACACCTTGGCTTTCCTGTGCTCAGAGATGCTCAGTCATACCACCTGTCTTAGAGTTGTCCCCAGCTGCCCCACACACCAGACATCCCACCTCACAAACACTTGCTTGGCTCTAGACTCGTGGCTAGGCTCTGCTTTCCCCCAGACTTCCCATGTCCATCAGCATCCTGCTCCTCTACCAAGAATCACCCGATGGCTCCCCAGGTACAGGCTGCTCTTTCAGGACTGGATACACTGAGATCCTCCTGGATCCCCTGGCCTCCAAGTGTCCCTCTGCCAGCTGGACCACGGGCACTGAGGGCAGGCTTTCCCTCACAACCTGGAAGAGATGAAGGGACTAGGGTCCCACAAGTGTTTGTAGTAGGATGACCCCACTGAGCCCTACAGGAACAGGACATTGGAGAAAACGAACGTCTGAGTTTAATCCTTTGGACCAGCTTCCTCTCTGCATTCTCCATGTCTACCATTAACGTGAGTGTTTTCCACAATAGAGGCCTTGAGGCTGCTTCTGAGTAGAAACAAGTTGTTTGCAGTGAATCTGTTGTTTCTTGATTGTTCTTGCCTCTCTGTCCTCTGTCCATATGTGGAAATCTCACTGCTCTGCGCTATTCTTCAAGTTTCTCCTTTTCCCTGGTCCACCCTTCTCCTGCGTATTACTTATCATGGGATCTAATACAAAACCACTTGCTTCTCACATGGGCACCCCTAGCCGTCAAGGCAGCCCCTCCCTGGTTGTTCCAAGCCTCCTTGTGAACATGGAACACTAGAGTGACTGGAACTCTCCGTGACAAGGGAATCAGAGTGAACTGAGCCTTGTCCCTCAGTGCTCATGACTTTCTTTGCAGGCACAAGCACACAGACCCTGTTCCCAAAACTCCCTGGTGAGCACAAAGATCTTGGGCAGGTGGCAGGCCCCAAACCCAGAGCTCCTGGTTGTCCCTCAGGCACAGGTGACCACCAGAGGCCAAGGGTCCCCATCATGGTCTGGAGCACACTGTTAGCACTTCACCAGAGGCACTACCAGCCCATGGGTCATCAGACAGGAAAGCAGTTACCTCCTCTGCATTCCCTGGAGTCCTCCAGACCCCTGAGCAAGGGTAGCACTGGGGATGAAGCCAGAGCACCCTCTCTGCTCCAGCGAGTCTCTCAGAGGGTGTCAGGTTAGCAACACCAGAGTGTGGCCTTTTCACTATGGAAAACAAAGGGCAGTAGAAACAGCCCAGAACAGAGTCGGGCCTGGATTCCAATCCTGGTTTGGTGACTTACTTACTCTCTATATGACAGAGGTTATCCAGTGTTAGTTCAGCAAGCCTCAGTCTTCCCATCAGAAAGTGGGGACTGGTGATTGCATGCTAGTTGCATGCCATAAGATATAGCCTGGCTCTGGCCATCACCATGTTAACAGGCACTGGCTCCAGTGAATCTTGGCATTGGTGTCAGAGGCAGTGCTGCCCAGGGCTGTAGATTAGTACTGCCAGCCTGTAATCTGTAGTCCTGAGCCTTCCCTGGGAGCATTAAAGAAGATAATACTATACTCCATGGCCAAAATTCTCCAATCTAAAGCCTTGCAATGGAGACCTGAGCACCAAGGCATACATAGGCAGAAAGGGGATGGGGAAGAGATGGACAGGGACAGAGAGGTAGAGTGACACACCCATGAGGAAGGACCCTAATCCTCCCTCCTAGATGCAGCATCTCTGGAATCTGATGGGAGAATGTTCTTCTGTATATGTGTTTCTCTTATTGGTTGATGAATAAAACACTAATTGGCCAGTGGCCAGGTAGCCAGGGCTACCAGACAAGGAGAATTCTGGGGAGAGGAGGCAGAAAGAGGCCTCAAGGGAGATGCCATATAGCTACCAGGAAGATAGGTCACGCCAGCATTAATAGTTATGGGCTAATATCTAGGAGAGAGCTAGCCAGTAAGAAGCTTGAGCCATCGGCCAAACAGTGTCCAATTAATGTAAGCATCAATGTGTTTATTTGAGGCTAAATGTCTGCAGGACCAGGCAGAGCAGAAACACCGTCTACAGGAATCAAGTTCAAATCCTACATCCACCACTTAGCAACAGATGCTTGCAGATCACTTGGCCAGGATTCAGATAAGCATCAGGAGGGTCACAGAAACAGGATGATGTGCCTGAGAAATCTACAGGCACCTCGGCAACTTGCCGGTATCTGTGTGGACTGGTCAGTATCCCCAAAGCAGAACACCGTGCGACAGATGGACAGAGGGGGAAGAGACAGTCAACACTGCAGCAAGGGTGCAACAGGACTAGGGAGCGGGCACAAGCAGTCACTGCCAAACTTGGGGCTTTTTAGTTGAATATTCCCACAGTAATTGAGAACAAATGACACAGAGGAGCAACCTGTGCCGAAGCACAAGGCTAAAGGAAGCCAGCTCATCAACATCTAAGACGCAGGAAGACCAGCAGGCTGAAATGGGGTGTTTAAGACAAGGAACCATGCTGCATGCTGGGCCAGATCAGCCTCCCTTGGCATGGGAAGTACCCAGGACTATAACCTCAGTCTGGTCACTTAACAAAGGACAGTTCTTTTCCAGGCTCAAAAGTACCATGTCACCAGAGAAATTCAGCTGAGTTCCCAGCCTGTGAACTACAGGTCCTGTGGGAAAGCTGCAAGTCCCCAACAGAGGCTCCTGACTACTGAGGCCACACAGCACCCTACTAGAAAGAAAGTCTATTCAGGAAAAAAATGTAAAAAGTATCCACTGGGGATACATTTCAAATTAAGAGCTGGCAAACTTCATTACAAACTCCTACTTGTGCTTGGTGAAATAACAGGGGCTTCTATTACTTCCCTGCTCAAGTGCGTGCTCGGGGCCAGAAGGAAGCGCCTGCAAACAGGAAACTTCCCCATCTCTCCTGGCCAGGCTGTGCCAGCTTCAGGTCTAAGGCCAGGTCCTAAACACCCAGGTAGCCTCCTCCCTTCCTCCCTCCCTGCCTCCCTTCCTTCCTCCCTTACTTCTTTCCTTCCTCCCTCCCTCCTTCCCTCCCTCCCTCCCTCCCTCTCTTCCTTTCTTTTGATTTTGGTTTTTCAAGACAGGGTTTCTCTTGTAGCTTTGGAGTTTGTCCTGTCCTGGAACTCACTTTGTAGACCAGGCTGGCCTTGAACTCACAGGGATTGGCCTGCTGGGATTAAAAGCATGGTGCCATCACAGCTCCGGTTTCTTGGAGGAGCACATCTTCAATGGAAAGCCGCTTTGGTTCTAGAGCACAGGTCTCAGTGACTTCCAAGTGCTCTGAGTCCTCTGACCATGGTAAATCAGGTCTCAGTGGCCAGGACTAGCCTCTACCCGATTCAGAAACCACACCTGAGGTCCACAGCCTGACGAGTAACAATCTCAAGCCAGATGGCTCCTAAGATAACTTACTTTTCTTCTTAATCTACTTTTACTAGTACTTGCTATTTACTCACCCCTCTCCACAGTCTCACCAGTTTCCTTTATTCCCTTTTGAGGTGAAGGTAAGCTGACTTGAACAAGAACACTCCCCCACCCCACACACACACACACACACACACAGAGGCAAATGGGGCTCACAGCCATTTCCTAAGCTCATCCAGGGACCTTTGTCAGGATGCTTCTCGGTGGACTCTGCCCTGCCTCCTTCAGAGATCTCAGCAATGACCTTGGCTTCTGACCCTCACTTTAAACAAGGCAGGAAGAAGTACCTCAGCTCCACCTGCCTCATTTGCTCTCCAACCCCAGGCACCCAGCTGCACCTGTGTTCTGTATGCTCTCTGTTTCACTCACAACAGCCATGAAAGGTGAAGCCCCATACCATCCTGGGCCTCTCACCTGCCCAGGCCTGCTGTGCCTGGAGCAGGGATTTTCTCCTGTTTTCATCTTCACTTCCAACAGGAAGTGAAGCTCTCTGACTGGCTCTTAGAGCCACCCAGTCAGGTCCCTGGTGGGACAGCATCTGACGGGCTGGAGTGCTTCTGCAGTTCAGAATATGAAAGCTCAGGACCCTTCAGGCCAGGCCCTGACTGCAGCCCCAGATGTAAGCCAACAAGGAAAGCAGCCAGCACAGTGCACAGTCAAAACTCAGTACCATTAGCATTCTCTTGGATAATTTATTCCCTATTGTGGACCTTTCCTTTTATACCTGGGGAAGAGAAAGAACAGAAGGAGGCAGTGGCCTTTGCATATGGCCAAGTGCTTGTGCACTGCACAGCCCCATGGGCATCATATATATGCACTACAGGGGGAGGAGCTACCTGTGGGGTTCCATACAACCAAGCCTGGCTCCCCTTAGCATAACTCACTACAAAATCTTAAGAGTTAAGAAGTCCTAACACAGATCCCTCCCAAACTTATGAAATCTTACGCAAGTCCCTTTTCCTCTCAGACCCTTAGTTTTCTCTTCCATAGCAGTGATATCAGAAACTACCTTCAACAGTAAAATTGTGATTCCATAGACGTGTGTCTTACTCTTGGAAAGGCTGTCATCCGAAAGATGAAACCAGCCATCTTAACTGCCTCAAGTGAAGAGGTGGTGTGAACAGGGTAGGGATAGGAAATGGGGCACAGCTTTTGCCTCAGTTACAGACAAGCAGTGGTGGCACACGTCTTTAATCCCAGCACCCAGGAGAAAGAGACAGGCAGATCTCTTGGGTTCGAGGCCAGCCTGATCTACATAGTGAGTTCTAGGATAGCCAGGGCTACACTGAGAAACAAAAGAAAACAAAACTTTCTATTATTCACAGTGCAAGGGAACGCTAGGAAGCGGTAAGTTCCCAGTGGCAAGGGAAAGTCAACGACGAGCTAGCTGGACAACTGCATGTTATGCCTGAAGATTTTGTATTTCAAATTTGGTCTTGTTTTCACCGGTACTAAGAGGCGGAAATAGCTGGGGCCATGTGATAATTATTAATGAAATAAACCAGTCAGCTCCAGCCTCTACCCCTCTCACTGTCCACATTAAACACAGTCCCTCTCCAGTGCTGGTATCTACTGCCACTCACCTCCATGTCACAGAAATAACTGAAAGAGCCCTCCTCACTCAGCCTGGGAGAAGATGAGTCCATGTGGGAACCACATGGAATACTCTTGGGAACGAAGTGGTAAGCCTTCCCAGTCTACTGCAGGCCAGCAGCTGCCTGACTCTTCTAGCTCCCTTACAGCTCCCCAGACATTCCTGGCAGCACTCGCCAGGCAGGCAGGTCCCTGACACAGAGAGAACCCTGGGGCTCCTCTATCAAACAGAGGGTGGGTGGGAGACAAGACTGCTGTTGATGACTCCGATCAGGGTCCCCAGAGACATGGTAAAGTGTGTCCTTGTTGGAGCTGCAGCCAGGCCGGGAAAGCTAAGGAAGGGGCTTTCGGCCGGAGGGAAAACCCCACTATTGTTCCATACCCACAATGCTCCACTCCCACTTTCAAAGCAATCCGGCTTTTTGTTTTGTTTTTTTTTTTAATCAGCTTAGATGCACCTCTTCAAGACTTCTATTCAGAAATTTAGCTCGAGGCGCTGTGGGCCCTTTGGATAGTTTAAACAAATTGTATTTTCTAATCCTATGTGTACACAGTAAGAAGGTATCAATTAATTAGGGTATTTTCCTGATGGTGAAAGATAGTTTGGCAAGCTTCCAGAACCTTCTCTCTTAGTTGCTCTGTGTGTGTGTGTGTGTGTGTGTGTGTGTGTGTGTGTGTGTGTGTGTGTGTGTGTGTGTGTAAGCAATGTCCCTTAGACATGAGAACTGTCCTCTTAATTCTTAGCAGCTTTATATTGTAGTCTAACACTCTAGTGTGAGAAACATGAGCCCCATTTCACAGGTGAAGCGACTGGTTTAGAGAGGTAGAGCCACTCACCCCAAGTCACACAGCTGGAAAGAAGCAGGGCCTACCAAGTGTGCACCCCACTCCCATTCCTCAGCTGCCTCAGACAGTTAGGCCCAGACTCTGAGAGAGGACTTGTCCCTCACGTACCTCTCGGCTTCTTGCTCTGAACTCTGTTGCTTGCTCTCGAAGGCGTTGAAGCTGCTCATGTCCACATAGCCATCATTTTCATTTGCAGTAGACAAGGCTCTGCTCTGCTCTTCAAACAGCTTTGTGAAAGTTCCAGCCCTCGAAGGCCTGCGAGGTGGGATCTGGATGTTCTCATAATCCGAGTTCATGGCTGGAATGTTCTCATAGTCCGAAGTGTCAGCATTAGGGAACGAAATGGACCGTGGCTTGGTAAGCGGCAGGGGCAGGAAGGGTGGCCGGGAACGGTCTTCGAAGGACTCCACCCTGGACACCGTCCTGCTGAAGGGGACACCTTTTCTCTTGCCATCTCTGTAGAAGATGAGGGAGGCAGGGGAGTCAGAGGCCCGGAGCTTGCCAGTGCGACACTTGAGCTGGGGTGAGTTGCTGAGGCTCCTACGGTCGAGTTCCAGGACCCTGGCTGGGCCGTGATAGCTGGACTCGGAGGAGGACCTGGAAGACGACAGGTTCATATCCATGTGCACCTTGTTCTCCGTCTTCTTTCTGAACGTCAGCTCCAGGAGACGCTTGAAGGAGGACTTCTTCTTCTTGGAGGCCTTGTCCAGGGTGTCGCCATCTATCAGCAGCGAAGGTGAGCTCTTGGTGATGGGTTTCTTTGTGATGCAGGCGAGGTCAAAAGGGGGCGGGATGTCAACCGCGGAGGACGGTGTGGAGGTGCCACCAGAGGGCAGAGGGCTGCGCTGTGAGAAGCTGCCAGAGGAGCCAATGGCACCTGGCAGTGACAGATTGTCTTCTTTCCTCCTCACTCGGTGGCTGTCCAAGCCGGCCCCCTCTGGCTCCCGGAACATGGACAGGGGGCTCTCCCGGCCTTCCACAGAGAAGGATCTGGGGTACAGAGTGAATGCTCTGGGTTTCGCTGGCAAGGCCCGGCCAGCCTCAGGGGGCTTCCCCTCGGGCAACAGACCCATTCTTTTCACCTCCTCACTGGTGTCTCTGGTTCCCACAGCTGATGAACAGGCTTCTGGTCCTGTTTCTTCGAGAACAGTTTCTGGAACATGGCCAGCCACCTTCCCAGAGTGGGGCCAGGCCCTTGTGACAATATTCTTCCTATCCACTGGGACCAGGCCACCCTCAGAGTCCCCTTCCTCCCATGTACTGTACCCACTCCGAGTGTCCGACTGTGTTCCCTCTCCAAGACTCAGCAAGCCACCTCCCATCACGTAGGGGCTGTTGAGTGCATCATCCACGGCATCCTTGTCCTCTGGCACAACCACAACATCAGGGACAGGGAGTGTCTCTCCAGCTCTATCCTGCAGGGAATTGTGCTGGTTAAGTGAATGGTCAGTACCAGGAGCCTCCTTTATGCAGGTCCCACACACTGGCTCCCGCCCCTTGGCTGACTCCGAAAGAGAACAGATGTCATTGCAGAAGGAGGTGCTCTCAGTTGGGAAGAGTTCATAGGGACTTTCTGTGAGTGCAGGCGTGAAATCCTCCTCCATGCTGTCACTCTCAAAGGGAATGATCTGGCAGTTCTCCTCAGCAGGGTCCTCCTGCACAGGGTCCCCACCCTCTCCAGGGTCCTCTGCCATCTTTGTGGTGGCTGTTGCAGTTTCTCTATTGAAGGCTTCCTCATAGCAACGGGGTGGCTCATCCTGGTCTACCTGGCCCCCACCTTCTGCATCATCTTCACAGTCCTCCTCAAAGACCTCAGGGCTGTCAGTTGTCACTTCTTGCTCCTGAACATCTGGGGGCACCTCCCCATTTTCAGGGGATCCACTGGCATCCTCTGTGTCCTGAACAGTGTCCTGGCTGGGCTCCCCAGGTTCTGTGCTGTTACATCCATCCTCATTATCCTCTTCTACCTCCCCAGGAGTCTTGGGGGTCCCTGGCTCCCAACAGGGAATTTCAGGGGACTCAGAGCAGACATCTGTGAGAACACTCTCTCTGTGGAAGGGCTCCTCTTCACCCCAGGGGCCACTATCAACAAGGCTGTACACGTGCTCCTTCACCTCCTCCTCCTCACTCAAGGGCTGCTCCTCCATACCTGGGCCCTGGTCACAGTCCTCCTCACCTCCCTCACTGTCTCTGCTTATTGTCCCTTCATCTGGGGATGTTGGGGTCTCATCTGTCTTAGGACCACGATCACAGTCTTCTTCGTCTTCCAGAGTGTGTCCTGTGTCTTCCTCACTGTCTCTGCTTGGTGCCTCTTCATCGGGGACTGCCAAGTCCCCCTCAGTTCCCATCTGCTCTGTATCATGCTCTTGGACTTCCTCCTCAAACCCCTGTTCCCCAGTATCTCCATCTATGGGAGCATCCTCTCTCTGTGTAGCCCTGGGGACCAATATGTATTCTGCATCCGTCTCCAACTCAGAGCAATTTAGGGTGGAGTGGTGCCCATCATATACACCCCGGTCCTGGCAGAGAAGTCTCCCATTGCTGCATTTGCTGAGGCTGTTGTTCAGGTGCACAGCAGCTCCATACTCACTGGGGCCTGCCAGCCTAGGCTTAGGAGCGATGGGAGGTTTGGGGCCCCTGGACATGGAGCTGGGACTAGGGAAACTATCAGGTCTAGGTGAGGGGGGAAACTTGGCTGTTGGCGTAGAAGGACTGGTGGTAACCTTCGGCTTGGGAGCAACTGGTGGTTTGGGTGAATCTAAGGGGCAAAAACAAAGGAAAGAAGGAAAACAAACAATTAAATTCTATTCAGTCTCTTTTTACATAGCCTGGTGACCGCAGGATAGAGGAACATCCCCAGCTCTGTGACTTGTCTCAGACCTTCATCTCTTCTACCACATCTCCAAACTCCTTTCACAGTGCTGGGGCTGAAGCCTCCGTAACAGTGCTGACCTAGTGTACAGGACACCCTAAGTTTGATACCCAGCACCTTATGAGCCTGTAATTCCAGCACTGGTGAGGTAGAGGCTGGGGAATCAAAAATTCAAGGTCATCCCCGCAACATAGTGAATTCAAGACCAGCCTGGGCTACAAGAGACCCTATGCAAAAATCAGAAAGTCCTGACCTAATGTTTAACAGCTCATTCTGTGAGTGGGAGAACAAAGCTTCATCCACAGTAGAGCTAACAAGAACCAGCTGAACAGAATCCTGTGTGCCTTGAACAATGTGCCAAGATCTTTTCATTCATTCACCAAAAACTACTTATTGAATGATCTCTGTGTGTCCTGCCACCATGAGAAAAAGATGATCTGGGCAGCCAGGCCCCCAGGGTCGTCACAGAGCTGGTATTCATCAGCACCCTAACCAAGTGGCCAACACTATGATGAGAGGGTTTCACTGGCTCGAGCAGAGAATCCGCTGGGGAGTTAGAACAACAGAGAGAGCTATAGCTCCTTGGGGTTCATATCCATCATTTCATCCCTCCCAAGAATGATGCACCTAGAACACTGCGAGCTTCGACCCAGAAAGCTTGCATGTTTCCAAAGTGTCCAGCCTGCACCCCCAAATACCATGGAAGAAAGGAAATGGTATGTAGCATCATGAAGAGCTGCAAAAGGCTATGTCCCTCAAGGATTCTAAGGCCTGCAGACTGGTGGGTAACAGATGTGTGCAAAGTACACACACATCAGGACTCAGTTTGGAGTAACTGCCATGACTGGGAGCCTCCTGGAGAAGGTGAGCCCCTGCAGAGTTTTGAAGGACGATGCAGGACACGTTAAGGCAAGAAACAGACCGATGGCACAGTTTTTAGGTCTGAGCAACTAGCAGGGTCTGCTTCCCAGGCCTCCCTCCCTGGTCCTCAGGCCTCAGTCTGTACTTCAGCAAAATGAACTTCTCAGGCATGTAAGTCCATGCTGAAACCTTCACTTCAGAACTGAAGTATATATTCAAGTTGACTTGAGTCACCACTTCCCCCAGACAGGCTCCATCCCCAGCCTAACCTTTCTGAGGTCTAGGTGTGGCAGCAGCTTCAGATGCCAGCCTGGCTCCTGAGCCAGGAGAAAAGGTAGCAGAGGGCTGGGCTTCCTTCAGCAAATAAGCCTTCCCTTGCCTGTGAGTCCACTTATGTGTTTTAGAAGCTTTGCATTTCTAATCAAGGGCCACATCTGTCATTACATATGATAGATATATGTGATACACGTGAAAGTCTTACTATGTAGCCTAGGCTGACCTCAAACTCATGATCCTCCAGCTTCACTCTCTTGAGTCTGAGATTACAGGACTGTGACATCATGCCTAGCTCATACAGATTTTTAATCTTCTCATAGTCATATTATAAAATAAATGTCAGGTATGGGGACCCATCCCAAGAACCCACCTACTAAAAAGCCTGAGGCAGGAAGATCATTTAAGCCCAAGAGTTCAGCATCCAGACTGGATAACACAGAGAAGCCACATTTAAAAAAAAAAAACAAAAAAGTGAAATAAAATTAGGTGAAAGTCACTTTCACAATCTAATTTAACACCAATGCACAAAGGCAGGCAAATATGTTAGTTCAAAACCAACCTAGTCTATATAGAGAGTTCCAGGCCCACAAGATTACATATTGAGAACCTGTCTCAAAAATAAACTAACAGCAACAACAACAAATAAACACTATATTTTACTCAACTCCATATATACAAACATCACAGAGCATAGTAGGCAGTAATCTCAGAACTTGAGAGGCAGAGGCAGAGGCAGAAAGAGCAGGAGTTCAAGGCCAGTTACATAAGACCTGTCTCCGAAAGAGTGGGAGCCTGGGGAGATAGCCAAGCTGATATATAGTGTTTGCCACGTAAGTATGAAGACCCAAGTTCGATCCCCAGAATTTACATACAAAAACTTAGATGTTGGCAGTGTGAGCTTGGAATTGAAGCTTTGAGGAGGTAGAGACCGGTGGATCTCTAGGACTCCTCATTGTCCAGACAGCATAGCCTACTTGTCAAGCTTTTGTGACTCAAAAGACAAGGTAGATGGCAGCTGAGGAATGACACCAGAGGCTGTGTTCTATTCTCTCTCTCTCTCTCTCTCTCTCTCTCTCTCTCTCTCTCTCTCTCTCTCTCTCTCTCTCGGTCTCTCTCCGTCTCTCTGTCTCTCTCACTCACTCACACTCTCTCACTCACACTCTTTCACACACAAAAATAATATTATTTGAATAAAGTTCAACCTAACAATTGTACTTTATGATAGTTTGAAAAAAAATGTAGACAACCCTCTGTGTCCTACTTCCAATACAGTGTCCAGTGAGCTATGTTAGACACCCAGGTTGTAAATATAAAGTGACTTTGTGGAGGACGATTTAACACAGCTGCAGGCAAAGGCAGAGTTTCTGGGCTCAACTGAGCTAGCAGGGTTGGGAGATAGAGTCTGTGACATGTGCCTTTGACAGGGTATTTCTAACTTATGATGACTTCATGGGAATATAACCCCAATGTACATTAAGGAACATCTATAGTCATTCTGAATGAGCAAGCTGACATTCTCCTTTCACAAGAAGACCTTGAAATGGTATCTCCATTCACCAGCCACAGATCTGGGGCTCAGTAGTGGCAGCTAAGCTCTGATTTGGATCACTCTGTGGCCCTGTACCATGGACACCGCAATGCCATTATGTCTGAAGCCAAAGTCAGTATCATGACCCAAATGACAGGACTCTATCATTTGAAGTACAGGGAGGAACATTCAAGACTGCATAGACCCTATAATGACCCAAAGTGTCTAACAGGTAGTCTGATCACCAGGTCAGGCTACTATGATGGGGTGCAGGAGGAGGCTGGAGGCAAGAAAGAAAGAAAAAGGACACAACTATCAAGACCTCATCAAATGTCATCAACTCCAACCACCCCAAGTTCATCTATATCAACACCTAGGCTTGCCCAGGTGTCAGAACTACAAGAATTATCACGCCCAGATGATTCCTACTTTAGAAAAAAATATATATATGTATATATATTATACATATATAATATATTATATACACATATAATACACATTATATATGTACATATTATTTAACAAGATGACCACTGGTCACTGTTAGGTAGCAGCTAAGCTGGATTCAAACCCTGGCTTCACTGCTTAGGAGCTGTAGTACTAAGCCTCAGTTTTACCACCTATAAAATGGGGCCAGTATATAGCTCCCCTTGGAGTATATACTTCAAGTATATAGATCTTGTCTGGCACTTGCATGAGAGGAATTGCTCACACAGAAATACCTGTTGCTGTGGGGTGAGGCATCCTTCCTGCCCCCTCATCTTTCCAGGACGAGTCCAGCCTATCTGGTACACTACTCTATAGCAGCTGCCAGCTCGCAACATCAGGTGTCAGATGTATGACTTATTCTTCAGGGGTGGGGGCTCTCATTTCTCATCTTTAACAGGTGGCATTTCACATGGGCACCATGAGACACGACCAAGGATCAGACAGGCTGTGAAAAATGACTGTCACCCTAGCTGCATTGCCCCTGCTCCCAAACCATCCTTCATCCAATCAAGCTATTGATCTGCGGGCGCCTGTTCCTTGAGGAAGGTTATGGTAGGGTCTGCAGCATGATCCTGCAAGAAAATGCTTTCTGCACAGGAGCCCAAGGAATGACAAGCATGCAGCATCTATTGCTCCTGCACCAGTGCCAAAGCCATGGTGCTTCTGCCTGTCCCCTCGGAGACCAAGAGATGCTGGTACCAAAGACACTTTGTCTTGCCCCTCACTGGCAGTTGGCTGCTGTGAGGTCACTCAGTGGATACAGAGCAGCCCTGGAGAGAACCTAGATTTCCTCTGTCCAAGTCCAGCCACCCAACTTTCTGCCCCTCCTTTTCCCACAGAGCATCTTCCGACAGTGGATCCCCAGGAGCCCTGGTGTCAGTGAGAAGGGTAAAATCCATGGAAACTAAGGGAGAGAAATTAGGAGCAGCTGGTCAGGTGAGGTGTGTGTCAAAGCCAAGTAATGGTCTGACCAGAGTGTGACTATCCGGCTCCAGTCTGTTCCCACTCAGTTTCCTCTGCTCTCCTATCCTGTATGGGCTCCTCGTCTAGACTCTGCACATACCAACAATACCCTCTGGTCTCACTGAGGGGACATTAAAGACGTAGAAAAGAAGGAAGAAGCTGGGCAGGGGGCAGGAGGGAAGCCAACACTTTTGGAAGGAAACAACAGGAGGTTAGGGGCAGGCAGGAGATGCGTCTTGGGGATACCCCAGTTTTTTCTCAAGGACTTAAGGAACAGGGTGAACAGCAGGGCTTGAGCATGAGGATCCATACATTCAGGCTCTCACAGTACTCCAGGCAGTAGCGATGGAACCTGGGCCAGGCTGGAACAACAAGGAATCTGATTCCAATGATGAAACAGAGCTAAGGGGGAGGATGTGCACATGGAACAGATGTGGTGTAGAAGAGAGAAAAGTTCCCAGGCCTTGCAACTGTATCCTTCCAGATAAAGTTGCAACAGCCAAGATGACCAGGGCTGGGGAGGGGACCCAGGATTTTAGTGTGCAGAAGTCTAAGTGAGTTACTTATCACACACCTAGCAGAGATGTCCAATCGGCTCTGGGCTCCAGGGCAGGCCTGTTACAGGCGGACATGGTAGGATATGATGGAAGTCATGGACCCAGGAGGGGGTCCCAGGAGCCCTGACCAGCAAGACACTGAGGAGGGTGAGAGGCATGCAGGGGAGAACATGAGAACAGCCTGGCTTTCTTGCCTGCCATCCTGACTGGTGAAGCAGAGGTGACAGTGTGTGCAGAGCCCAGAGGCACAAACAAGCCTAGTGCTGAGCTTTAGGGCCTGGGAGGTGCAGGGAAGTCAGCTCTGGGATTGCTCCTCTGGGCTGAGTTTGACTTCCTGATTGTGCAGCTAAGCATGGACCTGGCTGGTGCATTTTCTGACTGCAGAGGAGCTTTCTCTCTCCCTACAGGTGATATGCCCTATCCCAGTGACTAAAACCCATGAGTCCTGGTAAGCTGCCACACCTGGGGATGGTGTGAAGGCAGAGAACACCCCTTCAGGCAAAATGCTAACTCAAGGATGGGCACAGGAAGAAAGAATATTTTAATAGCGCTTGATGATACAAATCACTCGCAGCCCGCCCCTGGTACTAGCTGCTACTTTCTCCGTTTTAATTAAATATCTGTCACTCACACATCCATGCTTGCTGCTCCCTCACAGCCATCAGGAGTCACGTTAGATGAAGGAGCCCTGAACAGGGAGCCAGGAGCCTAACCTCCCTTCCATGCTAACCCACTAACTAGCTGGAGGTGTCACCTTGGCCAAGCCTCCCCCTTCCCATGCCTCAGTTTCCCCACCTGTAGAGAGAAGGACTGAACCAAAAAGTTAATATCTCCAGTTCTTTCAACTCAGAGAGTTTCTTGCAACAACATCTTTTGATACTCTGACTCTGGTCCAAGTTCATTTCACCTGCCCTCCCCTCCCCTCCCCCCAGAACACTCATAACCATATGTTACAAGAGCAATTATCTCCCAATTTCACCTTGCAATGCATCTTAATTTAACATCCACTCCTAGGTGCCTGCTGGAGAGTCCAAGCTAAGCCTGCTGGTTTCTAATTAGGCTGCTGGTATGCTTGTTCAGTGATCCACAACAGGGCACTTCCCAGGAAGACAGTGGGAGACAGAGGAGGGAGAGGCCTGAGGTCTAGTACAAACCCTTCCACCCACAACTGTGAGGTCTGGTACACATCTCTTTGCCTCTGGTAGCCACAGCTTCCTTTTGGGGGAAAGGAAGAACTATCCACCTTTTCATGGGACTATTGAGAGTCCTAGGAAAAGAACAGACCAAAAAAAAAAAAAAAGAAAAAAGAAAGAAAATCAACAAAGTCACGAGGCAAAGGCAAACATCCTATGCACCAATGAGTTAGGCCTGAATTACCAAAAAGGGGGTGGGGCTCTGAAACTGAACAGTCTGTGTTTTCATCCTGCCTTGGCCCTTGAACAGCTCAATACACCTCAATTTCACATCCTCAGGTTGCTGTGGATACTAACTAAACT
Organism: Cricetiscus sungorus; assembly: GCA_030556225.1. NCBI lineage: Eukaryota > Metazoa > Chordata > Mammalia > Rodentia > Cricetidae > Cricetiscus > Cricetiscus sungorus. The sequence goes on along the minus strand of JANBXA010000735.1, from coordinate 5,524,246 downwards.
GACGGAAAGAACACATCTTAGTTGTAACTAGTTCATTGTAAGTTCCTAGGAAATATGAGTTAGTATTTATTGGTTGCTATGATGGACACTGTTATGGTCACTCTATTGTTAGTTAATAGTGACCAGTCAGAATAGATCTTTACTTGTCAGACAGATAAACTGAGGGACCTGCCCAAAGTCACGTAAGCATATGTTGGCTTTGAGGTCCAGCCCCTAGAGTCCTGGAGCTGAGATCAGGAGGCAGGGGGCATGGCATCCACCAGTCATGGAAGGTTATCACTGAAAAGGGAATTGTGTCTACAGAAACAAATTACAGAGCAGCTAGATCTAGAAGTGCCCATTGAAACGGCTTCCTGGGACCAAACCTACCTCAATTTGTTCTTAGGGAAGGAGAGCCTGCCCCAGCCTCTTGCAGGAAAATGTGGGGAAGCTAGACTGGCTCTCTCCATTGTTACAAAACGGTTTTGTTAGGAGGATAGGGAAAGCCAGCCCTGTTCCAGTCCCCTCCACTCCCATAAACGGACACTCCTGCCCATGGCCCCCAATTCTGTGACCCATATTAATTACCAGGTGTCAGCACCCCCAGCAACACCAATCCTGGACACAGGGTGGTGGCTGCTCTGCTCCTCTGTCTGTTGTGAGACCAGTTCAGTATCTCTAGCTGCACCTTGCTGCTCCCAAGACAATGACTGTTTTCAGTAAAACAATCTTAAAAAGAAAAAAGCCTACACACACACACACACACACACACACACACACACACACACACACACACACACAAACCACCACCACAAGCAACAGCAACAGCAGCAGCAACAGCAGGATATGGTTCCAAGACAGCCAAAATGGTGGCTTCCTGTTTCTTTGGGGATGTGCTGGGAGTGTGGCATTGGTCAGGGTGCTGGGTGGGGAAGGGGCTTCCCTTGTGTGCAGTGGTAGCAGTAAAAGAAAGCAGGCTCACAGCTCAGAGCAGGTGGGTCTCCTTCCTAGGATTACTCTCTAGCAAAGTCTCTGCTTTAAGAACTTTCTGGCTTCCTCAGGCGCGCAGCTGGGAATCCAGATTCCAGGCACCGCCCATCTGGCTGAGGCTCACTTTCCCAATCTGCTAAATGGCACTCCTCGATAGAGATCGCTAAATTTCTTTGAGAATACTTTGGGGTTTCTTGGAATCCCTGCCTGGTGAAGTCTGGATTCATAAACTGAGACGGGAGGAGTGGGGGGGGGGTGAGGGGGGATGCTGCCGGGTAAGGAGCGACCGCTCGGTCCAGGCCTCGGTCTGGTAGTGGAGCTGGGGCAGGGAGTTTTAAGAGGGGTAAACCTGGGGGCTTCCAGGCTAAACCACAGAGCTCACAGCGTCTGATGGCAGAGCGGGGTGTGTCCGGCCATAGAGTACCAGAACAGACTTTGGCGTCGGGGAAGCTTAGCGGATGCGCCCGGGGGGCCAGGCGCGGCCACCAAAGGACAAGCAAGGACCTGCTGGGACCCAGAGGACAGAGAAGAAGGACCCGAGCTCAAGGAGAGTATGACTAGGTCTCTTTGGAGGGTGTCCTTCTCTGTTTCCAAGGGACCTTCCTCGGAGGATAACGGCGGGGCGCCTAGGACAAGACACCCCAACTCTTGGGCTCCTAAGGAAGGGACCCTCTGTTCCGCAGGCTCCACTTGCAGCGCCTGCCGCCAGTGCGCGGAAGGTGGCGCGGGTTCTTACCTGCTCTGTGCATCTTCTACCGAGGAGCCCGAGGCTGGCCACTGCGTGCCTTGCGGGTCCGTCTGTGGAAGTCCCACTGCCGCCCAGTCCACCGCACCCGCGCCCGCCCCGGCCCGGCCCGCCCCGGGCGCAGCACTCCGCGGCAAGGCGAGGGGCGCTGGGCGCGGGGCTTGGGCTGGGCTGGGCGGGGCGTCCGCTCAAGCTCGGGGCTCCAGGCTCTGGCCGCGCCTCCGCCTCCTCCTCCTCCTAGATGTTTCCTCCCGCTCCCGAGAGGAAGGCTTTTTTTTTTTTTTTTCCTTCAGTGCTGTCAGAGACCGAGGGTCCCAGCGTCCCCACGCACACTTAAAGGGGCCAGGGCTATGATCAAGGAGACCTAAGGAGCTGTACAAGGCATAGGGACAGAAGCCATCTATCTCTTTATTTTCAGATTTGGATGTTCATTCAGTCTGGGCTGACCATGAAACATGATAGCCCCAAGTTCTTGTCCTCATGGAGCTCAGATTGGGCGGTAGTTAGGGACTTTAGACAAATTAAACCGACAAACACTATGGCAAAGCACCCAGCCTACGAAGAGCTGCTGCAGAACCCAAGGGGAGTGTGTGAAATGCGCATTTCCGGGCCCTCCGTGAACTCACAGGATTAAAGCAACTGCCAGGACTTTCTGAGCAAGCCTAAGTCAGAACTGCTGGTACAGAGAATGCTATCTAGCTGACCTGCACCTCTTCGAGATGGCTGGAAAGGAATATCTAGTGGCTGAAGAGGCTTGATTCACACAAAACAGGGACCTACTATCTCCTCAGTATGGCCTGTTGATGGCCACATAGATAGATGCCTCTGCCCTTAGGGAACCCTGTCTGACTGTTTCGTGCTGCTTGGGACTGAAGCTCAGAAGAGGCTCCCAGTGAGAGGGGTCAACCACAACAGAGGCAAAGGAAATGACTTGGGCAGACCTGGAGGCATGAAGAGGCATGGCATGATGGAGGAGGACCAACCAATACGTTTGTGGGCTTGGTGAAGACTAGGCCTCAGTTTTCCCAATTACACAATTAAAAACCGAATATAAATCTTCCAAATGACCTTTCCATCTCAAAGCCACCACACCAGACTCCTGAGCCTCCAGCCTTTTGGAGAGAAATACTTATGACTCTGGAATAAAAGAATTTATAGCTAGGGTCAGCGAGATGATTCAGTGGATAAAGAGCTTGCTGTGTGAGCCTGGTAACTGAAATTCAATCCCATGTAAAGGTGGAAGGATAGAGCAGATTCTAAAAGGTGTCTCCTGACCTCCACAAGTACACCATGGCTCATTTGTGCGCCCCTACTTTTTTTAAACAAAGAAAATATCTGGCTGTATTTTGTTACTAAGACAAGTTCTTGGTAGACTTGGATCCATGCATGGTGGTTAGCTGGTGACAGAGGTGAAGATGGTGGTGATGCAGGTGGTAGAGATGATATTGGAAGTGGATGACAGAGGGGTGGAAGACGTAGCCATGGTAGCACTGCAGGTAGAGAGGGTGGGAGGAATACTGGACTCCTTGGTGAAGATGGATGACTGGTCCTCAGTGAGGACCAGGCAGAATAGGTAAGTGTGCTCAGCAGGCAACAAGTGAAGAAGTTGGTGGTGGTAAAGGCAGTGAAGAAACCGGTGGTAAAGGTGGTAGAAGTTGCAGAGGTGAGGGGGTGAAATGGTCAAGATGATGGAAAGGGTAGTAATGATGGTGATGGTGTCAGGATAGACATTTTCTTATGTGTGTGTTTTTCCAGATGGTGATGGAGATATTGGAGATATTTGGTCAAGTGATGGAGTTGGTAGTGATACAGGCAGTAAGGGTTGACCATGTGGTACACAGGGGCAGAGATGGTGGGAGTAGTTAAAGTAATGGATGGCAGAGTTGGTTGGGGTGATGGAGAGGGTGTATGTGATAGAAGCGGTAGACTTGATCAGGGTGATGGAGGCACTGGGGATGATGTGAGTGATGGAGATGGTGGAGATGGAAGTAAGCAACGAGAGGGAGGTGACAGAGTTGATGGTAGAGAGGGTAAGGAGATATCTATGTTTGAAGATGTGTGAAGCTGCATGAGTGGGTAAATCTTTTCCATACTTGATGCAAAAAGAAAAAAATGTTAGCTTTTTTTAAAAAAAAAAAAAAAAAAAGTGAAGTAAAATCCCAAGCCCATAGCCTCAGCAGGACTGGGGAGGGAGGCTCCAGTGACTCTGCTGCCTCTAGTGTTGCTTTTGCTCTGGGGTTTGGGATGGGGGCAGGGAGATACCCAGATGCTTTCCTCAGCTAAGTCCAACCCAACACTGTTGGATGTGAATCTGTGAGCACAGCCCCAAGGTCAGTGGGAGAAATCTCACAGGATTCAACTTGTTCAGCTGAAGGCAGAGGGTGGTGCGGAGTGATAGGCTGTGAGGGTAAAAATTGAACTCCTTTGTTTACCCAGAAGAGAGAAAATGAAACCCAAAGTCTGTGGCCTTTGCAACCATCCTGCTCAGGGTGATGACCATATTGGCTACTGCTTGAGCCTTAACGAATGCAGTACTGCCAAGAACCCTAGTTATTGTGTCCCCATTTCACAGATGGAAACTGTCCCCCTTACATTCTAGTCAGTTCTGTTTTGTTGTTGTTGTTGCTTTGTTTTTCGAGACAGGGTTTCTCTCTGTAGACTAGGCTGTCCTAGATCTCAGAGATCCACCTGGCTCTGCCTCCTGAGTGCTAGCACTAAAGGCATGCACCACTTTACCTGGCTTCCGGTCAGTTCTTAAATCCTATCCATACATTGACTGATACTCCTGAGTTGCCTTGTTGCACAAGCCTGTCCCCAGTTCTCCAGAGGAGCTTGGCGGGGCGCCAGTGATGCCTTGAAGGCAGATGTTCACAGAGGCAGGGTGCTCAGTCTCTTCTTGCTCACTCTTTGTTCCTCTTTTCCTCCCCTCTCATGCTTCCCTCCCTTCTGAGCTTCCTCATATCGCCAAAGGAGCCATCTTTATATCTCTGAAGTATCTGAGTAGCAGCCAGGTGTGAGCTCTGAGCTGGGAGAACTGGGCACAGAAGTGCCTGGGGTGGACGACCAGTGTACCTGTCAGGCGAGAAGGCCACACAGTGGTAACTAATGCTGATGGCTCTGTGTATACCTATCCACACCCTGCATCCTTCTCCTCATGACAGCAGAAAGGGCTAACTGTAGCTCTCCCACTGTGCAGATGAGAAAACTGGAGGCAGAGAGGCCAGGCTGCAGCCAGGACACAGAGCTGGAGTGGAGCTGGGTGGAACTCTCAGGCTCATGCTTTCATTCCAGACACCTTGTCTGAAGCAGAGACAGAATCCTAGGCCAACTCTCCCTCTTGCCTTCTTGGCCTCCCATAAACATACCCAATTGCCTACCCAGCCAGGCCCTGGGGCAATCTGTGGGCATTCCATGCCCAGCAGAGCTCCAGGGTAACTGAGGTAGCAGATGCTCTCTGACATGGCACTAATGTGAACCCTACTTCACTAATGTGAAGCCCCACCCCACACAATATGTAACCTTCAGACCCCGCTGTGCCATGATGGTTCCCTGGGCTTCTGAGTCCAGCCTCCCTCACTGGTCCCTTCAAGGTCCCAGGACCCTCCTCCCCATCACTGCCCCCTGCACCCTGTCTCACACTCTTCTCCACAGAGCAAGTGTCTTCATTTTCACGTCTTTGGACATTCTGAGGCTTATAACACTCTGCACAGGACCAGGTTAATGGCAGGCTAGACCTCAAGTTCTGAAATCTGGCTGCCTAAGCCACCGCCTGCAGCCCCTACAGTGCCAACCTGCCCCAAGGCAGGGTGGGGCCACTCTCCACAGATGAATGCACCTAGGCTTTCCACACACAGAAGATTACCTGTCACCAAGCCTCCCAGACAGGCAATGGAACCCTGTGGGTGACCCCAGACCAGGTACTGAGCCTCAATTTCCCTGAGTGAAAAATCATAATAACTAATATTTTCTGAGTACTTTCTTTGTGTACTCAGTAAATACTTGGTATAGGTTGACTTGTGCAAGCCTTTCAATGACCCCCAAAGGTAGGCACTGTCAGAACCTTTACAGGAGATCTCGCAGCACAGAAGCCAAGGCACACAGCTAGCTGTAAATGGGAGAATTTGGACCCCGATTCTGACACTGGTCCTTCCCCTATCCAGTGTTCAATAAATGGCTATGGTCATGTACATGTCCAGTACATCACTGGTGCCTAACAAATGCTTACAGGCCAGAAGGAACCGAGACACACAAACGGCAATCACAACACTCCAGGAACAGAAAAGAGCACTTATTGAGCGCCCTCTGAATACTAGAATGGGCCGAGTTGGGGGTGGAGATGAAGGGCACTGTGGGAGCCCAGCAGGAGACACAGGGCCTGGCCTGGGCTCTGCTTCCTGTCCCCATTGAGAGGAGGTGACAATCAACTTCATTTCCTGCCAAGACAGGGGCCCTTCCCTGAAGGCCTCCTCTGCCTCCTAGTCCTATGGCAGGGTTACCAGAAATAAAGGGTATCTATGAAAAAGAGATTCCTCTAACTCTACAGCCTCTAATACAGTGGTTCTCCACCTGTGGGTGGGAACCCTTTTGGGATTGTCAAACGGCCCCTTCACAGGGGTCAAGTATCAGATAGCCTACATGTCAGATATTTACATTATGATTCATAACAGCAGCAAAATTGCAGGTACGAAGCAGCAATGAAAATGATTTTATGGCTGGGGGTCACCACACATTAGTAACTGCATTAAAGGGTCACAGCATTAAGAGGGTGAGAGGCACTGTACTAACGGCCATTCCTCAGGCTAGACTGCAGGCTGTGGTATCATGAGCCGTCCCAGCTCCAGAGAGGAAAAATGCAAGCCAGATGCCTGCCAGTGGGGACAGGGCTCTTTAGCAAGGCCATCCTTCCTTCTTGTGTTGCAGATGCTGGTGGGGCACTAGAAGTTTCAGCAGGGAAGGGGGTACCCCTTCACCACTTTGCTCACCTAGGCCCAGAGAGTCCCCCAGCTCCTAAAGCCACAGGCTCTGTGGTCCTGGGGCAAATCACTTTGTCTCTCTGCCCTCAGTGTTCACCTCTGTACAATGGGACAATGGCACCTTCTCCCTTCTCTGTCGGGCTCCGGATTGCTCAAGGTGTGCTCAGTGGGCTGGGACCAGCTTCTGGTACCTCGGTGGGTTGGGCTGAAAGCTGGGACTGAATGGAATTTAAGGGACTGGAGAGGAAGAAACATTAGGCTGGGCTTTAAACTCTGTGATATTTCCTAGGAGGCAGAGTGGCATGGCCACTCCAGGTAAGGACCCCAGCTGTGGAAGGCAGGTGGGCCTAGTGAGGAGTGCTGTGCCACAGCAGGAGACACATCATCTAGGCGAAGGCTGAAATAAAAGATAAGACAGTGGGTCATTCATACAGCTGGAAAGCTGACTGCCGAATGCAGTCAGCATTGAGGGGAGGGAGTGGGCTTATACTGACTTATAGCACAGTGGAAAACAATCAAGAGTCAAGAGGGAATGCTCTTGGTTGGGATTTTGCCTTACAAGTTTGTTTTGGGGAGGGAGCTTCATGGCCATGAGGTGCTGGTGTGGCAGGAAGGGGCATGCCTGGAAGTGGAGTGGCCGGGTGAGGTGGAAGCCGGGGCGCCATGGAGCTGTTAGACCTGCCCTACAGTGATAGGAGCTCAAATGCATGCTGGGAAGGCTGGGGGCTTTGATATCTTGCAAGGAAAAGAAAGGCTACCAAACAGGCTAGAGATGGGAAGGTGGTTACTTCGCTGGCGTATCCAGTGTGCTGATGAGAGGCACTGCGGCACACAGGCCTCAGCATTTGTCCAGTAGGCCCTCTACTTGATCTCCAGGGCAAGGCGGAGCTCTGGGCAGGAGGGGATTGGGGGCTGGGCAGGTCCAGCTTGGAGTTTTTATCACTGGGTGGGATTTTTTATCACTGGGTGGGATTCAAGGTCTGTGGAGGAAGTGGCCACCCCCTTCCGGCCAGGCATTTTTTTTCCTTGTGCTGGTGCTGGCCACGTTGGCTTTTTCCCCCGAGGCTCCATTTCCACACACCGCCCCTCCTGGCTGGCCAGGCGTGGGCATGACTCCACCACACACCCACAGCAGGGGCAGCCAGGCCCTAGGCTTCCTGTCCCTCTCTGGGCAGGCCTATTGGAGGAAAACAGCACTCAGGCCTTCTTCAAAACAGGAAACTGCTCTCCCTGCTTCCTGGAGGACAGGAACTGTCCCCATGGCAACTGTGGGACAAAGAGGCCACATTAACCCTTCCCAGGACAGGCCTGGCTCAGAGCTGCTTCTTACTAATGTCTCTGGGTATGGCTTCACACGGGTGCCTGGGAGTCAGCCACAGCGACCCTTCTCCAGTCTTACTGCCATTCTGAGGACAAGGCAGAGCTGGGAGCTTATACCCACGGGACAACACTAAGACAAGCTAAGGCCAGGCCACACAATAACCAATGGCCACAGGAAACAGCTATGGGGCTGACATGGGCTGCTTATTTCAAGTGCTGGCTCCTTGCTGTGTACCTGGAGCAAGAACTCAGTTTCTCTTCCTATGAGAGAGTGGCCACTTCAAGGGGTCTGCTGGGAGCACTGACACAGGCCACACATGCAGATACTGATCCCAACTGATCATAAATACTGATCCCAACTGCCTCCAGCTTTTCACTCATCCCAGTGGTAAGCACTGTGCTTGGGGAACGCCCAGGAGAGGAGTCTGTGCCCAGGACAGCTCAGAGACTTCAGAGGATGGCGGATCTCATGAAGGGGGCTGGGGTATGCCAAGACCTCATCAGCTGGGACCACATTGGGAGGGGGGACAGTAAGGATATGAACTGCCATGCAGGAAAAAGGCCTGCATCTAAGGGACAACAAGGAGCCAGGGAGAGGGGGAAATGGAGAGAGATAGGAGAGGGCTTTGGGTTGGGGGGGGGTTCTTCTGGGAGCTGTGGAAAGACCCAGGGGAGGAGCAGAAAAGGATGGATTGGAATTTGTACTAGGGCTGGGGGTGTGGCTGGGGGAGGGGAGGGAAAGGATAGGAATGATAGAGAGGGGGAAGGGAAGAGGCAGAAGAGGAGACATGAGGGAGGGAGGGAGGGAGGGAGGGAGGGAGGGAGGGAGGGAGGGAGGGAGGGAGGGAGGGAGGGAGTGGGTACAGGTACATTCAGCTCAGCATAGAATAGGGACCCTGAAAGGTGATTTTTCTTGAACTTTGCTCAGAACTCAAACCCTGGAGAAACACAAGACAAACCTTGTATTGTGGGAGTCACTGACTCTGTGACACTAACATGCCACTTACTACTCAGAGGCCCAGGCTTTTCCCTGCCTGGTCCAGCCTGCCAGAACTCATTGCCTTCCAAAGCCCTACAATTGCTATGGGAATAACAGCTGCTGCCCACCATATTCCTAGGCCCTGCACACGGCCCGTCATGTCTCCTTCCTCCCCTGCGTCCTCCCCAGACTCAGGCCATGATAGCATCCTCTTTTCCAATCCTGCGGGCCTCCTTCATGGCCAGGACCTTTGTACTTGCTCTCCCTGTCCCTTAGAAAATTATTTCCTGATTTTTCACGTAGGATGGCTCCCTTCATGTGCCAAGAGTCCAGTGCCACCTCCTACCTGATGCTTCCCCAACACCATTCCAACTCTGCCCCATCCATCACCCCATGTCTCCTCCTTTCTTGTACTCAGCCCTTTCCGAAGTACCATGTCCCTTTACTCACCTTTTCCTCAGGAGTTTGGGTTCCAAGTGCTTTCAGAGAAAGCACCAAGCCCCATAATACTAAATGGTTCTTCCTACACACACTTGTAATAACATAAATCTTCACGTTAGGCACATACAAAGAAAGGAGTGACCACACTAATTTTATTTAACAGAACAATGACAATGAACCACAATACATTTCTCATTAATTAATTAATTAATTTTACCTAGGAACTGTTCATATCTGGAACTTTCCACTTCACAGTTTTGGACTGTGGTTGACTCAGAGTGGCTGGAACTATGAGAATGAGGCTTTGGAAAGGGGTACAGCAAGATCAGGCTCTGGCCTGTGTCCCCAACGGAATGCCAGCACTAACAGGCAGGGTTGAGGCTCCCTTGCTACTGACTCTCCAGCCCAAGGCCAGAGCCTTGATTGCAGAAGTGTCCATGGTGGCATCTGGTGAAGCTGACTAAAAGGAAAGTCATACATCTGACCTCGGGCGCCTATCTGCTGAAGGAACTGGTGGCCCTTCCCTGTAGGTCATGTTCTCAAGAGGACGTGTAGGGACCAGAGAGCAACCCTCGTCACTGTGCTCTGGAAGGCAGGGACAGCTGTTGGCCACTCTGGTAATTGACTCAGAAGGAGATGGGGTGACTGGGCTCATGATTTGGTGATTTGGGTCCACAGTATGTTGGCTCTGTTGAATATTATGGCTGGAGTGTGTGCCATAGGAAAACCTACAACCTCATGGCCAGGGAGGGAAAGGGATAAAGAGCCAAGGGCACACTCTCAATGACATGAAGACTTCCTGCTAGGCCCCACCCTTAGGGGTCCCACCACCTCGAAATAAACTAAACTGGAGACTAAGTCTTCAACACATGGGCTTCTAGGCCCAAACCATAGCAAGTGTGGTCCCCAAGAACTGTGTTCACAGGGATACTATGAGACTCAGAGAAGAAAACCAGTGCCTTCCTCTGTCCTCACCCTCCCACCAAACCAGTAGGGGTGGACACGCAGAGAGGAACAGGTTGATTTGCATTATGAGGGCTGACAAGGTCACTGCCACAGTCCCCTCCCTCGAGGTGATGTAGAAATCCACACTTCCTATTTGAAGTTTTCTGGGTGTTGTGTAACATTTTCCTCAAAGGTTGGCACATTCCATTCTTCAGGAACACACCTCAAGTAGGAAGGTAAAGCACTCAAAATAGCTTCAGGGAGTCCCTGAAATTGACCAGACCCACTAGGCCCCTCCCTGCCAGAGTAAGCAATAAAAGCTGAGAATCTCTCTCAGACTGACCCAAGCTGCAAAGGAGACTCTCATACAAGCCAGACTTCAAAGACGACTCTGGAGATGAGACCAGCTGCTTGGAAGAAGCAGAAACCAGCCTGCCTGGAGATTTAGACCAACGGAGCCACCTGGAGAAAACACTCTCCAACCTGCAAGCAGTGCAGTGTGTTCTAAGTTCCCAGCTTTGTGAGCTGTCACCTGTGCTGGGGTGGGCTTTGGTGATGATACAGCTTGAGTCATTTCTGCTCCTGTAAGTGACCCCTCACCCATATTCCTGAGAATAAAATGCATTGCTTCACCAAATTGAGCTATGGTAGCATACATACTTTGTTTGTTGTGGGTTCCCTATCTGGGGTGAGTAGACATGTGTGTGCATATCCCAGGAAAAGTTTTGTCACACAACACTGGGCAGATTAAACTACAAACTCCAAGGCTAGGCCAGGCAGGAGCCTCTGGGTTGGGATTAGAGTCTTCATTCTGGGAAACAATGGGGTTCACTAAAGTCAGGGACTTAAGGGACATCTCTCAAATTTCAACTGGCCATCAAATTAAAACCCAATGGCCAATAACTGAGTAAGTGTGTAGTTGTGCCTAGAGGTAGGATCTAAGCACACCCTCCATGCTCAGTTGAGAGCCAGGACAGCAGGATGTCTAACAACTTGTTATGGCCACCAGGGCAGAATCCTCCCAAGGACAGGGAACTTAGGTCTTCACAGGGCCAACTGTTTGCTTGAAGACTGGGTTTGCAGGAGTCAGGTAGCAATGTCACCTTCCCCGGTGCACCAGGAAGTGGTGGCTCAAAAGGGAGCACTTTGAAGAGCCAGTGGACAGCTCAGATTTATGTACACATTTGAGAAACTGTGAGCTTTCTCTGTTGGACAGGGCCAATGGTGAGAACAGCTCTAGAGAAACTTTGTTCATTAGCTTAGAAAGCCTGTGTGTGTGTGTGTGTGTGTGTGTGTGTGAGAGAGAGAGAGAGAGAGAGAGAGAGAGAGAGAGAGAGAGAGAGAGAGAGAGAGAGAGAGAGAGAGAGAGAGAGAGAGATCATGTGTATATACATGGAGGACAGCAGAGGCAAATATAACCCATGTCATGAGGGCTGTGCCTTCCCTTTCACAAAGCACACACTTAGAGAAATGAACTGGGCCCCATCTGGAGATATCATTAAAACTCCAGGCACGGGTCCAGTCATCACCTTGTGTCTGTAGAAACTCTGCCTGAGGAGAGTGGGGAGGGAACTTTCTTCATGGATCCCACCAGGATCTGTGTTCAGAAACCCACTGAAAAATCACAGAGTGGGAGCTTCAGACAGCGCTGGGATAGTTTGGGGCACTGGGTTCTGAGCCACAGTTCCACCACGCACCAGCCAGAGTTCCAGGTCAGTCTTTTCCTTTTGGGGACCCTCTCATCTGTAGAGGCATTTCTAGACCTACGGCACATGCACTAGGAAGAAGGAAAGATAATGACCCCACTGCCATTAGGAACAGAGCTCCACAGGTGGTGAGTTAGGATCTGACCTTTATCAAGCTGAAAAGTCTTAGCCACATGCTGCTCTTTCTAACTTGCTCGTGTGTGTGTGTGTGTGTGTGTGTGTGTGTGTGTGTGTGTGTGTGTGTGTGTGGGCATGTGCACAGGTGTGGGTGGATATAGATGGTAAACAAAACAGCATGTTTGTCCTTAACTCTGTGAGGTGTACAGGAGAATTTGCAATTAGGTAAACTCAGGCTCTAGAACTGCAGTTCTCAGCCTGTGGGTCGAGACCCCTTTGGGTTGCATATCAGATATCCTATATATCAGATGTTTACATCACAATTCTTAACAGCCAAATTACAGTTATGAAATAGGAATGAAATAATGTTATGGCTGGGAATCACCACATCATGGGGAACTGTATTAAAAGGATGCATCAGGGAGGTTCCAGAAGTTACCTGCCTCACCCAGTATCTCCCCAAGCCCAGATTCCTGCCTCCTTCCCCCTACCTCGAACACTTACCCCCAACTCCAGCCTTTGTTTTCCTGCTCCCAGAAAGAAGGTTTTGTTTACTATGACTGAGGTTTGTTTTATTTTGTTTCCCAATAATTGATTCCCACTGTTTGACAGGCATCCTGCTGAAGGAAAACATGTTTTGCTCACTCAGCCTTCAACTTCCTTATGGTGCCACAGTGGTAAGAGCCACTTCTCCCGAGGAAAGCGTGGGGTGACTTTTCCCTTGGTTATTTTATTTTTTTCCATTGCACCGTGGGGAGACAACAAAACATGTTTTTTTTTTTTTTTTTTTCCAAAGGAAATCGGAGTTTAACGTTGAGGACTTGTTGCCTCAACTTCATTTTCCTTCTGTGATGGTCTCAAATGGAGGTGATCACCTGACTGGATTTAGAATCACCATGGAAACACACCTCTGGGTGTGTATGAGAATATTTCCAGAAAGGTCTAACTAGGAGGCAAGACCCATCCTGAATGTGGAGGGCGGCATGCCATGAGCTAGGAGTGAGCCTTCAGCACCCTGTTTCTGACTATGGTTGGTACTATGTTGCCAGTTGCCTCATACTCTTGCTACCTTAAACTGAGAGCCAAAATAAACCCACCCTTTTAACTTTGGGGGGGTATTTTGTTGCAATAGTAAGAAAAAGTGACTAACACCTTGAATTAACACCAAAATAAAGGGATGGCCTTTTTTTCACTAAAAGGACAAAACCCAAGTTGTGATCACCTGAAGCCACTGATACCAAAGAATTCATGTAGCTTTGTTGAGGGTCTGTGCATTCTCCAAGCAGCTTCACTGTCCCCATTTCTCATGAGTGTTGGGAACTGGCTGAGTGTATGCACAGCCAGTGTTCTGAGCATGAGGAGTACTGCTGAGAAGTCACTGAAACAGAAACAGGTATAGGGTGTGCAGTTGTCCTCCAGAACCCTTCGTCCCCTGGGAACGTCCTGTTTTCCTGCATCATCCACTCTAACATCATTGTTGCATTGTAGAGTTTTGTTGTCATCCACCTGCTGACATTCCATAAATTGGCCTAATTCTGGACTTTCTACTCCTTTTTTGAATCTATTTATCTCCTTTTGCACCAAGATCTCCCCATCTTAATTATTAAGCTTTCCTATTTGACTTAGTGATTCCCTATTATTGACTACTTACATTGTTTCCAGTGTTTTATTGTTACAAGTTACATCATTCTAAGTCATGGTAATTAAAAAAGCAATTCTAGTCCAGATAGACTGTGCCAAGTTGTAAATGCTTTATATAGATCAGCTCACTTCATCTTCACAGCAACCCTTTGAGGGACACAGCTGCCACATGGAAACTCAAGGCACAAAAGGGCTGAGTTACTTGTATAGGCTCACACACTTCTACATGGTAAGGAGAGGTTGTGTAGGCCAGACTGGCAGTTGCACTTTGGTTTACCCATCTCACAGCAGACAAGGTGCTTAGGGGAGACAGCATTGAGGAAGAGCAGAACAGAGTGTCTCTCAGACTTAAATAGCTCAGTTGCTGTGGGGCTAATGGACCCTGGGCCCCACTCCTGCTCACTCTGTGACTTTAGGCAACTCTTAATTCCTCTTTATACCAGTGTCCTAATCTATAAAAGGGGATGATAGATCTTCTGGATTGAGTCACTGGGGCTTCTGGACCAAGACAGAAGAGCCTTAGGGCTCCTCCTCAAGTGCTCTGTAGACATTGTGTGCTTTTTTTCTCTCTCTTTTGTGATGGAGGGAACTTCTCAGATAAAAAAACCAAGAAAGCCTGGAGCTATCTAGTAGGATCACCTGGAACTCATCAATTGACACTTAAATTGACAGTTAAAGCTGAGCTCAGAATGCCTTCTTCACATGGTGTCCCATTTCCCTCATTTGGGGGAAGTCCCATTTTTCTACCTCAGGGAGCTCTCCTGACCCACAGGCTTGAGTCAGCATCTACAACTTGACTGCAGTAGGACAAGGATACTAGCTAGTCTTGGCTCTACTGATAGAACCTATACAAAGACAGACCAAGGCCTTCAGGATGGATGCATGGATGGCTGTTTCCTAGTGTGATAAAGCATCATGACTGTCAGGACTGGAGGATTCCTGGAATGTATACTTCTGACAGGAATGTTCCAGGTAAAGAGATGGAGTTGTTTGATTTATTTAGCCCTTGATGTTAACCATTTGGCTGAACCTCTGTGGGTTAGGTCCTGGTCTCTAGGAACAGAACCAAAGCCAGAAATTCAGATTCACATGAGCAATTGCCCTCACTGGAAAGAAGGGAAGCAGGAAGGCAGAAGGAAGCTAAGGCCCCATAGGAACCTGTCTCCCCCAGGCCCCTAGAAACTCTAGGGCATATGGACGCACAGAGTGCACCCCTGGAGAAGGGGGCATAACTTCAGCAAGGTGTCTGCTGATCAGGAAATTCTCACAGCTATTAGTGAACATTCCCAACAGGGAATGGGGACAGATGTACTTTACAATATACTTTGCATGTCACAAAACCCATCAAAGGAGGTTCGGATGACTGCTTCCCACTCAGCGTCTCTGCACTGCACTGAGAATAAAACTCCAAGTCCCACAGATATCAACCCAGGACAATCTTGCACCTGGCTTCTTTCCATTCCGCCCCCTCACTCGTGCCTCTGGAGCACTCTGGGCTCTTTCCTACCATTACACTGCATATACCACCTCTACCTGTTTGTTCTTCCCGCCTGGGCTCCCCGTGCCCGGATCTTTCCATGGCTGCATCTTCCCTGTCACTCAAGTCTCCGCTCAAATGCCATCTCCTTTGAGAGGACACTCCCAGTGACCCCCAGTGACACTGCGGAGTGGGGGGGGGGTTCATCACACTCCACTCTGCCTGAAAGGGTATTGCTGGCTTATTTTCACCAGTTGTTTTGTGTCTGCCTTCATTTTTACTGGATCCTAGGAACAAAAAATACATGGCACACAGTTGGCACCCAGTACATACATGTTGACTGACAGGATGCATCTTCATTATATAGATGGCAAACTGATTCTCAGAGAAGTCACATGACTGCCACACCTGGTCATCAGCTGATGAGTGACAGAGTCAGGCTGCTTAGACCTTGATCCTCTGAACAGCCCTGGCTGATGAAGGAGGTGCTTGATGGTGCCAATCAAGACTGCCCAGCTACTGGTCCAGGGTCTGCAGAGAGGTGGGGAGGGGCAAGTGTCAGGGTCAGGGATTAGAAACACTTTCTGGCTGCCCCTTGGAGGTTATCTGAGTCATCTCTATTTCCTAGAGAATCTGGGGGCAGCTAGCCCCTTTGCCTGAATCCCTGCCCTTCATCAGAATGCACCGGCCAGCTATGGGGTGGGAGGGCGGGTGCTGTCTGCTGAGTGATCAATGTTAATAATAAACATTTAGAGTTAATAAGCTTGGGTTAACTTCGCTCGCTTGGGTGACTAATGGGCTTCCTGGAGCCCATAACTCACACTGTCTGGCCACATCTCCCTTCCCTCCCTGGCTTTGGGAGCCCCAGCCTGCTGTGAGATGTCACAGGAACAGCAGGGAGCCTGCTAGACTGAAGCCTTATTTATGGCAGTGAGTGAGGCACTTTGAGGCAGTAATAAGCGCTTCTCTGGCTGGTGCTTGGTTCCAGGAAAAGGAGACAATGCAGTGGGGGATACTAGCAGGAGGAACTTGTGTGAATTCTGCTCCTATCCTACATCTTCTCACCTGTCACCAGAGCTTTCCAAGAATCAGAACTCGTAATGAATTAAAAGGGGGAGGGAGAAAAAACACTGGACACATGCCAAAGGTTGGTCACTTCTGTTTGCAAATGCGAAAGATGTTGAAAGAAACAAGAAAGTGCCCATAAAAGAGCTCCAAGAAGGTCCTTGTTCCTTGTCCTTAAAGGGTAGTTCCAGGACCAGAAACATGGCATAGCTAGGACTTGTCAGAACAGCAGACACTCAAGCTGCCCACATTTGCCAGGCCAGTGTCTGCATGTTAATAAATTCTAATTGACTCCTGTATACATTTCAAAGGTCTGGGAAGTGCTAACCCAGAATGTCCATAGCCAGTCAGTAACTTGAGCATTCCTCTCATTGCTTTCCCAGAGCAGACATCACTAATCAATCATGGTACTCTTAACAGTAAAGCCTAGAAATGGCTTTAGAATTATTTTTTTTTTCTTGTAACCCCACCAGCTTTCAGAGCTGGCATGCCAAGTATTAACTGACTGCTGCCCTGGATTAGAAAATCCAGTCCAGACCCTCTGCTGTGTTTCTGGAACTGATTCTGTTCACAGAACAGGTATGATGAGGCATACGAAATGAAACTACGGGAACTGTGGAAGGGAAACCATGTGATTCCTGTTAGTGAGAGGGCCACTGAGCTCTTGAGCATCTGTTGGGAAGAAGGGGGTAAAGCTGCCTCCCTCCTCCCACTGGGGAGGGAGAAGATGTTCTTCCACCAAGTCTTACAACAGCATCACAAGATAGTGTGACAGACAAATCACCATAGGAACAGCTCAAAATGACTTTCAGGGCTCAGTGGATAAGGTACTTGCTGCCCAAGCACAAGGACCAGTGCTCAGATTCCCCAGAGTGCACATAAATGACCGGTGTGAATGTCAGCCATCCCATAATCCCAGCTCTTAGGAGGTGTTCCAGGGTAAGCCAGTTACTTGCTAGACTAGCCAAATTCAGCAAGCTTTGAGTTTGATGAAAGACTCTGCCTCAGTAGACAGTGACTGAGAAAGACACCCCATCTCAGTCTTTGGCTTCCACATACACTCATGCATACATACATGCACAATTACACATGCCTGCACCCACATACACATGCCGAGAGAAAGAGACGTTCAAGAGTACTTTCTGCAGAAACTGCTAGAGCTCTAGAATGCTCTAGAAACTTGTTCAAGTCTATCAGTGTTGATGTGACAGTGACTGTTCTGTCGCCATCACTCTACCATCCATGTTTACTCGATCCACCATTGCCCCACCCATCCACATTTGCATTCCCTTTCAGTCGCCAAAGCTTCTTGTACACAGCACCTTCTGCGCCAGTAGATGACTTTGCAGAATCACATCTCCAAAATGGAATTGCAGGATTAAAGGGCACACAACATTTTAAACTTTAATACAGATGGCTGTCCCCAAAGATTGTGTAGATCACACTCCGACAGCAGTGTCAATACTGCTTATTGTCCCACTCCTTGCCAATACTGGATGTCATCAATATTTCATATTTTCTCCAATCTGATGTGAGAAAAATGGCATTCTATTGTTCTTTTAATTTGCATTTCCATGACTGCCTGGAAGGCCCAGTTCTTTCACTTATTAGCCATTTGCGTTTCTGTGCCAATGAGTGCCCTAATCATATTCTTTGACCATGTGCCCTTTATTTTCGTTTTGCATTTTATTACCAATTTCTCTCTGTGGGTTGAAAATATTTACTCATTTTCTTATGTGAGGTCTCCTTCTGTGTCAAAAAGACATCTGCCAGCATTGTGAATGGAATGCCACAGGAAGAAGCCATAGGAACAAATGCAGATTCTAGTTCATGGGTCTGTGGACTCACACTGTCCTAGATGAAGGAGATGGAGTGGTTGGTCAACACGGCTAACCATTTATGACATCAGGTAGGTGAGTTTAGGGGACTATGGCATGCAGTTGCTAAGACAGATAAAAGGGACCTGTGCATTCCATCAGATGAAGGCTTTAAAGTGGTTGGTTTACCTGCCTCTGGGAAAGAGGTCAGCTCAGGGCCCCTGGAGAGGGGTAGTAGGGGTGCTCTTAAAGAGTTTGGTTCTGCTTAGCCTGGAACAGAAGACGCCAGGACACTGGAGCAGATGGGACTATGAGGGGTCAGCACAGGGTCTGTAATACAAGGCAGGAGGGCAGGTTCCAATGAGAGGGAGGAGGGAACATTCTCCTGACCATTTGCACCCAAACACTCTTAACCTACTCTCTATCTTCTCATAGTGCCCTCCATTTCCAACATGCTGTGCATGTTATTTATTTTGCACACATGTCCCTCAATGTCAGCTTCATTAGGACAGCCTTTGTCTGCTCTGTTCATGCTATATCTTCTCCATAAACACTGTTACCTTTCCCATCTGCTCTAGAGAACCTGGGCTGGTTGCATAATAGAAAGCACCCCCGAGAAGAGGTGGGTAAGCAGAACATGCCTGGCCTTGTTTCAGACTTTCTTAGCAGAGCACCCCAGTTTTACCTGAGGTTCTCCCATCAGGGTGAGGTCTGCAACACATACCCGTGGGGCTCTGGGGCTGCAATCTAGAGTACTGGAACTCCCCAGCTGGGTCAGCTCCTGTTTATGCCCAGGCTGGTCTTGCACCCTGCCCTCCTCTGGTCAGCCCCAGTCTAACTTACTTCAGCTCTCCTTACACCAGAAGGTACCCGTGTTTTGGAAAATCAATCGACATCACACTAGACTGAAAATATCTCAAAATATTGCTTGCAACTTCCTCTTGTTCCAGCAGGCCCCCACCCAGGAGGAGTGTAGCAGCTTTTCGCTGGCTGTTGATTTTCTAGAAAGGCTCTTCTGTCCCTGGATACAGGGACTTTCCAGTATTTGTCTTCCCCTAGAGTTTTTCTTTCTTCGTCTTTTTTTTTTCTTTCTTGCCATTGGCTGCCCACATTGTGTTGTCCTGACACCACCAGCAGTGTTGAGCCTGCCGTCTTGGACTGGCCACTAGGCTCAGAGCAGCATGGTTGGCTCCTTGGGCTTGGGAACAATGCCTCCATAATTCATTGAGCACTCCCCTTGGATGACTTTTTCCTGTTGCTGATTGTCTTCGAGTTCCAGGCCTGCACAAACTGCTTTTTCCTGCAGCTAAATTTAAAAGGGCCAGACCCTGGAAACAGTGTAGCAGATTGGCCTCACTGCAAGGGCAAAGGCGGTGTGATGGCTATTCTTGGCTGTCAGTTTCACTACATCTGAAATGTAACAACCAACTGGCATTTTCTTGATCCAATCTTTTGAGGTTGAAGATACACCTAAGTCTGGGTCACACTTCTGGTGTAAAGGACCCTGAAGACAGAAGCACTTAATCTTTGCCTGCTCACCCTCACTCTCTCTGGAAAATTCATCTCTTCACTGGTATCAGAGCCTACTTCTTAGAGATTACAGCATATACTGAAGATTAGTTGAGATACCCAACTTCATAGGCTGAGAAATTATGGCTTTATTGAGATTTCTATCAGGAGACAGCCATTGTTGGAATAGTTGGACCATAACTTGTTTCTTTAGAGAACCTAAACTAATATAGGTTTTGGTTTCAGAAGCGGTCAAGGGCAACAGAAGTATAACTCGTAGTTACCAAAGCCTCTCCAGGTACTGAAGCCTTCTAGAAGCTCGGAGAGTGCTGAAAACCCAAGGTGTGAGCTATTTTACCAACTTAAGGAGACAAATGCATGTGATTATCCTGATTTGTCAATTGTGAGAAGGTACAGATTTGGTGACTGTATATAAAACTTTTGAGAATTTGTGGAGAAATAAGGCAGAAAAATGCTGAGACTGGATATGACAAAGGAAAAGAATGAGCTGCATCATAAAATTACCTAGTTTCTAGCATTTCAGAATATGGCAAAGAACAACAATGTACTCAGTAATAAAATTGAGTGGCTCTGGATTTGTATGAGCAATCTAAAGGTTTCTAAGAATGCCCTGTAAAACAAAAAAATCTGCATTCCAGTAGTAATAGAATTCAAGTTGTAGAAAAAATCAAACTGAAGCCTTCAGTATAAGATGAATGAGTTGGCTGAATTATAATGAAAATTCTCATTCTAGTCTTGGAGAATATAAGCATTAATTGGTAAAGAATGGGATACTATGACCATAATGGAGATTGTGGAAGGACCCTAGGGTCACTGAGAACTTTGAACCCTCAGATTCTCAAGGGTTTATCTCACCTGAGGAAGAAATCTCTCTACCTTTAGCAGAAAATGTACCCATACCCCCAACACCTGAAATATCACGTTTCCCTCCTTTGCCTGAGGAAATTAATCCTTCAGTGTCTGCTAAACCAGCAGTGACTTCTGAGGTGAGAAGGTCCACCTTAAATCCGATCTTCTGAGGTGGGAAGTTCCACCTTAAATCTGGATCTTCTGTGGTGGAAGGCCCACCTTAACTCTGGACCTCACTTTCTGATGGTAGCCTATGTAAAAGGACATGAAAGAAGGAAGCAGTTGGTCTTTGCTTGCTTGTCCTCACTCTGTCAAGTTCATTCCTTCACTAGTATTTGAGCCAGTTTCGTCTGGGTCCCAGTATATACTAAGGATCAACTGAGACATCTGGCATCACTAGATTCTTGAACTTCCTATTGGGAGACATCCATTGTTGGAATAGTTGAACCAAAACCTGTAAACTACTCTAACAAGTCCTGTATGTAATAATAAATATATTCTATCAGTTTTTCTGTCTCTAGAGACTCTTTACTAATAAAGTAGAGAGGCCAGAGCCAACATATCCCACAGCCCTAAAGCATACAGCTGGCTGTGGCACTGGTAAGGCTGATTCAGAGGCCTTCAGGCCACAGCCACAAAACTTGGGACCCAGAAGCAGAGGACAGGCAGCTATCCACTCACTAGCTGAACTGAGACCACTGACATATGTCTCACCAAATGAGGGTCTTGCTAGTCCCTATGTTACATGCCCCTTGATAGGGGGCAGATAGGGTGATGCACCGAGAGCTGGGGGATGCTCAAAGCCAAGCACACAAGGCAAACACTGTCACTGTGCCTGGGAGGGGAGTAAGTACCCATTTTCAATCCAGGTGTACTGAAAAGACAGTTCTTGTCACCACCATAACTCCAGGAATACAAGGTCACTGGAGGCTAGATAGGGCACAAAGCCACACTGTTAAACCCCAGCCCAACAATGCTGCCTTCAAAAGGCTCTCCCTTGGCTAAGAGGGGAGATGGCATAGGTCAAAGTGAGGTTCCAGGAAGAGTAGTTAGTACCCACAGAGTAAGACTATGTTTGATGTGACTGGGGGTGGGGGGGGGAGAGCATGAAGAAAGATCTCTTCTCTAGGCCTATGTATTTCAACTCAAAGTAAGTGCTTCCATCTGGACAGCTGGAAACATCTGTCCACCATAGCAGTAAGGTGTGAATTCTCCATCCTTGGAGAGTCCCCTCCTAACAAGCCCCCAGGTTAGCATGGGTACCAGCCCTAGATCTTGGGCTGAGGAGCTCTAGGACCTAGGCTTCACCTGGCTCTTACAGGTATAACTATTTCTGACACTCCAGTGCCTCTCTTCTCCAGCAAATGCCTTGGATATAGAGGTCCTTTCCCCTTTCCCCTGCTCCACCTCTTTTGCCTGTAGATGCAACAGGTTGGATTGGGACACATAGACTAGCATGGTCTCCATGGGGGAGCAGGGGGACTCTCTTACAAATGCACAAAAGCCCTAGCTCCTGGCATCCCATGATCCTCAGGACTCTTGAACCTTCTCTAGAAACTGGGAGGTTCCTGCCATCTTTTTCGTCCCACACAGGTGATTGGTTAAGAAATCTTAGCTTGATCTCTAAAACACATTCATACTTTCCCTGCCTCCATTTTGTGGCAGACACTGTTCTTGCTAGCAGCCACAGGGACCCTGTCCAAACTACACTGGCTGTGGCCTTACCTTGCTCAGCACCTCTGTGGCTCCTCATCCCTGGAGTAAGAATCCAAGTCCTTCCAGGACCCCAACTCCCTCCCTCAAGGCTGTTGCTCTTTTATGACTCACCTTTCCCCTCAGTGCCCCTTACCTCTTTGTCCTAGTCCCCTGAGACCTGGCAAATACTTGATTCAGTCATTGCTGCAAGCACATATCTGCCCCAGACCTTTGCTTAGGCTTTCCTTCCAGACATCTACATGACTCATTTCTTACTTCATTCAGGGATTTGTTCAAAAGACACCTCTTCAGTCAGGTTCTCCCTTCATCGTCCCATAGCCCTTGTCAATACTGAATACACCATGCATTATACTGACTGGATCTGGTGTCTCTTCCCCCACAAATGGGGGTGCTTCCTGTCTGGTTCATTGCTATGGTTGGATAGGAGCCAAACATTTGAGTCCATACATATGAAAATGTTGCATTTCAATGGGAAGAACTAGCTGCCACTTAAGCTTGGCATTGCCCTACTCACAGCACCATTGGTGGCTTTAGGGGTCATAGTAGAGCCTGGCACTCTCTTGTTATCTCCTGTAGAAGTTACTTTCTCAAATATGTGATATATACATACAGACAGACAACAAAAAAATTCCAAATACCTGAAAAAAAAGCAAATTCAAGGAGGAATGTCTATCTATCTTGACAGGGAAGTCATGAAACCCCTGTTCTCAGCAAGAACATGGAAACAGTTTGCTAGTGTGTACACTGTAGGGGAGGGGAAGCATGATGAATGCTAGTGTGCACTTTCTCCTTTACATGTAGTCTGAGACCTCAGCACAAGCAATGGTGTCACTCATATTTAGGGTGGGTCTTCTCAATTATACTAACATAAATACCCCCTCTAATAGAAATGCCCAGAAATTTGTTTCCATGATCATTTGAAATCCCATCAAGCTGATGATTGTGAGTAATCATCTTATATCTTATTCCTCTTTTCTCTGTTCTCTTTCCTCATTCCTTGTTTAATCTAGATCCCAAATGCAAGCTGTGCAATCAAAAGACTTGAGTTGCACTGCTTTCTATCTAGTGGCTCTGTCAGTTTGCATTCCCAGCAGCCATGAGAAAGGCTGCTGATGGTGGCTTTAGGCAAACAACTTAACATCTTGGTATCTCAATTTCTGCTTCTGACAAATGACAGAAGAACACAGCTTGGAGACACGCCCCCCCCAGACTTCAAGACATACTGTATCACAGCTAACACCAAGTCTCAATGGCCATGAAGGACAAGCAAACAGATCAATGAAACATGACAGCAAACCCATAGCTGAACCCACACAAATGCTTGTCAGCCATCCATTCACAAATAAGCAAAGGTACCATGATGGAGAAAGTAAGAAAGCAATGTTGGGCAGGCAAGTACCAAACATTGAATCTGCCTAGGTCTTAAGCTTCTCACAAAGGCTAACTCAGGATGGGTCTTAGGCTGAAGCATAAAAGGCAAAACTACACAACTACAGAGAAAATCTAAATAGCATTGATCAAGACAATGATGTTTTAGCTACAACAACAAAGATGTGGCCTATGAAAGAAAGAGTTGCTAAGCTGGACTTAACTAAACTTAAACTTTTCTGCTTTGCAAAATTCAATGCCAAGAAAATGAAAAGACAGGTCACAGATTATAAGAAAACATTTGCAGAAGCCATATCCAATAAAGGACTGTTGTCCAAGGGCTGAGGCTAAAGCTCACTCTGAGTACTTGCCTAGTATGCACAAGGTTCCGCTTGGGGGAAGAGGGAGTTATGTATAAATATAAATGATATAAATACAAATAATATAAATACTGCTGAAGAGAAAATAACTTTATTAACAATATAGACCAAACACCTTACTGGCTTATTCCTCATGGATTGTTCATCTTACTTTCCTATATCACCCAGAACTACCTTCCCAGGGGTGGTACCACTGGCAATAAACTAGACGCCCCCAACATTAATCATTTGAAATAAAGCATCTGATGTCTCATGCACCGATGGCTGGGGCGAGGGGGTAGTCTGTGTCTCAGAGACTGTGTCCCAGATATTATATTCGGGTTGGCTGAAATAAAGCCTGCCCCTCCTACATGCAAGGTGCCATTTCCCATTCCAGTCTTCTTCTTCAAAATGTGGATCACATCCTCCAAATGGATTCTTCAACTCATTAGTAGGCCATAATCTGCAGCTGGAAGCCCCCTGCCCAGATCTACAGGATAAGCTAGGAGCCAGGGCACCTGGCCTGTGGATTCCCAACCGCTGTTCTGCACCCCAGGAGACTACTCTCAGCTCTCCTTTTCCTATTTTCTTCCCTTCAAACTGGACCAGCAGCGAGTACAACCCAATCTCTTTCCTACATATGAACTGACAGCTTCAGGGCTTTCTTTGAGCTGGGGAGCTGAAGGATCTGAGAGGGGGGTTACCTACTCTCCCTGGTGGAGGTCATTAAGATGCAGCAGGCAGAGGAGACTCAGCTAGGCTGAGCTTTCATTTCCAAAGGTTGGGCCGGGAGATTGAACAGATAGGGGGATGCTATGTCGCTCAAGGCTAACACTATTTTTGTTTGTCTAGCAGCCAAGCTCCTTAACCCTTGCTGATGCTGGTGCCCAGGAGACAAACCATATATAGGTGGGCCTGCTGATGTGGAAACTGGTGATGGGGGGTATGTGCTTAATAATTATAAATAATTTGTTCTCATATATATCTTCCAAGCCCAAGCTAAAGGCTTTCTCTGCATTGTATCTGATCTAGTCCAGCTCCTTGGAAGGTTATGATCCTGGAACATCATATTTTATGGATGAAGACCTGGAAACCCAGAAGCCAAAAGTGTCTTGGCCAGTCTCGGCATGGCTGGGAGGGAGAGTGCAGGGAGTGGGTTTACTTTATGAAAGAGATACTCAAGGGTCTTGGGTGAGAAACATCAGAGACCTCAGCATGCAGAAGCCTTGGATTCATGGTGTCTCTTGATGGCCTTGGGTAGACATGTTGAGTTTCTGGTTGAACAACCTCTTCCTCTCAGCTTCACTTCACTCTGGGATCAAAGCATTGGTGGATGCCATTCTGCTTAGGACTCCACATCACTGGTCCTGCATCTTGATATTAGGTCTTTTGTGGTAAGAAAGTGGCGTATATACGTTTATCTAGTTATGCAATGATTCTGATGTTTACCCACTGATTCTGTTGGCTTTCTAGGCAGATAACAGAATCACCTACAACAGCTCAGTTTGATGCTTTCCTCTCATGCTCTATCCCGTGTTTTCTTAGTATAGAGGGCTCAAGTCTCCAGGGCATTTTTTTTTCAGTGGTGGTAGCTTTGTCATCTATCTAACCTTATTAGCAATGTATTTAAAGAATCATAATGAAGTAAATGTTTGCTGAAGGTTTTTCTCACCAACTTTTTGAAGTTATGATGTTGATATTTTGTTTTTGGCTTGCCATGATTGCATTTGCTGTATTTCTTTACCAGTGCAGTTAGTTAGCATTTAGTTTCTCTTCTGTAGTCTATTTTATGGGGACCGATGATGACTAGTACTTGATGTTGGACCAACTTTGTATCGCTAGGACAAACCTTGGACATACTTCATTATTTTAAAATTTCCTAGCTGATTCTAAAATGGTTCTAAATATTTCTGCTACTTTATGTTTATGTAAAGTGGCATTTTTAGCACTGATGATTATAAAATCAGAGAAAGCTATCAACTGTGCAAAGTGGCAAGATGCTCTAACTTTTACAGCATTGAACATTCAGGCAAGATTTAATTCCTTATGAAAATACACAAGCACATTCATCCTTAATAAATGGAAAATCATATGTATGTCAAAGAATTGTTTAAAATAAATGTCTTTATTATTATCAGTAAATGTTTGATTTGCATACCTGTTTTACATACCTCTATGCCCAAGGTTATATAAAAATTTCTTGGTCCTAAGGCTGGGGGAAGGTGGGGGATGGGGCTGGGGAGTTTAAGAAACCCTGTGCTAATCAGCAGAATGTACAGCACAGACATCTAGCTTCTTGCTTTGTAAGAACCATTATGGAGGAAGCCTACCTGTCTCTCTCCTGACATTTCCTTAGAGAAGGACTTTTCTCTTCTCCTCCTCCAGGAGTATTCTTAAGGTGTTGCCCTAAACACTCACTGCCTGTTCTGCCAGTGGGAGGCAGCCCTCCAGGGGGATGAGTGCCCTGCAGAGGGCTAGGTCCCTCCCTGCCTCTGCTCCTGGCACACACAGCACTGCTTAGCATATTCCCCAGAGCACAGCTGAGCACATGAACTAAATGTCAGAGAGGCACAGGTCAGAGGCTCCATCTCAGACTCTAGCCTGAGCAGAGGCCTTGGTTCTGATTTTCACCATGTTGGGGGTGGGTGCCTATCTGCAAAAATAAAACAGAACTTTGGTCCCTTGCCTTCTTGCTCTTATCTGTCTATGTGCTTGGAGGGGAAGGATGGAGGATGCCTAGAGCCCTAAGCCCCCTAACAAATACTAAGGCCTGAAAATATCAACATATACAGCTTAAGAACAGGTCAGTCAACGTCAAATACACTTCTAGGGGGAAGAAACATATAACTCAAAAAATGTATTTGGAAGCTACTAAACAGTGAAAAACAAACAAACAAACAAAAAATTAAGCCTTGAAAAATTCAGATTGAAAAAGCATGTGTTACTGAAGAAGCAGAAATGGTTATCTGTGAAATACATCACCAAATGCTGCCTAGAGTTTGGTGGCCTGGATTCTATTCTAGATGCAAAGCCAAGGCAGACCCTCCACAATCATTGCTATGGGGACACAGCTCTCACCAACTACATAGTGGTGAGAGTTCTTAGAGGTAAGGGACAAGGCAGCACCCCAGAAGACAGTTGCCTAGGGCCCCTGGATGTTGGTAAGGATCCAACAGGCCCACACATTCAGAAAAGGGAGAATCCAGTCTAGCCATGTGTTCCCCCTTGCTGAGCTAAATAGTGATGAGAACCCATAAAGTATCTGCTGGACTCTGGCCTTCAGCCCACTCATCCTCTTCATCTTTATCTCTCACTTCCTTTGTCTATCCCTCCTGCCCCTCCATCTTCCTCATTCCTTCCTGCTTTCTCATCTTGTTCTACCACTCCCTCAATCTCTTCTCCCTTTCTGTATCCCTTGCCCTTCTCATATTCTTTCTACCAGAAGTCTTTCCCACTTCACAGAGGTTGAAAGACACAGTCCAGACCCCTCTGAGGTTGAATGGTTGAGTAGGCAGCCCCTTGGCCATGAGACATTTGTTCACCAGAATGTTATATCCAGGCTTACTCCTGGCCACTGAGGAAGCTCTAAGTTGGGGGTGACAAGTTTCCAAGAACCTGGCCTGAAACTAGCTGTGGGGATCTTCTGGGCCTATCCCACCCACCACCGTCTCACCCAGATGCTGGAGGCAGGCGTGTTTATTGAAGGGTGGCGGGAGACCAGGAGGTAGGGCTGGGGTGGGGAGGGCATCTCTGGCTCTTCCAGCATCACTTCTTAGATGCTGACTTCTTCCCGCCACCTGTCTTCTTACTGTTCCTCCTGTTCTTGAGTAAAGGCTGCAGTGCCACTTCAAGCTGGTTCAACCTAAATATGCAACGGAGAGAAGCAGGCCCTGGGAAGCAAGCAAGCAAGCAAGCAGGGAGCTTGGCCCAGCTGTGAGGGCATGGCCCTGGAGGAAAAGGGACAGGAGACAGCTCCAACTTGGGAGCAGTGGGACCCATAGCCTAATCTTAACATTTTCCCATCTTTCTGGAAAGAGTGACACTACAGAATTTTGATTTGGTTCCCTGTTACCATCACCAAGAAACTTGCTGGAGTTATGGACAGCTTCATCCTTCTGACAGATGGGTCTAGACTCTGGGGCCTTACTACAAAGTGTCCCCTAGTGCACAACCCTGACACCCATTGTGACACTGCAAAACAGGCTGGAAATCAGAGGCTGACTTATACCCGGAGAGACACAGATTTCCAAGGCCTAAGCCATGCCATGGTAGACTTAGTGGTTTGTGATTAAGTGAGGGATCCTATGAGCCATCCCTTATCTGCCAACTAGAGACATGGGGAAAACATACTTGTCAGGGGAGGTAGAAGGTGTTTTCTCCATTTTGTCGCCAAGCGCCAATGAAGAGACACTGCCTTCGAAATCTTCAGATGGCGATCTTTTAGCTGACTCAGAATCATCCAGGCTTGCAATATAGGTTGACATGCTGTGGGGAGGGGTGATAGGCAGGCATAGCATAGGGGTCAGAGGTGGGAGCCCAGGGTTCACTCAGTGCTGCCCCACCCTATTCCAGCCCACAGATAGACTAACAAAACACTCTTCCACCCAGTTGTGCCAAGGGAGAAACTGTCTGCTCTGAGAACCTGGGAAGTCAGTTTCTTGGCTTCTCTGAAGGGCTGCATAAACCTCATTCCCATGTTACCAGCTACCTGGTCCATGCTATACTGAGCACTGGCAATGCCTGCAGGATACAAAGGACTTTTCAAAGCAGCAAAGGAAAGCAAAGTGGAGGCCAAGAAAATGATGCTGCCATGCAATGCTGCGGACTAAACATGCCCCCCAAATTCATATGCAGAAGTCCTAACCCAGGGACCTACAATGTAACATCAGTATAGACATAATTAGTTGTAATGCAGTCATTCTGGAATGAGGTGGGCCCCACTCCTATGTGACCAGTGCTACATTAGAGTAATGCTGTCACCAAAGCGAAAGAGAAGTTAAGATGTGACTTGAAAGGAACTATGGCCCTCTGATACCTGGATCCAATTTCCAGCCCCAGAACTGAGATGATGGGCATATGCTGTTTAAGTCACTCAGTTTAGCTATTCTAACTGCTCTAAAAGTGCTGTGCCTACATGGTAAACAGATCACTGACATGAACTGCACTCAATTCTCAAAAATGGCAGTCTATCATCAAGGTGCCAGGAGAGTTGGTGCCTGGTAACACTCATGGATGGCAGCCTCTCACATAGTACAAGGAGTAAGCTAGCATATTACCTTCACTCATGAAATCTCTATACTTGTGACCTAGTCACTTCCCAGTGTCAGTATTTCTAACACCATCAGCGTGGAGCTAAGGATTTCAGGACGTGAATCTGCAGAACATGGCACCTTGTTGCAACCACCTCTCCTCACTAGTTCCTGGCCACCTCCTGCTGTGACTCAGCTGGTCCCGCCTCTTCTAAGATAGGCAGAAAACAGGCATAGCACAGTGGCCCAGGGGTGAAGACTCTCTCACAACTGGCAGCACTCACAGCACACCAAACCTTCACTTGATGTTCATAACGATCTTGACCATTCACAAACCCTTTGAGGTTCTCACACCAGCAGTTTCACTCCAGTCTAAATGTCACAGGGTACTTGACAGTTTATAAGATGCATTGTCCTTCATAGATTGCCATGTAGTTTACAAGTGCTGTGCAGGATAGGGCACTTCAGAGATGACTGGGAACTGTGCATGGTATGTGACAGCTTGCAAAGTGCTCTGCTGCTTAAAACGAATTGGTCTGAGGGGAGGCCCAACAGTTTTGGAAACGCTCCTAGTTCACGGGGCACTCAGCAGCTCCCACTGGCCATTGTGACTTTTCAGGGACGTGGCACTTTACCAAGGACTTTGTCTCTCACCCATTTCATGACCATTTGCAAGGTTCTCTGTGGCCCACTGAGCACATTACAGCTTACACAGCATTCAGTTATGGGGCCAAGACTGTTTTTGAAGCACTTTCTTTCGTCTTGGCAGTGTGTGACTGTTTCTGAAAGATTTTGATTGTCTTCCTTTAAGAGCATCCTTGAAAAGGTTATGTCCCATTTCTTCAGGACATGACTGAAGACAAAGGTCGTTGTTGTGGTGTAGCCTGGACTTATTCCCTATTCAAAACACATCTTTTTCCTTGCTGGCCCTCAGTTTCTCCTTCTGTAAAGTATAGGTGCTGTGCCAAGGGCTCTTAGCTTAGGGTTCTGGGTTGCTTTTCTGTACACAGCCATCCAACCAGACTCTAGCAAAATAGAGCAGAGAGCTGGGATTCCACACTCCTATCCCTGATGAGCATGTCATGTCCTATAGGCAGCAAAGGACCACAGGATGTCATAGACACACTTGCAAGTGTTACACAACTGTATATTTTGCTGCCACAAAAGAAAAGAAAAAAGATGAAGGAGAAAAAGAAGAAGGAGAAGAAGAAGAAGAAGGAGAAGAAGAAGAAGAAGAAGAAGGAAGAGGAGGAGGAGGAGGAGGAGAAAAGGAGGAGGAGCCTGACAAAAATCTCCCCCATTGAGCTCCTATAGCAACCATGAACAGACATAAACTCTTTCAAATGCCCCTGCCTCTGCAGTCTTCTCAACCTGATTGTGAACTTTTAGCAACTTTTTTGGGGACTAAGGGTTCTTCTCCATCCCCAACCAGGTTTAACAACTCTTCTCTGATTGGTCCTATTTTTCACTTTATTTGCATACCCACATTCAGCCAATCAGGGTCCAGTGGGTACCCAGTACAATCGGACATTCTGGGCTTTTCAGAGACAGAACTGCTGCAGGAACCGAGGGAGGAAGAAGAAAAGGAAGACTTCAGGTTTGGCTCCAGCCACTTGCTCATCTTCACTGAAGGAAGGCTATCCTCAGTGAAGGCTGCCTTTAAGACAGGCAGGGGACAGAATTGTTCCTATGCAGGAAATTCATTAGAGCCAGGACATGACCAGTAGCTGTAGGCAGGAAGACTCATTTCTGCCTCAGCCTCCAAGATGCTATACTTTCGCTGCAGATGAGAATTCATTCCTGAGCTGCTTCCAACCTTCATGACCTGTTCCTTGTGTTCCCGTTGTTTGACCAGCAGATTTGTTCTACAAGGGACTGCTCTAGATTCTGAAGACCTCCAAGAACTTTTAAACTGTAAACACTTTCCAGAGCTGAAAGAGCTCTAAGAGGCCATCATCCTTGTGCTACCAAGAATTCAAACCTGATCCATTTAAATGGTCAAACCCTTAAACCAACCTGTTTAAAGTTGTTTTATCCATTTAAAGTTGTTAACCCCAAATTGGCAATAAAGCAATAACCTGTTGGTTGTCTTCACTGGCTGCCCACTCCATTCTTGGTGGAAGGTAGCATAAGAACCCAGTTATCCTGGGAGGAGGCAGGAGATGTTTCCACTGGTCATTTTACTGCTACATAGGGGTCCTAATACACACACACACACACACACACACACACACACACACACACCCCTACCTTCTGGGACTGCTGCAGGCTAAGTCTCTTTGTGTTTCCGGGGGAAAAACTGTTTTCTCTATTTGGTCTGTTCTCCCATCCCCTTAGCCTCTCTGGATATCTCTGATACTACCCTGGTCCCTCTTGTACCTAGTCCTCACTGGAGTGTGAACATGCCAGGGTAACAGCTCTCTGCTCACAGACACAGATAGTGGAGCCTGCACACCATACATGTCTTCCCTTAGCTGTCCACAACTATGGTTAAGGAGGCAGGGGCTAAGTGTGAGCATTGTGTGCATGCGGACACAATATCACTCAGGGCTGCTCATGTCAGGATCACAATCTACATATACATGCTTCCCACTGAGACTGTCTGGCTACAGGCCTGCTGTGCTCTCCCCCCTAGGACCCAGAGGCTTGGGTTAGGGGGCTGAGCACTGGGCACAGATAAATTTTCATATATGATATGAAAATATCATATCATATCCTTTGTCACAAGCACAGTGGGGGGATATAATTAGACACCTCTATATTTGCTTAAACTGTAAATAAATCATCTTCCTTTCCTGTTTCCTAGTATCTTTTAAATACAAGGAATCTAAGATGCTGAGTTTATAGACATAAATGCTCAGTAAGAACTAATATATCTCTGGCATATTATTTTTTAAACTGTGAACAGCTCCTGAGATTCAGCTTTACAATTCCCTGGACCTGCCAATGTCTAGTCTCCAGCAACTCTACCCTCTTCTTTTGGTGTCCTGAGGGATGGGGATTCATCACTCAGGATTTTCTGTCTGCCTGCCTTATCCCCACGGGCTCCTCCTCTTCCAGCCTTATCACTCAGTGTTCCAAAATATTGGGGTCACTTGGTTTGACCTCCATGAATTTTCCATGAATGGATCTCTAGCCTCAGGGTGAAGCAGACTGGCAAAAACCCAAATCAGCTTACTGGGGTGAGCTGGCATCAAGATAGAGTGGCAGCCATGTATGGTAGCATACACCTTTAACCCCAGCATTTAGGATTAAAGGTGGATATCTTAGTTTGAGGTCAGCCTGATCTACAGAATAAGTTCCAGGACAGCCAGGGATACGCAGAGTAACTCTGCCTTGAAAGCCTAACCAACCAAACAAACAAACAAGCAAACAAATAAAAACATAGAAAACTGCAGGTCTGTATGGGAATGGGGGAGTTATCTTGATGTTGTAGGGGTGTGTCACAGTAGCTCAGCTCCACATGCAAATATTACAGACGACACTCTCCTGGTTTTCATCATTGTTTACCACACAGAGAGCTTGTTAACAAATACTCTTGTTAAATCCTTACAGTTCTATGAGACTGAATATTATCTTCATTTCTAAAGGCAAAGAGCTAAAAGATCTGGGAGCCCACCTGATCAATCCACCTGCCAGTCACCCAGATAATGCAAGGCAAAGCTGGGGCTCCAACCTAGCAAGTTTCTCACAAACCTGCACTGCTGAGCACAGTGAATTTTGGGACCTGTAAGTCTTCCTTGAATGTAGACTTTAGCATAAAGCCCAGGCTCCTCCTGGACTAGACTAGAGTGCCCTGAGCTCAGACACTGTACCATTCACCAGAGACAGCCTGGAAATGCTTAGTAGGTGGCAGCACCTTAGTTAGACACTCATACCTAAGCTTGCTCCACCATGACTGTGACTATGAGATCCACCTGGCAACCCAATAGAAGTCAAGATGAATATGCACACAGGTTGGAATTTAGAGGTGTGATTGGACTCCTGTCCCCCAGACATCTTTCCACTATCTCCAGCTGAGTGGAGCACCATGCAAACAAGCAGTGGCTTCTTTTCTCCACACAGCTCTTTATCCAAACTTAGACTCAAAGAGACAAGCAACATGACTTTGTTCACCTCTTCCTGCCTGCTCTCCCTCTTCCCCTATCCACCTGCAAAACCTTTCCACTGTAGCTTTTGCTCAGGGGCTGTAGGAAGAAGCTGCACCCTGCTCCCCTATTTCTGGCTCTTCCTCACCTCATTCCTTTGGCATCACATGCTCTCGTACTCCTGGCCTTCCCACAGCCCAAGTCTCCTGCCCCATTATTCCTCCCTGAGGGATGCCTTGTCCAGTATTACTTGAATTTGTAGTTGTCTGGCAGGAAATAGCCCATCTTGCAATCCTGTCGAGCCTGGAAGATCTGTTTCAACAGATTGTGCTTGCTGAAGCCATAGCCATTTAGGACACAGCCCCCAAAAAGGAGCTTCCCACCAGCAAACATCTGTTGGAAGACAGGAAAGAAATGAAATAAGAAACACATCAGTATATTGACATAGTGGAATGACTGATAATGACAGCCAAGTTCCGAGTCTTAGTAGGACTGGCCACAGGCTCCTCGGAGCTGGGTTAGGACTCAGGCTTTTGATAGCATGACAAAGTGTTCTAGCCTCCCTCAGCAATCCAGGGAGACAGGATTGAGCTTAGCCCCTGCAAGACCCTCCTGAGTCTGAAGGAAGCCCAACCTGCCTAGCTTTTGGCCCCTATTGGGTTCCTGTCAGATGTATACTTCATACTTTCCCTAGGGAGCAGAAAGGTCATGTTCTACCCTGCTCACAAGACTCCTACCCACCTACCTACTGCTACCTCAAACCCACATACTGGAATGTACCATTCAGCTCATCCTATGGAATGGGATCTCATACCCTCTGCTCTCTGTGTATATCATTCTCCAACATGGATACCTGTCTAGAGATGGCTAGGGAAGGTTATTCATCATACCATTACTATGGGGAAAAAGAAAAACAGGAAGAAGGGAGAGAGGGAAAGATCCTAACTGTCCAACAAAAGCAGCATTGATAGTGATAACAAAATAGACTCACATCTAGTGGTAAAAATTCTGGTGCTACAAACTGAAGATGTGAGATGGCGCTCTGTTAATTTATTGGGAAGACAGTGCCCTAAAAGTATGTGTGTAAAGACAGACAGCAAAGGGCATATACTACAATGTCAGGTGGATGTGGCCTAGCAGGGGCTCCAGACTTAAGTGCTGGATAGACGAGTAAGATCCTGGGTGGTAGGGGTTATCATTATTTTTTACATTGTATACATGACTTTTCAATAAATATATAAGGAATATTTTAGTATAATTCAATAATAATCAGATGAATAGAATTTGGTTCTCTGTGTTAATGTCACCTGACCACTCCATCTCCTGGGATGGGGATGTGAATCCTGCCCTCTGGGCCTCAGCATGGGTGGAGAACAAATGCGGTTTTGTTTTGTCTACTCTGCCCCACCTCTCATCTGGCTGAGATAGTAGTGGCTGATAATGGATGTCTAGACCTTTACAGGGCTCCTGCTCACCAAAACCATCCCGTGTACCACAGCAAACTTCTTCACCATTAGGGGTGGATCCTTCTGCAGGGGGCTGTCCAGATCATATCGCAGCAGGCGGTAAGGATCATGCTGGCACTGCCAAACAGAGATGTGAAAACTGGTCAC
Source organism: Cricetiscus sungorus (assembly GCA_030556225.1). NCBI lineage: Eukaryota > Metazoa > Chordata > Mammalia > Rodentia > Cricetidae > Cricetiscus > Cricetiscus sungorus. Next base: position 5,489,279 of record JANBXA010000735.1, on the reverse strand, counting down.
CCTGATACAAGAAGATACATTATTAACCTCCCTGCAGCCATCACTGTCCCCAAAGGTGGTCTCCAGATCTGCTCTGAGCCCTCTGTGGAGGTAGTCATCACTAGGGTGACTTCTCTTCATGTGACAGCACTAGGGATCTGTGGTGTCCTTCACTCTGGAAAGTCTAAAGATGAGAGTCCTGCTCAAACTGGACCAGACTTAGGAAGCTATGCTACATAGCCCAGAGGAGACTTACACCCCGCCTCTTGCCCCTTTTGATCCCTTTGTGGTGTTTAACCATGGTGGGATGAGAGCACTGATGATCAGCGGTTGGCCACAGAAGAAGCCAAGTCTCTGTGAAGTTCACCACTCCCCTCCAAGCCTGTTTGCAGACTCAATGCCATTCCCTCCATCCCCTCCAACTATTCCAGGTCAGATCTTGGCCCCATTCATACTGCTTGTGGCTGGAATAAGACACCTAAGCACTTTATTCCTTAGTGAACAATTAATAGCCCCAGATGAACTACAGCCAACTGTAAATTCCCACAAGGACAGGGATTTTATCAGCCATGAAACAGGGGAGCCCAGAGCAGCTTCTCAGTGAACATTCTCTAAATTGAAGCTGGAAGTGAAATGCATGAAACAAGGGTGGCTACGCAACAGGGCTTGTGGCTGGTGGCTCTCTTGGAAAGAGCTAAGACAAGAGCCCCTGTGAGGAAGGGAATATCTGATTTATTTAGAAGGGCCCTAAATGCTGAGCTCCTGGAATTGGCTGGTGGGCAGCACTCCTAAAAAGGCAGGCTAGAGGGAATGCTCAGGCAGATTTTTCACCCAAATTCAGAACTCTGCAGCAGCAGAGGGGGAGTAGGGCAGGGATAATGCCATAGGCTCAAGGAGAAGGACAGTTTAGAAAAAGTCACGTAGCCCACATGTCCACAGGAGTCTAGGGGTTCATCCTTTCACCTTCTCTGACACCGTTTTTGAATGAAGGCACATTCAAGATAATGAGGCTGAACATGGGAGGAACAACCCTAGAGGGAGGAGGAGGGTTCCCTGTACCCTCCAACACCCCTTAGTCTTAAATTGGGACCTCAAACTGTTCTCATCCCTGCACAGGCCACCTCCATGGATACTCACTTGCCTGCCAAAGCCCTGAGTATCCTAGAAAGCTCATTCCGACTCTAGGAGACAGAAGCCATTCCAGAGCTGTCCTGTTGTCTTGGCCTTCTCAAGGGCCTGTAGTTACAGCCATGCTGGGAATTCCTTCAGGGACTGGCTGAACCAGTGGTTGGTGTTCAGAGTCTGGCACAAGCCCAGCACATTGAGGGACTTGGGGACAGTCCATGAACATAATACTAAACTGAAAGAATATGGGTGGTGGGCACTGTCTTTCCCCTGAACATTCACACCAGTTGTGGACACAAATCATGCTAAGTGTTCTGAAAGAAAAGCATTGTGCCTTGACCTTGTCTCAATGATCAGAAGAAGCACCTGCCCTGATGTGGTGACATTCATCCTGGGAGAGAAGAATTAGCAGGAGAGCAAATATGGGACAACATGATGCAGACAGAAAGGGGAGTGAGTATATGTCAAGGCCCTGGAAAGAAAAGGAATTGTCAGACACCCAACCCGTCCTCATACAGTGGGGTTTATATTTGGTTCTTCTCCCTGGCCCTGGCCCAAGGGGCCTCCTCACTGGATTCTGGACCAACCTGGATGCAGGGTGAGGAACGGCCCTGCTGCCGATGGCTATACAGTGTGTCCAACAGCCACTGTAGCTGTGCAGTGTAGTTGGGATTCTGGCTTGACATTATCCCGAATACCAGCACTTGGTTGGGGTCTCGGGGTGCAGACAGGAAGCGCTCTAGCTCCAAATCGGATACCAGGGGTGCCTTCACAATACACTTGCAGCCAGCCCGGATGTCTTCCTTGCGAATGAGCCTCCGCAGCACCAGTGGACAGTCAGAGGGTGAGGCTGCCCACCTGGTAGGGCTACGTACCTCTCTCGGCTTCCCTCTACCAAAAGAAGCACAGTGGGCAGGCTTCAACCTCTGCCTGGGCTGCTCTTGTTTCTAGACAGAAAGAGGCCCACTGCAGTGCCAGGGCTGTAGACAGATCCTGGTCCAGTCCCTCAGGAGAGGCACCCTTAACCATTCCAGGTCTCAGTTTCCTTATGTGCATAAGGAGGCATAAGAAGTTCTTCAGCTGACATTTCAGAGCCGTCCATGAATCCCACCCACAAACCTCTTCCCAGTTTGACAGATCTAGAATCTAATAGCCCTCCTCTACCACCAACATAGTCCAGCCTCCAATCATTTAAGTATTCCATAAGGGTCTATGCTTCACTCCCTGGTCTCTTTTGGAAGATTTTTTGTCAATGCTGGAGGTGGGTGGAGGCAAACAAATCTCAGGGGCTTGCTGGCCAGCTACAAGCTCCAAATTTAGTGAGAGACCGTTTCTCAGAAAGTATGGTGGATAATGATAGAAGACAACATTAAAGTCAATTTTTACTGGCATCCACATGCACACTCACAGATACGTACACACACACACACACACACACACACACACACGCACGCACGCACGCACGCACGCGTGCGCACGTTAACATCTGATGAAATGAGGACAAAATCGCGAACAATTGATTTACCTATAAGGACTCAGAATGAGTTCTTAAAACTTTGGAAACAGGGATCTCACCAAAATTAGCAGGATAGGAACACATCAAAACTATTCTTTCACTAAAGTTGGCAACAAAGTTGGGGAAAGAGAGAGGCAGGGAGTGAGACTGAACAGGCAGGCAGGCAGACAAGCTGACTAAAGCCAATCAAAACTAGCCTTAGCAAGGCTCAGGAACCAGAAACTGCCAAGATTTGGGGCAAGGAAGCTGCCATTTTAACTTTCTTCTCTGCCACTCATTCCTGGCTTGTGTGCTGCTATAAGGTAGGCAATGTGGACTCAGGTTCAAGGAATTGTGACTGGGTGGCTGACCTGCCTGGGTTCTCTCAGGACCTGACTTGAGCAGCCCCAGCAGACATTTGTTGAAAACACTTGTAATAATCAGTTTCATCTATCAACTTGATACCAGGGAAAAGAAATTGCCTCCATAGAATGGCCTGGGCATGTCTGTGGAAGTTTTTCTTTGTTGCTAATTGATGTGGGAGAGATCAGCCCATGGTGGCTGGTGTCATCTCTGTCTAAGGGAGGTAGTTGAGCAAGCCAGGGAAACAAGCCAGTGAGCAATGTCCCTCCTGCTTCTGCTTCTGTTCCTGTCTTCCCTCAGAGATGATTTATGACCTATATGCCAAATAAACCATTTCCTCCCTGTGGTTTGAAGGAAAATGACCCCCACATGGAGTGGCACTATTAGGAGGTATGGCTTTGTTGGAGTAGATGTGACCTTGTTGAAGGAAGTGTATCACTTTGTGTGTGTGGAGGGGAGATGGCTTTGAAGTCTCCTATGCTCAAGCCACACTCAGTACGGCACACAGTTCACTTCCTGCTTCCTGTGAATCAAGATATGGAACTCTCCGCTCCTTTTCCAGCACCATGTCTGCTTGCATGGTGCCATTTCCTGCCATGATGATAATAGACTAAAAAGTCCTTAAACTGTAAGCCACCTAATTAAATGTTTTCTTTTGTAAGAGTTGCCATTGTCATAGTGTCTTGCCACCTAGAAACCCTAACTAAGATACTCCCCCAATTTTATTTTGGTCAATGATTATCACAGCAACAGAGAGTGCTAACTAGAACACACACAAAGTCAAAAAATGTCAAACATGATTTCTGTGCAAAGTAAAACATGTGGGCATAGACTTAAAAAAAAAAAAAAAAAAAAAAGCCCCACCAGGAAAAATACAGAAGATGAGGGAAGGAGGTAGGTAGATGGCAAATTGGAGGTTTTCAAGTCTCTCAAGGACACTGAAGGATCTTGACGTCAGGTTGGGAAAAGCCCAAGAACACCTCATCTCTCACCTCAGGAGCTATGCAAGTATAGAGCGATAAAGTCAATACACAGCTACAGATGGCCTGGGCAAATGTTCAAAGGAGTAATGTCTCAACATAGAGCTATACACATCAGCATCAATTTTCTGGGCCTTGGCTTCAGGGGCTTCTATGTTAAATCAGTAGCCAAGCACCAGACTGAGCAGAGACCTCAGTAATTAAAAAGGCCTTAGCAATAAAGAACACCACCCTTGAAAAAAGACTTTGTAAAGGTTATTAAACAAACAAATTTAACACAAGGAACCCTAAGGAAAGAGGATTGGTCTTCCACAACTACTATATTTAAAAGGATCAGTTTTCAAGAAAATGTTGTAAGGAATATACAAAGAAAATAAGAACAACTGCTCCTTACAAAATTTAGATATTAGATTCCCTAGAAAGGGGGCTTAAGTAAGTATTTAGATATACTCAAAGCAAACCAGGGAACAAGAACTAAAGGAACCCAGAAGAACAGTGTCTCATCAAACAGAAATTATAAAAAGTATAAAAAGCATTTACCTCTATATCTGACCAATTAGAATTTGAGATATAAAGTAACAAAGTAAAACTAGAACAGAGTGCACAATGGCTGCAAAGAAAAATTTAACAGTGAATCTCAGCAGCAGACAGAGGAGTCAGAAACATGAAGATGTAAGATGAGTATAGCAGACTCTTCATAGACAATTAAACTGCCAAGAGATAGGCAGGTGTGTATGGTGGCACTGCAAACTCAGTATTCAAGAGGCTAAAATAGGAGAATTAAACAGTTCTAGGCCAGCCTGAGCTACATTCTGAGACCCTGTCGCAAAGAACAACAACAAACCTTGAGAGGAAAAAAAAAGAGAGAATCAACCTATCACATTTAGAGATAAGGTTGACAGCAAATAATATATAGAAATATTAACAACCCCATGATCTATGTTCTAACACATGTTCTCCATAAGGGATGCATTTTAGATTCAAATATACAATTAAGTTGAAAATGATAGGTTGGAATAAAATATACCAAGCAAATAATATTAGAAATCAGGAGTAGTTACACAATACCAGAAAAATGAAAGTAAAAAATCATTATAGGTTTGGACTAGAGAAATGACTCAGTAGTTAAGAACACAAACTGCTCTTGCTGAAGACTCAAGTTTAGTTCCCAGCAGCCATACTGGGTGGTTCCAGGGGATCTGACACCCCTCTTCTCACATCCAAAAGCACCTGCACTCATGTGCACATATGTGCACAAATACATAAATAATAAATAAAACTAAAAATTGATATTAAAGAAAAGGAAAATGATAATAGAAGTTATTCCATGTAGAAACAAAGTTATTATATCTGTATGCATTGAACAGTGAGTCCCAAATACATGAAGTAAAAGTAGTAAGGAGATACCACTAGAGATCTTATAGACATTAAAAAGGTCATATGGAACTCAGCTAGTAAAGGCACCTGTCAGAAGCTTGACAAACTGAGTTCAATCCCTGGGACCCACCCATCCACATGGAGGAAAGAGAGAGCTTACTTCAGCAAGAACCTACCTGTCCTCTGACCTTCCCTTATACACCAGGGTACAAATGAATATGCATAAACACCAAATGAGCACAAAAAGTTTTTAAAAGAAGGTCCCAAGGTAAAATTAGGAATAACTCCATGTCTATATATCCAGTAATTTGGAAGACCAATCCCCTTAAAAATGTGAATGACTAATTATTCACTTAAAAAACCAAGTGGCCTAACTAGCTCTATATTTATAAAAGCAATTTTGCTTTTTAAAAACTTCCTTACAAAGGAGACTTTGAGAAAAATGGTTTCATGGTAAATCTTAACATTTAAAGGAAAAGGCCTAGATTCAACACAAATAAAAGAGATATACTTCCCAATTCATTTTATTAAGCTAGTATTGCTCTGATAAGGAAAACAATAACATTGCTAGAAAAGAACAACTATTCATGAATAACCCTCACTAGTATATATGCAAAAGCTTCAACAAAATCTTAGCAAGTCGTACCCAAAAATACAGAAAAAATCCTTATAATTGAGTGAAGTTTATCCAGAAATGCAAGGCTGCTTCAATATTTGAAAGTCATACAATCATATTAACAAAACAGTATAGAAAAGAGACCCACATAAATATGGCTCACTGTTTTCCTTTAGAAGGGTGAAAAGACAAGTTAATGAAGAAAAGCATCTTTTTTTTTTTTTTTTTTTTTTTTGATGCGGTGGAAACAAATACATAGCCATATATAAAACAGGTAAATTTCAACTCATACATTCTCCCTTATACAAAATTATCTCAAAGTAGATTCAGTGTGAAACATAATCTAGGAGTTTGGGGAAATGGTTCAATAAGTAAGAGTGTTTGTTATACAAGCCTGAAGACCTGGGTTAAAATCTCCAGCACCTAAATAAAAAGTGAGGCATGACTACAAGCTCCTATACCCATAGGCTATGAGGAAATAAGAGACATGTTTGCTGGGGCTTGCTGAATGTCAGATGAACTCTGAGCACAGTGAGAAACCCTGCTCCAAGGATATAAGGCAGAAAATGATAGACTATTCAATGATAGGACATTCAGTGACCCCCACAGCTAGACACACACTCAGAGACAGACAGACAGACAGACAGACAGACACACACACACACACACACTCTCTCTCTCTCTCCTTTTTGTTTTGTTTTGTTTTGTTTTTTAGAGAAGAGCAACATATGACTGGTAAGAATGTGTAGTAACTGCAGCCCTCACACACTGCTGCTGGGAGCTGAGCTTGCTAGAACCACTGGAGAAGACCAACAATCTGTACAGGAAGCTGAGCATATCTATACATATGCTAGTTTAGCAGTTTTACACCTTAGCATTTGCTGATCACATAAAAGACAAATGACAACAGCAGCACAATTTTGCAGCACAAAAACCATGAACAACCAAACACCTATATCTTTAGGATGGATTGTTTGTGGCATGATCACAGGGTAAATTGTTATAGTGATGAGAAAAAGCAAATGAGTGCTGTGCATAAAGATATGGTTAAATCTCAAATCATAACACTGAATGAAGAAAGCTACATGCCAAGAAAAAAAACACATATATATCCATTCAAATGAAGTTAGAAAAAAGCTAATCTGTGGTGTTCACTCAGTGTTTGGCCTGTGGAGGAAGGAGTCAAAGACTGGATTGGCAGAGAGGGACTTCTAGAGAGTGGGTAAGGGTCTGTTCCTAACTTGGTGACTACAGGGTCTGTGCACTTGAGCCATGTGAATAGAATTTTCTCATTCTTTTGTACAAATTTCACATTATAAAATATATACTTTAAATTATACTTATTGATGTATTTTTTGAACATGCATGTGCCATGGCACACATGCATGTGGAGGTCAGAGAACAACTCTTGGGACTCAGTCTCTTCTTCTACCATGGAACTAAGGATTGAACTCAGGTCATCAGATTTGATAACAAGGCCCCTTACCCACTGAGGCATCTTACCAGCCCCAACATATACATATTTTAAGCTTTTAAAAATAAAATCAGATAACACTGATGAGCTTCCACTTCTAAATATGGGATGGCATCTCTAGCATAGCAAGGCTACTTGATCAACCTTCTGCTTGCTCTTGTGTTCCCAACCAATGCCACGGCTTTCTTCTTTTTAAAAATATTTAAAAATTACATTGATGATGATGTGTGTGTGTGTGTGTGTGTGTGTGTGTGTGTGTGTATGTGTGTGTGTGTGTGTGTCTGTGTCTGTGTGTGTGTATGTGTGTGTGTGTATGTGTGTGTGTCTGTGTGTGTGTGTATGTGTGTGTATGTGTGTGTGTATGTGTGTGTGTCTGTGTGTGTGTGTATGTGTGTGTGTGTGTCTGTGTGTGTGTGTGTGTGTGTGTGTGTGTGTGTGTGTGTATTTGTGCCACAGCACATGTGTGAATGTTAGAGTAAAATTTTTAGGAGTCAGTCCTCTCCTACCATCTGTGTTTCAGGAATCAAACTCATGATGTTAGGCTTGGCAACAAAGTATCTCTACTTGTTGAGCCATCTTGCCAGCCCCATGGCCTCCTTTGTGACACTCGAGCCACACTGCTCTTAAGCTTGCTCTTATCCTCTGGGGCTCTGTGATGTTCCTTTCTCACATCTGTTTGGGCTGCCTGTTTCTTAACCTTCCCCTGTCCCTGTAAATTTCACTGCAGGACAGCTTTCCTGGCTCTCTCACTGAAGGCAACCTTGCCAGTCGGCTTTACAGTCACTCTGCTCAGGAATGGGCTAGTCTTTTCTACAGAGGACTAGAAAGTAAGTATCCCAACCCTTCAGAGGCCTGATGAGCTCTGTCATGAGGACTCTATTTCCATGCTGTGGGAAATGGAGGATGTGGTTGTGCTCCAATAAAATATCATCAATGAATACTGATAAGTTTTCTCTCATTTCATGTCATTAAATAGCCATCTTTTGGTTTCCCCCAAGGCATTTTAAAATAGATAAAAGTTAAGCAGCCAGGAAAGATTTGGCCCATGACTAGTTCATTATGCCACACTGTTCTGAAACCTTTTCTTATTAGCCCCATGGCCAATGAGATGGCTTACCAGGTAAAGGTGCTTGTGGCTCACAACTCAAGTTCAACCTCTGGAACCCACACAGTGGGAGGAGAAAACTGACTCCCTTGCAGTATCCTCTGATCTTCCCCATGGCATGCATACACCATTTGCGTGCACACATCCACAATAAATGTTCAAAAATAAAATATACCAAATTAAATACATGTGTATCTCCTATCCTTCTCCACCCCTAGAGGGAGAGCTGCAAAGAGAGGGGCTTGTGTGGGTTCCACTGCATTTGTGCTACACATCACATCCCCTGGCTCTACAGAAGAAATGAAGGATTAAGCCAACCTTGGTGTGACTTTGGCCTGGACTTTGTTGCTCTTCTTTCGAACAGGGATCAAGAGTGTTTTTATAGGCTCTTCCTTCAATGTGTCTTCAATTAAGGAGTCTGGTCGGGCTGACTGGGATCGCACAAGGTTTTCTCCTTGGTATAAACTTGACTTACGGCCCCGATCAGGATAAGACCCGGATTTTAACTTGACCCGACTAGCTTCCATGTCTTCCTTCATGGAGGGATATTCTATGGTGAACAGACCTGTCAACAGGAATGCTAATTGTCATTTTCCCAAACTACCAGGTCACCTCTGCTCTTGTTTCTGGCTCCTATCAACTAAATCATTGAAGTCTACTTTAGTTCACACCCACTGACCCCTCACAGGCTCCTGTCCAGTCTGCCTTGCTCTACATCTAGCACACTGCCCTAGTCAGCAGTCAGCACACACACACACACACACACACACACACACACACACACACACACACACACCAAAAACCACATCCCATTTCTACTTGTTCTGCAAGACCCAGCTTCATTCAGTCTTACTCTGCTCAGATGCCCTGTAATTCATTCATCTCTATGTTCTTCACAGCACTCAACAGTGAGGTTAAGTCTACCATGTGTTCCCTTTGCTGAGAATACTGTCCCTCAGGTCTCTACACTGAAGCTAATTTCATCCTCTGCTTTGTTGTATTATGGGATTTTTGGATTTTTGCCTTGCTTTTTATAGTTAGTCCAGTAGAAACTTCTGAGGCCAGAGATCTACTGCTCCATTCACTTAGTAAGCATTTATTGAATGAGGATGTTAGGCATAAAGACAACCCAAGACATGCTCTTTGCCACCAAGAAACGACGGGATAGGCAAACAAGGAGATAAATATTCATAAGGTTAGGTAAATACACACACACACACACACACACACACACACACACACACACACATATATATATGTAATTTAAATTTATTTTATGTGCATTGGTGTGAAGGTGTCAGATTCCCCCTGGGAACTAGAGTTACAGACAGTTGTGAGCTTCCATGTGGATGCTAGGAATTGAACAGGGGTCTTCTGGAAGTGCAGCTAGTGCTCTTAACCATTGGGCCATCTCCCCAGCCCTGATAACAAGATTTATAATGACAGCCATGTTGAGAACCATCAGCCGTGGGAGCCATCAGAATGGGAGGGGGAGCCTCACTTTGTGATGGAAGTCAATGAAGGGCACAATTGAACTAAGCCACTCCTACCAAGGAGAGATTCCTTGGAGAAGCTGTGTGGGGAGCATGGCTGCAGTTCCAGCCAAGATGGAACAGAGTAGGATTTGGTAGCACCTTGTTTCCAAGGGCTATCAGCAGATCAGAGAGCACAGACACGAAAAGTTCCTGAAGCCTCTCACACTGGGCCCGAGAGTGTCCTGTGTCTAGCAGGGACAGTTTTGTGAAGTGACTGGAGTTTTCTTGCCTTCTGAGATCATACACAGAAGAGAGAGGAGCAAATGCCAGTCATAAAGACAACAGAAGGTAGAAGGGACAAAGCAGAAAGGACACAAAGGGATACACAAAGTCTGTGAGAGATAGGAACATCTTTCATAGACTATGAGAGATAGTAACATAATTGCACTGACACACTAAGATACATGGGGGGAGAACTCAGAAATTGAAGTTATCTCAGTCCCAGCTGTGTGTCATCAGGCAATCCCCTTAGAAAATACTGGGTGTCTCTACCTCTCAGGAGGCTGAAGCTCAAGAGGTGGAAAGACTGAACTTTGAGATGGGTGACCCAAGATTTAAGAGGCCTTCTAGTAGGCCTATTCACCTTTCTTCCCTTACCTGCTGCCAGCAACACGGAGTTCATAAACTGACTCACAGTCTTCTGAAACCGCTTCTTGATCTCAACCAGGGCTCTGTTTATCTTTAACATCTTTTCATCCATGGTACTGATTCTGCGAACTTGCTGGAAGAAGGCAAAGGGGTTGGGTGTAGTGGTTGCCTGCCCTCAGGGAGCTGTCTGCCTGTTCAGTAAGACTGACTGCTCTGAAGGTTACGTGGCTATCACTTCTGTCTGGAATACATCTCTGTCCCTCTTGGCTCAGTCTGTCCTGAGTCAAGGCCAGACTCAGATTCCCCCATTGTGGAAGGCTTCTCTGACTCCACTGTGTAGTACTACTCCTTGCCTTGACTCCCATTGTGCAAGACAAGTTAGCACTTAACTAAGCCATTAGGTGTGTATGTTCTGTCCCCCTAAACTGCAAACTTCTGGGAGATGAGGATGGTGCCTTGGTGTCCTCTAAGTTCATGCAGAAGGCATTCAGTAAATATTATTGCTTTATGAATGACTGGATGCAGAGGGCCTTCTCTGGAGTATCCCCTGTTAGTCTCTCCCTGTAGGGCATATGCACCTTTTAGAATCCTTCCACCCAGCCAGCTACCAGAGGACTGGCTGTAGATAACCCCTAGCTGAAAAGCCATGCCAGTGGATCATCTACTGCACAAATGCCCAGGCCTTTCACCTGGAGTTGGGATGACTCTGATGGGTCATCTGGACTCCTTGTGCTATCCCAGAGGCCTTTGCTTCATCTTCCCTGAAGGTCAACCTCTGTCTTTCCTAATCCTCAAAGCAGTCATTTCCAGTAAGCTTCTGTGTACCAGTCTCATGTTCTGAGGAAGCTGGTCTGAATGGCCACGTGCCTCCATGGTATTGCAAAACCATGCTCAGAATCCATAGTTCACTGCAGCCCATCTTTTTTTTTTCCCAGTGGCACTTGCTCTCTACTAAACGTTTACATCTACCCATTCCCATCATGTTCCCATCACTTCCTTTATCCCTTAACTTGGCTGGCTCCTAAAGAGCAGAGCAGGCTCTTTGCTTTTTTTTTATTGCCCTCTTAAAAAGGTAGAAGTATGAGAAAGCTTCTTCTGTAGAATTTAAGCCTCAGGTGGGATGAGTAGACACATATTCTGGACAAGGACTAAGCTGGTCTTTTTCCTTTGTATGCAAGAAGCCTGTAAAGGATGGCCCCAGTTACTAGCAAAGTCCTAGCCTCCTTCTGAGCAGTCCTAGCCACTGCTTCTGGGCTAATTTTATTTATTTATTTTTATAATTTATATCTACCCTGGTTCCAAAAAGGATCTGAAGTGGCACTCAGGACTAATAAAGCATTTAAGTCAAAGCATAGCCTTGTTTCCAAAGTGCTGCCTAGATAGAAATATTTAGTGTAAAGCCAGGCCTCAGGGCTGTGAAAGCTGAGACTGCCATTTTGACTGTCGCTATGATAGGTGATTCTCTCTGGGATGGGTGTCTGGGGAAACCATTTAACAAGCTTCCCAATGACAGAGACACTACTCTCCCCCAGACCCAGTCTTACTAGGTGGCCAGGCATTTACAAACCAGAGCCAAACAAGCACACAAGTATGTTTGAAAGGACTGTGAAAATCCCAGGATGGAATTAAGGTCAGGTTGGCCATCACTATACAGATAGGGAAACTTGGGCTTAACCAGAGAAGTTCCCTGGGGTAAGGCCCTATGGTCTCTTCCTAACCTGGGCTCTTTGTCAGACCCAAAACTCTGAAAGTTTTTGGTCCTTGAAACTTTGTCAGTTCCAAGGATCTAAGATGACCAGTTATCTGAACCTGGGAATTTCATGCAAAAATAACTTGAAATGCTGAACCTGGTGTTCAGGACAAAGTTTGGAAATCCTGTTGCTCCCAGGAAATGATTACATTTATTTATTTATTTCTGTTCATCTTGTTATAAATGTACATTATAGAATACACCATGCATTTTTAAATATTTACAGACAATGCTTTTTTGGCAAGCCAGCCTTTGCTGTCACCAGTATTTGTCATCTATAATGCAGCATGTTTTCTGAGGCCATTTTAATGCATTGGCCTGTTTATCCCTATGTTAAATGCCCCCAAGATAGTCATGTTCTTTGAGTTATTGTGTCATTTTAAATAACTTTTTACCCTTCTACTCCACTGTCAGACTGTGTCTTTGTGAGCCCCTTGATGGAGACTCTATCCTCATCCTCGAAATTTAGCACAGTCTAGAAGAAATATAATGTGGGCTAGTTTAATGCTTAGCAGCCACATCCAAAACATCCTAACATCAGAATTAATTCTAATCTTTATTTTACCCAGTATATAAAAATGATCATTTAACACACAATGAAAACTGACAATTACCTAAGAATTTTCATTCTTTTCCCATTAAGTCTTTGAAACCAGAATGTAATTTTTACTGAGATCTCTGATCAATTTGTACTTCAAAGGTTCAACAACCCTGTGTGACTTTTATTTGTGTCTGCCATATTGACCAACACAGCTTTTGGCATCTAATTCTGGCTCACTACAATTGCACTAAGGTAAGGCAAAATCATATTTGAATTAGTTTTTCCACTCTCCCAGATGTGAGAGTCATTTCATTCAGTTCTTTGTGATTGTGTTTAAGTTGCTTATGTCATGGCCTCATCAAACAGACTTATATTCATTTACCAATGACCATTAGAGCAAGAACCTGGAACCAAATGGACATGGGAGAGGCATCAATATGCAAGCTTATTTATCTCAGCTCATGCATCTTGCCTACCTGCCTGCTATCTTAGATTTTTTTCCTCCCTTACTTTCTTTTTGCTGAAGATGAACTAGCCTCCCATGTTCTAGTTAAGCACTCTACTCTGTACTGTATCTAAACCCACTGTAATTATAACCCTGAAAGCTAATAAAGCTTTGGTGTTTCCATGAGAGCCTTGATGAACACTGTCTCTCCTCATGTCTCAGCAGCTCCTATACGCCTGTCACAAGACACTAATGAGGCCGGATTCATAATTGGTGTGTGTACTTTTGTCCCTCCTATTAGACTGAAAGTTCCAGAGCTAGAAAGAGGCTTTATTTCTACATCTCCATCAGCTGCCGTGGCACACTACAAGTGTTTAATAAATGTTTGCTGAATTGTTTAATAAATCCATGAAAGAGAAATGCTGCTGGAATGAAAATACAATGGATAAAACAGGTATGCATCTTCTTCATATACTGTGGATCTGCACTGAATGCCTGATCCATGTCTTTGAGTAACTCAGCTATCTCTGAGAGCCTGAGAGCTTATGGTATACTATGGTAATATCCCATAGCTTAAGAGCCTCTTGGCCAGGTCCTTAGAATTTATCATCCCAGCCTGGACATCACTGAAGAAGAAAGGGATACTATTTGTAATTCCTGTAGGTAGACTAGTGTAAAGGGACTGGCACTGGGCAAACTACTTCTGGTCCTAGAAGCAATCCCAGCAAAATAACAACAGGGGAATTATAGCGATCTGCCTCATTCACATGAGCTCTCAGTTATCCCAATTTTATTTCTCATGCCAAGTATTGCCTTTTGGATACCTCACAGTTTAGGGATGGCATCCTCTTCATCTGCTTTATCTTTTCTATGATGTTGATTTGGCCCAGGCCACAGTCAGACCATGAATGGAAAGACTGGACTTGAAAAGACTCTGTTGAATTTTATCCCCTCAGTAAATAATGAAAAATACAGCCACCTCTCTTTGTTTGTGGGATCTATATTCTCACAGTTATAAGCATCTCCACAGACACCTCAACCTGAAGGTGCTCAAATCCATTGTATAATTAGCATAGAATTCACCATCATGTATGCACATCCCCTGTGTCTTTCAGCCATCTCTAGATTACTTGGCATACTAACTAGCACAATGCAGGTCTTTCACTAGTCATTGTTTCAACTGTGTTATTCAGGGAGTGAGGCATAAGCAGTCTGTGTGTGCTTAGTTCAGATGAAGTATCTTTTCCTGAGAATTTTCCATTCACAGTTGCTTAAATATGAGGAGATGGAAGAGCCTTGCATAGGAGGTAGTAGGGGTAAAGTCCCTGAGCTACGACACTGCAATCTTTTGCTGAGACTCCCTGGGTCAGGATTAGATGCCCCACCTGCTTTGCTCTACTCATCTACTTTGCCTTACCCGTTTGTCATGCACTGTGCCATGGGGACAACTTTTGGGTGACACACTGACTGTTACTGACTCATTCATGGAGGTGAAGGTGACAGTGATGGAGTCCTGTCCCAAGACTGTTAACTTCATTTGTTCATTCACCTGCAGAAAAAGAAACCAGCGCTTGTGGATTCTTGCTGCTTCCAAGCCCAAGGCAGAAACCCTTCTTGGAGCTAAGATTTGTAAGCTTTTTCTGGGCCATTTGCTAGAACTTTCATGGAGAGGACAGAATACTAGTGTTCTTTTGGAGACTGACAAAGAAAGTAAGCAATGTCTTATTCGCCTCTTCATTCCTTCCTCCCCTTCCTTCCCTCCCTCCCTCCCTCCCTCCCTCCCTCCCTCCCTCCCTCCCTTCCTCCCTCCCACCCTCCCTCCCTCCCTCCCTTCCTTCGTTCCTTCCTTCCTTCCTTCCTTCCTTCATTCCTTCCTTCCTTCCTTCCTTTCTTCCAACTCACTGCTGCTAACAGCTATGAAAGCACCACAGGTAGGCTGCATTGAGATTGCCAGCTTGAATTCTGAGTCAAACAGCTGTGACTACTCAGGCACCAATGGATTCGACTATTCTGTTAGCAAGCTGTCTATTCTCTCTCAGTCTCAAACTCTTCAGCATGAAGTAATCATGGGGCTGCTGTTCAAATGAGGTTTTAAATGTCTTTTTAAACCATAAATGTACCTGCTTCTCATAAGAGAATGGTGCGAGAGAATGTAGAGCAAGGCAGCTCTTTTAATTCTTAACAGTTTGCAATTCTGAGTGTTACTCATCCAAAGTCACATATGTGCAGCCCTCCACCACTGTGCACTTACTAATCTTCAGTGTTCTGACCAACAATATCCCTTTACCTACAGACACCTCAGACTGTTCTGAATCAAGAGAGCTCTCTATTCTGCTCCTCCTCCTACCACTAGTCCAGATGTTGGCCCAGTAGCCAGGGCCTCATTTTCTCATCACTGAGACTCTGCCTCACACATTCTGTCATCTGGATCTGGCCCATAAGTATCCAAAAGATAATAAATCTGATGTGCCAAGTCTCTGGCCATCTTCAGACTTGCTGATCATTCTTAAGAGAAATTACCTGCTCCAGGTCTTATGGAGAAATGTAGAATAGACATGTCTTTAGAAACTCAAGCTTTGCTTGAGGGACCAAATTCTACTCCAGTTTTGCCTCTTACCAATTGGGCAATTTAGGGAAATTGATTAACCTCCTGTGAGCCTGGAGACGATAATATAGCCATTCTCTGAGGGTGCTGAGCATCTTTTGTGGGCTAAAACATGTACAAAATTTACATAGTACTGCTACTATTTATTTATTGTCCCTTTCCCTGGGGATGTGCCCTCTCCTAAAGCCCACAATATGGATGCTGTATAAACTCTGTCAAGGCTCCTCTTAAGAGATCATTTGCTAACTGGCATGTCTGTCCTCTCCAAGTTCTTGTCCTAGGTCAGGAACAAGGTCATAGGTACTCAGAGAATTATTCCACTGAGTCAAAATAGTACATCTAAAGCTGTAAGGAGTAGAGTAATATGTATGTGCAAAATGTTATAACAAGCCCATTATTTTGTATGCTAACTTAAAAGTTAATTTTAAAATGCTAGTATTTGTTTCTGAATCCCAGGAATCTTGCAATATCCTCATCCCCATCTATCTCTACAGCTCATTCCTGGATACTAGCATTCGTCTGTTGAAATGGCTTCTGTTTAAAAAAAAAAAAACCAAACACTGCCAACATCTTTAATCATGCTAAGTCTAGCTAATAACCTCACTAGTCATTTCACTCATTCATCTGCTGGTATTTTTTTTTTGTAAAAAATGTATTATTTTTAATTATGTTTTGGGGGAGTTACATGTATGAGAATGCAGGTGCTTGTGGGGGCAGAGCCTTCAGATCCCCTAGAGTTGGAGTTACAGGTCATTGTGAGTCATCCAGTGTGGGAGTTCGAAACCAAACTCGGGTCCTCCAACAGAGCAGTGAGTCTTAAGCACTGAGTTAGCTCTTCATCTCTGGTCTCTACCTCTTGTTAACCTTCCACATTGAGGCTGAACTGAGCATTCCAGCTCTCAGCCTAAAAACTAAGCAGTTGGCCCTACACTTCTAGTAGAGCTAAACCTAATAGGTTGACCCTCCCATAGGAAACTAAAAAGTTGAAGACAACAAAACTCCCCAAAACAACTACTTAGTGGCTCAGAAGAGTGAGCAAAGCCAGGCAGATATTGAAGAGCCAAAACTTAAGGATTCGCATAAGAGGAACTTCTGTATCAAAGCTTCAGCTTAGAGGCCACAGTCATGGATAAAACTACCACCTTCTGGTGAAGGAATCCCAGAACAGGAGCAACAGAAGTCACAGTAAAGTATACAAAGAGTTCTGGAAGGGACTGAGTCTGAGGAGAGCCTAGAATTCTAAGTACAAACTTGCCCACATCTCTGGCCAGTCTCTGAACCCTGCATGAAAAGACAAGTCTTGAGATAGCTCACAAGTAGAGAAATTTAAAATGCTATGACCTGGGGTTCTGTCTACTGCTAACAGGAAAAAGGTCATAGCTTCAGCCTGACCAAGTTCTTTGCCTTTTAGAACAAGCACATCCAATTCCATTCTCAGAAAGCCAACAGGATTTCAAGATTCCACAGTATAACAATGGCAGTCTATAACCCAAAAATCCATAGTAGAAGAAGGACTAGTAAATCATGAGCTAGTCTCAAGTCAACAGGGCATTGACTAAAGCTGACCATGTTTGGCACAATCAGGACACAGAAATCTTCACACATTATAATATGAGACACCTGATATAATAATATTCAAAGATGCTGCGAACTGTTAAAAGAGAAGTTCTTTACAAAAGGATATATATATATATGAAATTTAAACTTTTTATAAGACTATCATAAAAGCAAAAAAAAAAAAAAAGAAGAAGAAGAAGAAGTCAGAGAACTAGAGACAGATCAAGAGAATGTACACAATCCTGAAGAGAGACAAAATTAGAACCACAACAAAAAAGAGCTTGAAAGACCCATGGGATAGTCAGGAATTAAAAGCTTGCTACTTTTCCAGAGTACCAGAGTTCAGTATCCAGGATCCATATTGGGTGTCTCACAATTGCTTGTTAAGGGATTCAATGCCCTCTTCTGGCCTTCATGGACATGCGTGCGCGCGCGCGCGCACACACACACACACACACACACACACACACACACACCACTCCTTAATATTATACAATACATATAATTTGAGACTCTAAAGAGAAGGAGAAAGTCTGGGACATACTTGTATTTTGTATTGTCTAAAAATAATAAAAAGATTTTCCAAATTAATAATTTACATATACTTACAATTTAAAAAGGCTCAAAAATGAATAGAATATGATAAACATGACAAACAGTCTTAAATCATGAAATTTTAAGTGTCCTAGTTTGTTTCCTATAGCTGTGATAAAGACCACTTTGACTAAAAGCAAGTTTGGGAGGAGAGGGTTTGACTTACATGACCCAATCACAGTCTATTACTTAGAGAAGCCAAAACAGGAACTCAAGCATGGAAGAAACATGGAGACAGAAACTGAAGTAGAGGCCATGGAGGAATGCTACTTACTGGGTTGCTCCTCATCACTTGTTCAGTTCTCTTTCCTTTCTTTTAAAAAGTCAATTCCTCAATTAAGATCCCCTCTTCCTAGATATGTCTAGGTTTTGGTCAAAGTGATAAAAAAATCTAACCAGCACCCTAGAAACCAAGAGAAAACTTTTAAAAAGTAGCAACCAGAGAAAGCAAAGATTTGGGTAACTACAGATCAGACTCTCATCATAAACTATGGAGAAAATACACAATGAACACTATTTTTAAAATGTTAAAAGAAAAAAGAAAGCCTACCCAGAATCTCATATCCCATAAAAATATCACCTAACAATGACATTTTCACATGAAAACAGCAAACTTGTTGCCAAATGATCTGTGTTTATAGAAATGGCAAAGAAGTTCTTCAAGTTGAAGAGAAATAATATCAGAGAATAGCTTGGACTTGGAGGGCAGAATGAAGGGAGTTAGAAATAGCCAGTATCTGAGTTAAAACTGGTTCAAGACAGCATGCAAACTCCCTAGAAATCAGATACCTGGTGCATGTCATTCCAACCTCTGCCATCTATTCCTTTTGTTTCCTTTCTTCCACAGGAAGAACATATGAACCCTTAAAAGGTACCACACCAGTTCCCCCAACACAAAGCCTTTAGGAGTAATTCTTTCATTTTTATCTAGAATCCTCCCTCTCCCCCATGTTATAACTCATGGCCACTTGCTATTTCAGGCCACTTCTTGACTGCATAGACTTTGCTGTGCAGGTCCAGGGTGAACTAAAATAAGGTACAATGCTAAATTGCTGGGCATGAGGGTGCACACCTGTAATCCTAGCACTCAGAAGACTGAGCAGAAAGATCATAAGTACCAACCTGTCTGTATTATTGCCACAGATAAGCATTATTTTGCAGCAATTTCCTCTGAACTGAAACACTGTCCTGGAGGCAGGGAGGAGGCCCCAAATACTGAGGAAATGAATAAGGTTACAAATCCAGGAAAGATGAAATTTAAAAGATTTACAGGGCCCCTGCCTAGGTTATACAAGAAATAACTTCTTGGGAGGAGATTCTGGAAAGAGCTGACTTGTCTGGAGAGACTCTCCAGCCTATAAGCTGTATAGAGAACTCCAGGGATTCATCTTTTGTGGGTTATCAACCATGCCAGGGATAGATGTCTGAGAATGCAGCTAGCTGCTTTTGAATCATTCTGACTTTATAATCTCATACATACATTGATAAATAACTCCAGTAAAAACATCTGTTTGTCATGCTGGTCTGTGGTAGATCCATTTCTTTGGTCATTCATTCATGTCCTCTTTAGGGAGAATAGACATTCACATCTTCTCAGGAAAGTCATATAATGGGTACTACTAAAAACAAAACAAAACAAAAACCAACCGACCAACCAAACAAACAAACAAAAAACCTCTAAAGTCAGCAAGATGCCTCAGTGGAAAGGTGCATGCTGACAAGACAGATAAATGCAAGTCTTGGCACTCACACAACAGGAGAGAACGAACTCCTGCAAAGTTGTCTCCTGACCTCTGCATGTGTGTTATGGCATGCCCTCATGTGTGTGTTTATTAAGTATGTTCCTTACTTAGTCAAATTGCTGTCTCACACTCTGATAGCTGAATAACAATTCTGGTCTAAGAGTTATAGAGATACGGAGACAATGAATTAAAGCCTTACTTCTAGCATAAGTATGCCAAATTATGTTTTTGTGCCTCTGCTGACACAGCTAGCTAGCTGTCTGATTAGAAAACAAGTTTTGCTTACTGAAGGTAGAATGTCCTAATGGATGCCCATAATGTTCACTTCTATAAACATGCTTAACCACAGTGAAATTTTTCCTCCATGGTAATGAAACACAAAGAATACCTGCAAATATCCATGTAGGTAAGAAATTACAAAACTGATATAAGCCTATAAAAACCATAAGAAATTACAAATGGGCAGCTGGACTTGCAGAATATAGGCTCAGTCCAGGCTAACTTGCATAAAAGTGAGCCCAAGTTCTCCAACTCTTCAAGTACTGCTTGGTTCTTTACTAGCCAGTTTTCTATAACACAAAATAAATGTAATACTAAAAAAATATTAAAAATGAAGTTGTCAACTACTATAAATGTTGCTTCATAAAATGAATATTTTACAATAAAATGCAACAATATCAATAAAAATCAAATAGGAAGGAGGTTGCCATGAAGGATCAGTAAAGTAGCCACAGTTGTTACAGGCTAGTCAAAAGCAAGTAAGCCTACTCTGGATCCCTGTTGACCAACTCAGGATCTCTGAGAAAGATCATGTGGTCACTGGAGCAGTGCTGTCTTACAGGTACTTGTCTTTTGATGCTGAGTAGCCTGTGGGAGCCACCCCCTGCCCTTGATGCCCACGTACCTTGTATTCCAGAGAGAGCAATGTCTCAGTCTTGTTAGTCCAGCTCCACTTATGGACTATGTAGCCCTTCTGGTCATTTGTGACCCCACCTTCTTCATCCAAAACCAAGACATATGGACAGCTGGGAGATACAGAAGATAGAAACTACTTATAGGCCCTGAAAGACTCCCTCATCACTACAGGCTACAGACAGGCAGGGCTGAGAGAGTCTGCCCCAGTCTGAAGGAATGTTTACCTGACATAAACAACCTGAGGAAGGGAAGGAAAGAGTCTGAAGTCTCCTGTGAGCAGCTTCACCTTTCCACCCACTGTAGCCTAAGACTCCTTACACCAACTGGTGCTAGTGGGGCATCTGTGGAGAAGGTACAGGCTGCGGCAGATAATACAGACTCAAGCAAATCCCAGAGGATGAAAAATGATTGTTTTTCTGTAGTCCAAAAGCCTGGCACAAAGATATCAAGCACCAAAATGTGAACTAAAATGTCTATACATGAAAGGAAGTAACTTCTTCCAAAAACAACTTATGAAAAGCTACACAAAGAACAACTTTTGGTTGTCAGGATTATGTGCTGTCTTAAGAATCCCCCCAACACACACACACACACACACACACACACACACACACACACACACACACACACACACACACACACGTGGTGATTCATCTGAGCTGTCAACTTGAGTAGTTTGGATATGCCTAGATTAATGGAACATGCCTCTGGTCTATCTGTGCTTTCAGAGATGAACAGATACTGAATGCTCTGTCCTGATCAGTAGATTAATCCTTATGGGCTCATAATACAATGCCAATATTAGGAGGTAGTGAAAATCAAAAGGAAGCCTAGGTGGAGGAAGCTAGTCACTGAGTTGTATCTTGGGGAGGGTTGTATTTTTGCTCTGATCCCTTGCTGTAAGCTCCTTTCTTTATTCTAGGTCATACAATGTGAAGTACTCTATTCCACTGTTCTATGAAAAACTAACACCTCTGAAACTGTGAACCAAAATAAATCTTTCCTTCTTCAAATTGTTAATGCCAGGTAATTTGCTGCAGTAATAGGTAAAGTATTTAATACACCACCAAATTGTTTACCCGTTCCTAGTGTAAGACACTTTTTCCACTAAAGAATTCTTTCAGGGGTGAGAATTGGGGATATGGCTCAATGGTAGAGTACTTGCCTAGCATTTTTGAGGTTCTGGTTCTCAGCACCGAAAAACAGTAACAACAAAAACCCTGTGTATCAGCCAGTCCGTGGTAGTGCACATCTTTAATCTCAGCACTTGGGAGACAGAGGCAGGCAGATCTCTGTGAGTTTGAGGCCAGCCTGGTCTACAGAGCAAGATCCAGTACAATCAGGGCTGTACAGAGAAACCCTGACTCAAAAACCAAACAAACAAACAAAAACAAAAAACAACCCTGTGTATCTGACCAAGAATGAAGAGCTTAGTGTTCTGGTGTACCCAGTGGGGGACTTACACTGGGTTCTTTCTCACTGTGGAAAGCGCAACATGCCTCAAAGTACCACATGTTCCTACAGGCACTGTTTCACCCTGCCTCAGTGCCTCCCTAGATACCTTTACCTAGGAACTTTTAGTCACTACCTTATACATTGTACCAGTTACCTCAAGGGATATTTCATGAGGCTAGCCTTCCCTTGATCTACTTACCAGTTCTTCAGGTTGTAGTAAACACAGCCCTGGCCTTCAGCATTGAACAGAGCCAGGAAGTTGTTAGGCATGTCGTTAAAGAGGCAGGTGATGGGTTTCCCTCTGCAGCATGTGGGAATCTGAAGCATGGCAATGTTTCCGGAGGGATAGCTGGCAGACACAGTCAAGTCAAACTAACAGAGAACTCTCCAGGTATTGGCTATCAGGGTCCCCAAAGAAACAAGCCTCCATATGAAAGGAATCTTCTGTCATGCATTGTTCCCTTCCTTCAAAGATCCTGCCTGTGCTTTGCATATGTTACACTTAAATAAGTATGGAACTAAGGCATGCTCCAGGTCCTTCTTGTACATTACCTAAGAGAAGTGGTCCTTTCTGTGTTTCACATGTCAGAGTTTTCACAGGTCTAAATGGTACTGGGGACATAGACTTTTAGTGCTAAAACACGAAGGTCTTGGGAAAACCAGGTGAAGAGGTCACCCCATGCCTGGCCTCATCTCTCACCATACATGAATGACAGAGTCAGGGCATGAGCTCCAGAGCCAGCACTATCATGATGCTTCCACTTTTGATAGATCTAGGGAAAAAAACATGTTCTCTCTGTTCCTTCCTTAGCTCAAGAGGCCCCCCAAAGCACTGGCCCTCAGAAGAGCTATGCTGGCAGCTACTTACTTCTCTATAAAATTGCAGAAGCAGAACTACAGGTAGGACTGTAACAACTGGTGCTGTAATCTGTCCTCCTAAATCTCCCCCACCAGCCAAATAAAAATAGAAATGGAAAGAGGGAAGGTGATAAGCAGGTAGCAATGACACAGAATGACCCATCAGAAATTCTAGAGGGTAGATCGTACAAAAATTCAAACATTTCACTAAACAGATAAAGCAAGTTAAAATAAAAGAAAAAAGTCATCATACTGAAAAACCACTGAGCTGAAATTATCAGGACTGTACATCATAAAGGAAAAGAAGGAACTGGGTATGACAGCTCATGCCTAGAATCTCAGAACTTGAACAACTGAGGCAGGAGAATGATTGTGAGTCCTATGGCAGCCTGACCTACATGGTTTCAGATCAGTCTAAACTACAATGAGATACTATCTTTTTGTTTTGCTTTGTTTTGTTTTGTTTTTTTGTTTTTTTGTAAATCCAATAATAGAACCTCAGAGCCCCAGGAAAGATCATTAGGCACACAAACATATGCATAACAGGAGTCCCAGAAAGCCAGGAAAGAGAGGATATCTACAGAAGTAAAAAGGAACTAAATGACGCTGGGCATGGTTACACAAATCTTTAAACCTAGCATTTAGGAGGCAGAGGCAGGTAAATCTCTGTGAGATCCAGGCTACACAGAGAGGCCCTGTTTCAAAAGACAAAAAAAGAAAGGAATACCAAATAATTTTGAAAAAATAACAAACTGGGAAGGTTCACAACACTTGTTGATTTAAAAACTTACCACAAATCTTTAATAATTAAACCAATGTGGTCTGGCATAAGGATAGACACCAAAATTAGGACTGTGGATTAAAAATGAGTCTAGAATTAGATCCTTCCAACTATAGTCAATTTATTGTTGCCAAGATCTCCAGGATCATTCCAAATGGAAAGAATGGTCTCTTCAACAAATGGCACTGGGACAATAGGATACCTGTGTGCAGAGGAATGAAACTAGGCCCTTAATTCATACAAGATGTAAATATCAGCTCTAAATACCTCAATATAAGTATGTATATTAAGAGCTTCACCTACAAAGCTGATATAAGAAAATACAGGATAAAACTTCCTGACTTTGGATTTGGCAATGATGTCACAGATGTGAAACCAAAAGCATTAGCAACAAAATGGGGAAATTTGGACATCATCAAAACTAATAACCTTTGGGGTTAGAGGTAGAGTTCAGTAGCAGAGTGTGTTTGGCACTTTTGAGGCCTTAGGTTCAAGTCTTAGAAACTACCTCATCAAAACACAAGGCATGAGCAAAAGACTAAAACACACACTTTCCAAACTCCACCTGCCCAAAAGAAGCAAATGCAAAGCTGTTCAGCCTCACTGTCATTAGGAAAACACAAGTCCAAACCAGGGAATTCCAACTGACTTCTGCGAAGAATGGTGGCAGAAGCACAGAACTGGTTCTGAGGCCTCCACCAGGATGTTCAAACCAGCTATGGCTTGCAACTAGCCAACTCGGCCACCATGAACAAAGACCTATCTCTTTTATCTGAGCTCTGTATGTAAAAATAGAGATAGTGACTAAAGCCAGTGTTCTGAAGAAGCCAGGAGGTGAAGAAAAGCTTTCCAAACATGTTTCACTCAGGAGAGATCCAACAGCAGCCTAGTGGACCTTAGCCTTTGAACACAGTGACACCGAATTTCTTTAAGATTACTGAATCCAGCTCACTCAATATTTGAGGTACCCAGATTGAGCAATGTATGCAAGTCACTGTGATGGCTAATGTAGACTGTCAACTTCGTGACATTTAGGATTATGTAGGAGTCAAGCCTTTGTTGGTGTCTGTGAGGGCATTTCTCCTAGAGGGGTTTAACTGACCTATCTAGAATGTGAGCAACACCAATCCATGGGCCAGGGTCCCAAACTGGAAAAAAAGGAAGAAGCAAGCAGAGCACTGACATTCATCTCATCTGTTTCCTGGCTGTGACTCTTAATCACACATCTGCCCCCATGCCCAGCATGAAGAACTGTACCTTCAAACCAAGAGCCAAATAAACTTTTTCTTCCAAAAATACCTGGTATGTATTTTTGTCACACCAATAAGACAAGTAATGAATATAGAAAAGAACTGAACCTGGTCTTTATCCATAACTCCCAAGGAGAAAATGGACTAATTGTCAAGATTTCATTGCTGTTGAAGTAGAAGTCAAGTGTTCCTGCAGCAATGGGTAAGAGGTATGAGGTGGTTCCACATAGGGCACCTCATAATTCTTGGACAAGAAAGAACAAAGATCCAAGACAACCCTTCTCTGGTCCTATTGATAGAAAGCTAACTTGGAAACATGGTGTTGAACCTAGTTAACAAAGTGAAGAATCAGAAATGGGGCAAAGGAGCCCCACAGTCTTCTCAAGCAGCAGCTGCCTTGGAAGTAGTTTGCTTCCTTTGTGTTGAAAGCAGGAGAAGCAGGGCTGGGAGGGTATGAAGAATGGGTTCATTTATGTGCAGAGAAACAATGAAACCTCTTTGACATAGCACTTAAATCCCGAGTTCCCAGTTCAGTCAAAAGTGAGGAGGCTGTTGCTGGGCATGTTTGGTGCCATGGCCCCAGGAAAATAGCTGAGATAATTCAGACACCTGCCCTCTGATCCAATGGTAGATCTGAGTACCCAGGGCCCTTCCAAGTCTCCCTTCCATGATTTCTCCCAAAGGCACAAAAACCATTTTTCCCTTGAGGCTTTACCACCAAGTTCTTTTCATGACATATATTAGGTCACACTTCCTCTTTGGGGCTCAGTTTCCCTGTTCCTACAGTGAAGGAGCAGAACTAGATGACCGTGTCTTCTGTCCTTGAAATCAGTGTAACTCAGAACCTGGAATAAGTGTTTTGCCTCCAATGAACTCAGACCCACATTGCCTTAAGTGTAGGCTTCTGGATCTGGTATAGCTCTAGAAAATGCTGGGGAGACAATGAATAAAAAGTGCCTGAAAAGGACAATGTCTAAGGGAACGGAACTTTCCACCTCCATGTTTTCAAAGGGATCTCTCTTTTTTACCTTATAGCCAAATTCAAACTCCTCCCCTAATTTTAGAAGACCGCAATCAAACTAAAGTTGCTCCTTCTGAGGTTCTCACAATGGCCTACCCAGTTCATTCTAGTGACCCACTGTACACAATAGCTACTTGTTACATCTGTGAATAGAGAAAACAGTCAACTCAACATGCCTCAAGGCATGCGAAGACCTAAGGCTCACCCTCTGAAGGGAGCTTCCCTTTGAACACCTGAGCTTTTCTGAGCTACAGTTCAAGCCCAGGCACAAAGGCAGTTTTCCATGGGCCATAAGTTCCCTGCAGCTACAGCTCACAATTTGCACTTGTATGGTTATACACACATGTGCATATTTCTAGATTTCTAGAAAGAGGATCTATAGTACCCATAAGACTAATGGGAAATGTGTCCTCTTTTGCCACATTTGCACCCAACATTCAGATTCAGGCACCCCAAGGCAGACCTCAGCTGCAGGTCAAACAGATGTGCAGCAAGTGGGATGAGGTCTTAAACTCCAAGCACTTGAACCTTAGTGGTGACATGCAAGGACCACAGGGTACAACTAGTGAAGAAGGATCTGGGAAACAACCCTCCCCAGAGCATTTAGGGAAGCTGGAAATGAACCACA